>CM077828.1:27260568-27860568 GCA_039720395.1 Liquidambar formosana
CAAGAAGAATGATAAGAATTTAAGAAAACTAAACCAAGGAGTGATCCCATTGAAGAAACAGAGAAATTTGCCTTTAGGAGGCGTAAAATTACAGAATGGAACTGAGGATTCATCTGATTCAGGCTTAGATAACCCGGATCTAGGACCTTTCCTGCTTAAGCAAGCAAGGGATCTGATTTCTTCAGGGGATAGTCCCCAGAAAGCTCTTGAATTGGCTCTTCGAGCTTCAAAATCATTCGAGCTATGTGCAAATGAAAAACCCAATTTAGAACTGGTCATGTGCTTGCATGTTACAGCTGCAATATATAGCAGCTTGGGCCAGTATAGTGAGGCAATTCCAGTTCTTGAGCACTCAATTGAGATTCCAGATATTGAGGCAGGCCAAGATCATGCCCTTGCTAAATTTGCTGGTCATATGCAGTTGGGTGATACTTATGCGATGCTGGGCCAGCTTGAGAATTCAATATCGTGTTACACAATGGGATTGGAAGTCCAGAGACAGATTTTGGGTGACACAGATCCAAGAGTTGGCGAGACTTGCAGGTATTTGGCTGAAGCTCATGTTCAAGCATTGCAATTTGATCAAGCTGAGAAGGTTTGTCAGATGGCTCTTGACATCCATAAAGAGAAAGGTTTGCCTGCCTCTCTTGAAGAGGCTGCAGATAGGAGGCTCATGGGTCTTATATGTGAAACAAAGGGAGATCATGAAGCTGCTCTTGAGCATCTTGTTTTAGCTAGCATGGCCATGGTGGCCAATGGCCAGGAAGTGGAGGTGGCTTCTGTTGATTGCGGCATTGGAGACACGTACTTATCTTTATCTCGGTATGATGAAGCTGTTTTTGCTTATCAGAAAGCACTCACAGTTTTCAAGTCTACCAAAGGCGAGAATCATCCAGCTGTCGCTTCAGTCTTTGTTCGTTTGGCTGATTTGTATAACAAGACAGGAAAAATAAGGGAATCAAAATCTTATTGTGAGAATGCACTTCGAATTTATGGAAAGCCCATTCCTGGGATCCCTCCGGAGGAGATTGCTAGTGGTTTCACTGACATTTCTGCAATTTATGAATCTATGAATGAGGTTGAACAGGCACTCAAGTTGCTAGAGAAGGCATTAAAAATATATAATGACGCCCCTGGTCAGCAAAACACGATCGCAGGTATTGAAGCCCAGATGGGGGTGATGTACTATATGTTAGAGAACTACACTGAATCTTACACCTCCTTCAAGAATGCCATTTCAAAGCTCCGTGCAAGTGGAGAGAAGAAATCTGCCTTCTTCGGAATTGCTCTTAATCAAATGGGGCTAGCTTGTGTGCAGCGTTATGCTATAAACGAGGCTGCAGAATTGTTTGAAGAAGCCAAGAATATTTTGGAACAAGAGTATGGACCGTATCACCCTGATACACTTGGGGTATATAGCAATCTCGCTGGAACCTATGATGCAATTGGCAGGTATGCATCTTCTTTCATTCTTGTGTGCATGTTCAATTTTCATGTTATATTCTATATTAAATTGTTGGAAAGTTTTTCCCTCTATGCAACTAGAGTTGTATAGAAGCCATTCTGTGCTTCATTAAGCTGCAACTGAATTGATTATACTGTATTTCATCGGGCCATTTTAGCATTATTTATACGAAATTGAGTACGATGACTGAGATTTGCTTTACTTTCTTAGTTTCTTCCCCTTTTTACTCAAAATTTGTATGTAAATAAATGACAAGCCATAATGCATGAGATTAGCTTCTTCTTTGACCTTCTTTACAGAAACTTAAACTCATTTGCGGAGCAAATAGTGAGATTCATGTCGTGAATTTTTCTGACCAAATAAAGCCCATATAAGAGGAAGGAAAATTAGATTTGCAGAGATCTTTGTTCTTAATTACTGCAAGTTTGGAAAGGAAGATTTTAAGGAGTGTGTCTAGCATATTTTTTTTCACGGTAGCATGATCATTATCACTATGCTAACCTAGGTATGGAAGTTATGCAGGAACATAATGCTGATAATTTTCCTTCTAGACCTATCTGCTTTCATTATTATGGATTCTGAGCAAATCCATTCTTATATCTATGGGTGGGTTATTCGGTTTAATTATTCAATGACTGTATTTCTGATTCTTTGCACAGGTTGGATGATGCAATAGAAATTTTGGAACATGTCGTTGGGATGAGAGAGGAAAAGCTCGGGACAGCAAATCCTGATGTGGATGATGAGAAGAAGAGGTTGGGCGAGTTACTTAAAGAAGCAGGCAGGGTTCGGAACAGAAAATCCAGATCACTAGAAAAGCTCCTTGATGCCAACTCTCGTACTAAGAACAATGATGGCATTAAGGTATGATAAGGATGGCTATATAATCAGGAATCATGTAATATAAAACATATTTAAAAAGATTAAAAAAAAAAAAAGAAAAAGAAAAAGAAAAAGAAAAAGAGAAAAAGAAGAGAGAGAGAGAGAGAGAGAGAGAGAGAAGAAAATGAATAGGTGGTGGGTGTGTTGATTAGATTCTTGTTGTGGGAGTTGAATGAAATAACTGCAGGGTGGGGCTTTTGATTGTAATATTGATTGTAATATTTATTATATTGGTTAAAGTTTGTTATATTTTGTATTACATTATTAGAATTTAGAAGTAATCATTGAATTCCTTGATGACATTATCATCGTTTATATATTCATTTTTCAAGAACTGGTGATATTCCTCAACTTTTATACAATAAAGAGTCTTTGGATCAGAAGTCTGCAATTCGAGTTTTGACTTTTTTTTTTTTTTTTTAAACTTCAATTTCTGCTCTTTAGTGGCCTGAGTTCCCTGGAATTTAAATTTCATTTCTAGGCTTTTAACACTAATGATTTTGGATAACAATCAGATGAAAGTTAAAAAAACATTCTGACATAATACATTTTTTTTGGTTAAATGATGTTAACTTGGGATCATGTGTTTGGGGATGGGACAATTATAGTTTCCATATAATTCGTCATAAATAGCTATGGTTCATCTAATTTTGGGGGTCCCAGTTACGTACCAATCATTCAATTATCATTAAAATGGTTGGTGCTGGTAGATATTTTCCCTCTCACCTATTTATTCTTAAAGGTATAATTGTTCTTTAAAGGCAAATCTCCCTGATTTCTCCTTCCTGCCTAACCTTCAACTGCTATCACTTCATGATTAAACTATGATATGGACAATGTTTGAATGCCAAGTTTTTCTGTCCAGAAATGAGAAGTTTGAGATGGATTGGCCAGTGTATATGGAGTTGGCTGAGATGAAATGTGCACTAGGGGTCCAAGTAGATTTAGAATCTTACACCTACCATTCCTTATTTTGGTAGAACATTTAGACTTTGTTTGGTTGTTTTGGGTAAATTGATTGGTTTTTATATTTTACATAGCATTGAAAGTACAATTCTATTATCTTGAATGAGGTCATTAAAAAAGGTTTGAGCATAACCATAAGTATTGGTAGATGATCTATTTTTGGAATTCATGACATGCCCCTAGTTTATGATTTTTACTGTATCAGTTGTGATGATGGCAGCCATTCTCTTGAATCACTCCAGTCGCATTGATTGATTCGTTTCAAAATTATATGTAGAGCACAATGAAACAATTTAGTTTCCCTAGGGCACCCAAACACGCCCTTTGCGATTCTCATAAAATGGATCCGAGCTAAGAAAAAGATTCATGAAGAAATGAGGATTAAAATCCATGGCAACACCTTGAATTTACGCTGAACTGTACTTGTTCTGTACCCCAAAATCTAATTATGGTCCAACGCTGATCCTTTTTACTTATAAAAGACACAGGCCCACTCCTTATTAAGGTAGTTGAAGAGGTTTTTCTGGTAGGCCCCCATCTTTTGTCGATGTTACATTGCATTTTGGGGTTTTGGTTTCATGGAAAGTTTGTAATGATAAATGCAGATGGGCACACAAGGAATAGTTGTCAATGTGAATATGAATGATGGGGTGGGTAGACGTTAAATATACGTGTTGGCATGCGGCCGCCATTGAAAATACCATTCATTTCATCTTTTTAATTATCCATTTGATTAATGGACTCATGTAGTAGATGTTATCCAAGTCGGCTGATAAAGCATAAGGGCATCATATGTCATCCAAGCTAAATGGTAAAGCATGAAGGCATCATATCCTATGTGTAAGTTCAAATCTCCGTAATAGCAACCATCTTCATTTGGCCTTCCCATTAACCATATTGAATGATAGAATACGAGTTTCTTCTTCGCCATCTTCCCCCCACACAAATGAAGAAAGCAAGTAAACTATGTTTAAAGGGGTGTTTCAGCATCCAATTGAAAACCTTTGATTAAAGGATCAGGTTATTACTCATTGGAGCTTGATGACCAACCCTTCTAAATTCCTACTGATTATTCACCTTAATTGTTAGGAGTCCATCTCACTGAGCTTGATTCTATCTATTGCTATGGAAAAACAAAATTAAATAAAACGATTGTAACTCAATATCTGTTAATGGCTTTGTATAACCAATTATTTTATAGTTCCATGTGATTTTTTCACTTGAGAGTTGAGACAGTTGTAATTTAGAGGATGGAGCAAAATTGTCACCAACAAGGGGTAAGTCCCACGTTAGGAACAGTGAAATTAACAAGTTGTTGGTTTTAAAGAGAGTTGTCCTTTGAAATACACCTTTACAACTTCAAAAAAGGGGGAAAAATGAAGAAAGAAGAAAAAGTCAGCTTTTAACAGCAAGGGGAAAAAAACGAGAGAACCTTGCAGTTTGACATGATTAGATATTATAATTCCTGTCCTAAATCAATTAGAACAACCGAAAGTCACCATCCTCAAGACTTTCAGGTGGAACATCTGGGCCCTGGCCTAAGAGGATGCCAGAAAGACATAGGGTGGCATGACCAATAGATACCTGATACCAAAGAAAATAAAAATTTCCCAATCTGCAAGTGAAAAAATTAAACATTTAGCAAAAATTATAAATCAACCTAGTCAAAGTCAGCTCAGTTTGGCAAAACTTATTAGCCAAATTATTATCACAGGCAAAGAAGAGAGGACATGAGATCAATAGAAATAGTTCATCCGAGAGAATATTAGAAAAGTAGGGAACCCAACAAATGAACAAAAAAGGAAGCTCAAGGCTTGAATATGTAGACTGAAAGCATGAGAAAATAGCATGTCCAAGACATGAGAATTAGGGGCATGAAAGCATCTAATCCGATCATATGAAACCATTACATCCTGATGCAGGACAACCCTCTCGATAACAATGAAAGAGAAAAGAAGCTTGAAAAAAAAGAAAAGAAGCTGAAAGAAGCAAAGAAGAAGCAAACCCTAGAACGGGGGAAAACCCAATTTTAATTCATAATAAGATAAATATTAAAGAGTTATTGGAGCCCTATATATAGGTCCCAATTACATCAAATAAGGTAAAACTCAACCCTAAAATCTAGGAATTTAAAAGGCATTTATTTAATTATTCTTGAAAATAAATATGCCTAAAATAAATATGCTAAAGCCTTGGTCTTCAAGTTAATAGGCCGTATTGGACTACCCGGTTGAACCACGTGCATGCTGTCCCCATCACATCCAAATAGGCACAGCATATGTGGAAGCATTACATCCAAATAGTTCATGTACATTTTGAAACTTGAATTATTACCCTTATTCTTAATGCAACAGAGAAAAATTAGCATGAACTCTGTGCTAAGCTCTGGTTGTGTGCAGAAGACTGCAGAACAGAGGGGATATTAGTTCTGTGAACAGCACAAACAGGGATGAATCCGAACGGAAGTTAGGGATTGCCAATCACTGCTCTGATTTCTGTAAACCTGTACCAGGGGCAGACTGAGGCATTTTTCCTTGGACTGACTTCAGTATGAAAGCATCTCAGGGCATCATCTAAACCAGTAAATGTGCAAAGATCTGTCATAAAATTACACTAAATTCAGTCCAGCAATCTTTTTCTTAAAAAAATAACAGTAAAACAATTGAGAATTATTTTTTATGAAGATAAATGTTCAAAATCTCACTAAAGTTAAATTTCAAAAACTTCTAAAACAACTCACTCTGTAAATTGATGGAGATTGGTAAAAGCCAATCAATTGCAAAGATATGACAATAGCGGGACATGGGTGCAGGAATAATCAACGGGCTGGCATCCATGTTATTGCATGACAATCTTCTTAAATTTCAATCACTGAAACAATAGTTGCCCTTCTAATGACAGCATCATCTCATTCTCAATTGCTCAAGCAACAGTTACCAGCTTGGCCTTCTAATGACAACCATGTTGCCATACTATTGACCGAGTATGATGTCATTATTATCGACAGACAGTTTGGTCACAGTTTCTACTTACACCCCCATATAGAACAAACCATTATCTTCACTAGAATGGAGGCCTTCCTCATAAGTGTCATCAAGCCCACCAATTATAGGATGTAACTGAGGAACATATCCTGCCCTCTTAATTTCTGTTGTTAAACTTTCTATAGTAGCATATATCTCCTGTGACTGATAATGTGACTGGTCACTGGCAATAAATATATGAATATTGTTATTAACTTCAACCCAACTGCATCCAGGTGTCTTCTTAAGACCCAAATCTTTGATTTCTGATCTAATCCCACTAGCTTCATCCCATTTCCCTAATCCTTCGTATAAATTAGCAAGGAGGACACGGTAACCAATACTAGAATGGTCAAGTTCGAAAATGTGATTAGCCACTAGTCTTGCCAATTTTTCATCACTATGAGTTTTGCAAGACCTAAGCAATGAACCCCATATGCGATCATCTGGGATGCAAGGCATAGCCATGATTAGATCATATGCCTGGTTTAGATGGCCAGCTCGTCCCAGAAGATCGACCATGCAAGTAAAATGTTCAAGTTGAGGCTCAAGTTTGTACTCTTCAACCATGCTGTTAAAATACTCCCATCCCTTATCAACCCTTCCTGCATGGCTGCATGCAGAAAGAATAGCTGAAGAAGTTGCGTGGTCAGGCTTCATGCCTGCTGCTTTCATCTTTTCAAATAAAACAAACATTTCATCTATATTTCCATGCATTCCGAACCCCAGTATAATCGAATTCCATGATATGTTATTCTTTCCAGGCATTTTCTCAAATATAGTCTTGGAGCTACTCAGGTCCCCACATTTAGCATAGGTGGCAATTAGAGAATTGCTTACAAGAACATTGGATTCAAACCCTTGTCGTGTAAGGTAACCATGAATCTCTTTACACAGGCTTTTCACCGACAGGTGAGCACAAACAGAAAGAATACACGCAGCCATTACTGCATTGGGTCTAATATGTTCTGATTGCATATCACGAAATGCTTTTAGAGATTCATCAGGACATTCATTCTGAGCATATCCAGATATTAGAGCATTCCATGAAACCAAATCCCTTGTTTGTAATCCACCAAACATTTTTTGAGCAGACTCTATGTCTCTGCATTTTGCATACATATCGATCAGTGCACTGCCAACAAAAAGATCAGAATCAAACCCCATTTTTACTGCCAATCCATGAATTTCCATGCCTTTAGGCTTCATAGACAAGGATGAACATGCTCGCAGCACAGACAAAAGCATGACACAGTCAGGGGAGCCATAATCTAAACTAAAGCTATGGAACAATTCTAATGCCTCAGTGGGATAACCACTCTGAGCACAATTTGAGATTGCTGCACCCCACATGACCAAGTTATCGTTTTGAGACCTCCTGAAAACTTTCAAACCAGCTTCGATATCACCACATTTAAAGTACATGTCCAACAGCGCTGTTTCAACTTTTACATCATTCTCTAGTCCAAAGCTGAAGATGATGCCATGGATTTGCCTTCCAGAAGCAAAATCCAACATCTGAGAGCACAAACCTAAAACAGCAACGATTGTTGACGAATCTGGTATTATACCAAAAACCAACATCTCAAGGAACAATACAAATGCCTGAGACAAGCACCCATTAGAGACATAGCCCAAAATCATCACATTCCATATCACTCTATTTCCTCTCAACAAATCTTCATTAGGAATGCTCTTAAAAACATGTTCAGCATTTTTTACGCTCCCACATTTCATGTACATTCCAATCAATCCACTTACCAAAAAATCATCAACATGCAGCCCAAATTTTATCACAAAAGCATGAATTTCTCGCCCGTGAATCAAGGACTCAAGTGAGGCACTCGACGAGAGAGCTGAAATACAGCCAACCCGGTTCAGGGACATGCCAAATTCCCACATCATCCGGCTAAAAAACATCAGTGAATCCGCGTAGCACATTGATTGCTGAAACCCAGATACCATGGTGTTCCAGGACACCAAATCTCTCTCGCGCATTTTCTCAAACATCCGAACAGCATCTGCAGCCTCCCCACATTTCCAATACATACCTAAAAGTGCATTCACGATATATAAATCATCCAAAAATCCTAATTTCAACACATGCCCATGAATCTGCCGACCCTTTTCCACATCACAAAGCCCACCAAAAGCCTTGATCAAACACGGAAAGAATCGAAATTCCCCAACTGGGACACCATATTCAAGCATTTCAATATAAATTCTTATTGCATCATCAAAGTACCCGTCGTCTGTATACTCCTTAATCATCTTACCACCCAAAGAAACATTGATTTTAGGCTGATCAAATAAGAACTTATCTTTGACAATCGATTCCTGAAATGAGTTATTTTGGAATTGTAGAGAACAACTAAAGTTTTGGAACTTGGAATTGCAGGAAATGGAAGGTGCTCTTGTGCTATAAAGGACATGGTTTAAGGTGTTGATGGGTACCTTGAAAGCTGTTAGCAGGCGGCGTTGATTTGTACTGGGACCGTACAGCTGAATTCCAGGTGGCGGTCTGACAACGGCCATATCATAAATTTCCTATGCTATATGCTGTGCAGTGGATCAGACCGTAATCTGCATCTTCTGATTGACTTCAATATAGCTTTTCGATTTTCATTTTCTGGTCGATCTAATTGAGCCGTGTGGTTGCTGAGAAAACGTGGGAAATGTCGTCCCTCGAGAATTACTAAGAGTATCTCCTAAGTGTGAGCTATACTAACTCTCTACCTGTGTTAATATAGTGGCAAATGTTATAATTTAACGCAATATGCTTTAACGATTTAAATGACACAATAAGTAATTTTTTGACACAATCATCATCTTCTTCTTTCTTTCTTTTTTTTTTTTTTTTCAATTAACTTTGTGCTATTTTAGCTAAAAAATAAACCAAATATCGCACAAGAGTAAGTTATTGTTAGTTTTTTAGCACACCATTGGTACAATGTGCTCCAATGATACAAATGATATAATAAGTAAGTTTTTTAGCACAACCACCATCTCCTTTTTTTTTTTTTAATTAACTTTGTATCATTTTAGTTCAAAGATGTACCAAATCTATACTACTTATAAAAAGCTGAATGTGAAAAAAAACTTTTGTTTGACTAATATACCCTTATTTTAAATTTTAAATACACAACAACCCTTTTAACTTATTGTAGTTATACAGGAGACATCTATACTCTTGTAGTTAACTTATATAGAAAACATTTTTCTTTGTATTTCATTAGAATTCTATACAAGGTCATTATCTTCAATAATGATTAATTTTTTTTATTTAAATTTTCATTTCAAATTGTTGAAGTTTTGTGGTTAATCAATATAATATCGTGTTACTATATATTATTGGGGAATTATTATATTCTAAATTTATTTGTGACTAACTTAAAAATTTTCAAATTAGTTATACTACTCACTATAAGTTTCATTAAAAGTAAAAATCTAATCAAATCGATATTAATATCTAATTGTTTAAAAATTATTCTTTCATTTATATTTCATATTATTGAAAAAATAATCACGTGCAATGCATATGTGCCTACATCTAATATAATATAAGGGTGAACTATTACTATTTTTTAGCACACTCTTTTGAGCACTATTGGAACACCACTAAGGTATAGCAATAGCATATTTTTTAGTGCACATGGCAAAAACATAGCTAAACCCTTCCTAAAACGACGTCACTTCATGGCAAAAACAACCAAAAACACTTCCTAAAAGGATTTTTTTTATTTTTGGTCAGCCTAAAAAGTTACTCTTTCCTACAATTATAGAAGTTCCAACAAAACGCTTCTAATCGCTAAACCCTTCGTAAAACCCCTTGTACGCAAAAACGATGAAGACGAATGACAAGGCCTCGACGTCGGCGACGAGCTTCGTCGATCAATTAGTCGTGAGCCCTGCCGTCTCACTGCTTTTTCCTACGCTTCTTCTCCATACAGTGATGCTTCTTGCTGTGCATTTTACAGCAATTATGCTTCTTCTTTTTTTATTTTTTATTTTTTATTTATTTTTTATAGGTACCAGGAGATGTGGTGCTCGATCTATCAACCATGGCTAACCAGACCGTCAAGCTCGGGGGCGGTCTTCGACAGGTATGCCCTTTTAGGTTTTCGATTAATCCTGTATTTTCATTCTGGTAATTTTGGGTTTTGTTTATGCTATTCGAAGGGAAACCTGATTGGGATAATTGAACGTAAAAGATTGCTTTTTTATGAAACCTTTACGAATGGAATTTTACCATTTTAGGAAGAAATAGCTCAACATTGAGCTAGTGGGTATCAGAGCTTTGATACCATGTCATTGCTGTGAGATAGTAAGCAAAGAAGGAGAGAAGGAAGAATGGAATTCATCTATTTATGAATGATTGAATGAACCAAACTCTACCACATAGATGTAAAAAGAGGAAAATGCTAAATTACCCAAGTCACAAACTCCCCAATTTAATAGTTACTCGCGAATGTAAAAAATTCGACGATACTACTTTATTTACCAACAGATTTATTACTGTGATCTTCACTAATGCATTATCATTATCTTGACAATAAAATTTAGACAAGTCATTTAATCCATGTTTCTTGATGATGCAGCAGTCATCCAATTTGGAGATTTCTGGATTATTATTCTCTAATTTTCCTGCTGTGCTCTTTTTATATTTTAAGATTCCAAATTGTTTGTTTATATGTGTTGTTTCAAATGTGCATTACTGAGAGGATCTTAGATTTATCTTGGGCACCCTATTTTTGCAGGATTGTGATGCTATTTCTGTAACGAAGGCTGGGAAGCTAAGGGTCTCAAAGCCAAACAAATATTGGGTTGAAAGCTCCCAGAAAAGGGTGAATAATAGTTGTAAACTTGCTGAGTACTATCTGTTCATTATGAGGGTTTTTAGTATTGTCCCAGATTTTATTTAATTTTATGTTTAGTCATGGATATCCTTGTGTGCCATAGAATCTATGCACTGTTCCTGGCTTCCTTATGTGCAGATTGTGCTGGATTCCCCCCTGGTTAAGAAAGAAAACCATATTTGATGGTATAATAGGCCACAATTCTTAGTTAACAGATGATAGGATAATCAATTTTGGATCTTATGAGCGACGCTAATATAGTTTGTCACATTTACCTATGATGTCAATTTGTTTCTTGCTTAGTTTTTCAAAGCAATTGGGTTTGTTATCATTCATGTTGCTGATCTATGGAAAAGAAAGAGGTTTTACCTCGGCAGACATCTTGGATGGCTTTATGGCCAGTCCAATAGGTTGTAATTCACCAAACTGATTTTGAAGAGGCATGCTGGGTCAACATGGGCCAAAAAAGTGGCAGTGTGGCACATGTAGCCAGTAACCTTATAACTAGCTTCCAGTGGGATTAAAGGGGCTTGGCCTTTTTGGCCAGGCTGCAGACCTAAATGAAGGTTTACCTACTGCTATTGGTCTCGTATTATTGACAGGCCCCAGTACAACTTTTAATCAAGGATAATATTTGGTCTTGGCTGAAAGACCTGCAATTCTGCAAATGTAATGCACTAAGAATCTCCCCCCACCCCCCCACCGTCCACTCGAAAAGAAAAAAAAGAAAAAGGAAGATTCAGAAAAGTGGCAAACAAACATTGCGTAATTATATAAGTAAACAAACAAATTCTTACATATATTGAATTGTTTATATCTTTGAAGTGATTATCGATTTGAGTTTCTTATTTAAGAGTAAATAGTTTTCTTAATTTTTTTTTTTTTAGTTATTGCTTATGGTTGTGTAATTTTGTTTGGATATCTTTTTCTGCAGTATGTACCTTGTGTGGAGGATACTGTTCTTGGAATTGTGGTAGACTCTAAAGCAGATGTAAGACCTTTTGAAGTAATTCAATATTTTAGCAGAGTTTAGTGTTATTAAATTTATGGTCCTGTTTCATCTTAGTTGCTTGTTGAAATTGGAGTCCCTTCATTACTAGCCATAACTACTAATTAATGTGTGCCTAATGCATTTCTGCCCTGCACAAAGTGATTGTCATTGTTTCTACATCTCTAAAGGGTGAAGAAGCCTTTTATATGTTCCAGAAAAGTGAAAGGTTTGCCCTATGTTACAAGGAATTTTTTTTTTTTTGGACAATCAATAGAATCTACCCTTACTCCTAACCCCCCTAATATCAACAGATGGGTATCAATGCTTCTCCATGAGCTTGAACCAATGATCACTCACTCAACAAGCGAGGAGAATGCCATTAGGCTATCATGCCATTGGCATATTACAAGGACATTGAGAAATCATTTTTTTTTTTTTTTTTTTTGACATGGAGAAATCATATGTACATTGACACAGCTCTTTATTTATAATCTTTGGCTGATTCCAAGAAATGATTACCATTATTGAGAGATGCAGAATTGACATGATCATAATATACGAATAATTTGAAAAAGAAAAAATCCCATGATTTGCCCCTGTAAACAAGGAAGACAAAAGAATAGCATGACATTAGTGTACATAGTTTCTATTTCTGATTTTCCTTTATTCTAATTGATCGATACACCAATAAGCAGAGGAAGTTGTATTGTCTTGTGCATACTATTAACAAAATTGTCAGGGGCTAATCCACCCTAAAGGCAAGAATTGAATTCCCTACAAATTCTCTTACAAGTAATAGTCTAATACACAAGATAGATGGTACATAAGTTTTATTTGATGCAGATGATATGAGACATTATCCATCGTATTTTATTCATTGTACCACTTTGTAAATTTTTTCCTCTGTTTCCTTGTACCAATTGTTACATCTATAACATGACCACATACATTGCTAATTGTTGGTATCGATATTTTTATTATATGCTCTCAGAATTTATATGTGCTTGACTGCTTGTGTGAACATTGAAATACTCCTCTTTGTTGATTTCGTTTGCAGAATTTTCTTGTGGATATCAAAGGACCCGCATTGGCATTTTTGCCTGTACTTGCATTTGAAGGAGGAACCAGAAGAAACATACCAAAATTTGAGGTGCAATTCCTACAATTCTCAGTAATGTTTATTCCATTGTATTGCGATGCACTATTTTGTTTTTCTGATTGCATATTGAGTACTTTGCAGTATTAACTTGTGCACTAAATTTTGAAGATTCTTTTGATAATCACATCTCATCTCATTGTCAAAGTTATGTTCCATATGATTGAATTGTAAAGTCTGCTTCATTAGAAAGGAGTTTAAGTAGCAAATCAATTATTTGGCTGTGAGGAACACTCAAATGTTAATGAGAAATCTTTACTTAAATGGGCAAGTCAACCCAAGGCTGGGAGTTTCATTGGTCTAATTTTAGATATAGGACATTAGGACCTTTTAGAATTATATGTAAGCAGCATAACAGTGATTTGATGAATTTAGGTCTAGTCTAGCTTAAACATGGTTAGAGAATTAGATGGCATATACTTGAGAGTTCTTAGCTGTTTTAACGCTTGTTCCCTCTTGATTTTGGCACAAACTTAAGTTCCTTTAAAAATAAATAAAAAATAAAAAATTTTGATTATAGGATGTTTCAGTGATATTATTGTGGAATTCTTGGTAGCTCATTAGTTTGTTTCATTTATAGCTTATTTTCCTGTGTTCATTAAACTTTATATGTAATTTTGTTTGTTTCAGTTGCATTATGTTTTTACTGGATTTAGCTGATGATTTCTATTGTAGGTAGGTACTTTGCTCTATGTGCGGGTAGTCAAGGCAAACACTGGCATGAACCCTGAGTTGTCATGCACTGATGGTTAGTCTGTTTGGATTTTTAACCAAAATGTGAATATCGTACACTTGTATGACCTTTTTTCATTTGCTTATAAAATTCTTGGTTATTTAAACTACCTGGACCATTTTGTGATCCAATTTTTTTAAGTTTCGTCTTGTGTTTCATAGCTAGTGGAAAAGCAGCAGAGTTTGGCCCCCTTAAAGATGGCTACATGTTTGAATCATCAACTGGCCTATCACGAATGTGAGATCTTTGTCCTTTTTCATTTTACTACGCAAATTCAATGCTCTGAATACCCAGTCTCTGTGAAGCACAGTAAAGGAGCTTGGGATTTTATTTTCTGCTAAGATTATGAGCCTCTCATTTTCACTTTTTAGGTTGTTGAGTTCCCCACCATGTCCAGTTCTCGAGGCTCTCGGGAAGAAGCTCTCCTTTGAGATAGCAGTTGGTTTAAATGGCCGGGTTTGGGTATAATTCTTGATGCTCTTATTTACTTAAGTCAAACTAAGTGGTCCCTCAACCCCAATATGTAATTAGTGTCGCCATTGTTTTTCACTTGCGGCCTTGTAATTATAATATTTTCTAGCTTGAGGATAGCCGTCTTCAGCCTGAGTTTTTTTTTATTTTTTATTTTTTATTTTTTTTAAAGCTAAGTTGGGAGTTGGGATGTGATTTTTGGTGCAACCTTCTTGTTTTGGAAATTTTGTTCAATCTTTTCTATTTGAAATTAAAATCCTTTCAAATTTTACAAATTTCTTAACGAATACTAGGTGAATGCTGCTGCTCCTTCTACAGTCATCCTTGTTGCGAATGCAATCATGAATTCAGAATCTTTGAGTGGGGTGCAGCAGAAAATTATGGCGGAGAGACTGCTACAAAGAGTCCAGTGATCAAGTTAGTCGAATACATTCATGATTCTAGCACCCAATATTACTGTCTATTAGTTGCTGAAACAAAACATTTTTTTATCTTCAACTACTGAATATGAAACAAACACTTTAAATGTTGTATATTTCTGCCACAGAATCCCATCTGGAATTCGACTTATAAGAACCTTAAAACAGCTGAAAATATTTATCCAGTTCAATTCTTTTTCCTTTTCTGATAATTGCTTTACTACTTAAAGAACCACACTAAGATTTGATATTTTTCTCTTTTAGTGGAGACTAAATTAGTAATGAATGTCTGTTGCACAAAGTTTGTTTCTTATTAGACATTGCTTCACAATCTTATCTGCACTTTATCAAAGTTCAAAAGTAATGTTAACTTCCCCATAAAAAACGAATTTGGAAGGAAAAATCAGCAACGTCAAGGATTATGCATTTCATCTGTGTACTATGTCAACCTTGCAATGTGGCCATTAGAGATGCAGAAACAAGAGTTTGCAACTGATTACCCGATTTTAAAAATTTACGTATCTTCCATCTTATAGGTGGGTTAATCAAATTTTTAAGTTTTGGTCGTTATAATATAACCTCTTTTTCCTATCCCTCCCCCCACTTTTTTCTCAAATGGAATCCTGGAGGGGTGGGTGGGGGTGGGATTCTAAAGCGTTTCAATTCTATATATAGTATGTGGCCCTTATCACATTTTAGATATGGATCTGTTGATTTACAACTATTTATTGCTATCTTAAATGCATTGTTAGAACTCACGAAATCTCAAGAAAACCTTTTTGTTCCTAGTCTTCTCTTTCTCAAGTGAACGTTGTGTGTTCAACTTTTAAATTTGTGTTTTTTTACTTCTATTTATTTTTTATTTTTTTTGAAGAATTTCCTGATTCCTTTAGCTGATATTTTTAAAAACTTTGATCAAGTTCTAGTGATGCTCACATATTGAATGTTCTAATGGGGAATTCAGTGAGATTTAACAGGAGTGATAAAGGACGGAGGGTAAGCCGTGAGGTCTGAGAGCCTTCAAAAGACCTTTCTTAGAAGCCTGTGGCTTTGGGCAGCTGGCGAAGAGACCGCTAATCTGTAGTGAATTCTGTCGACCGGTTATAAAATATGGAGTAAAGGAGAATTAGAATCAGTAACCCCTTGCTGACCAGAAATATTTGGTTTTGAGAGCATGTAACATTCTGGTTGCTACTTTCTTCTCAACTTGTCATCAAGGAAATGGGATCACAACCACTTTTGGACAGGTTCTATTCAATAGTTTAGGAGTACTAGAAGCCAACATTATATGATGAGTTTTAATTATTAAGTTGTAACATCATTTTCTGAAGCCATTTTCAAAATGTCTTTTATTTTTCTAAAGGACTTGATTAGAATTGAATAGTTAAATTAATTGAATCAATATGATTTTTTTAGGTGCAGTTGATCTGCCAAAAAAAGATGCCTGTCACAATGTTAAATGGTGGGTTTGGATGCTAACAACAAAAATCTATGGAATTAAAAGAAATGTACATAAGGAAATCAATTGAAACTCATCCTTATCAAAAAAATCAATTGAAACTCATGATTGAATAAACATTTTTTTTTTTTTTTTGGGTTATAAATATTATTGCTACGCATGGTTAACAGAACTTGTTAGTAATATAGTACCAATTAGAGCCAGTAATGGGTTGGGTAAAGGCTGGCTTGGTTTGGATTAGTCTGTTTTGTGCCCTAAATACCTTATTCGAACTAGATTTAAGTAGGGCAGGGGCGGAACCAGAAATTTCTTCTTGGGGGGGCCAAAGTAAATTTTTTATACATATTTTTTAATTCACATGTCATGCTAAATTTTTTTACAATATTCATATTACCTAGAATTTCTAAAGATACAACAAATGTCCTTTTTTTGAGACTTTACCAACTTTTGTGCCCAAAATTTTGAAATAAAATATGTAAATATAGGCATGAGAATGAAAATCTACTTATGATTGAGAGATTATATTTGAAATAAACAAAAATTTGGGGGGGAGGGGGGGCATTGATATTTTTTTTAAAAAAAAATTAACTTACATTCAAATAAATATCTAAGGTTTTTTCAATCTTTGGGGGTGCCAAAGCCCCCCCAAAGCCATGTGTAGTTCCGCCCTTGAGTAAGGGGTCGTGGCAGTGGGTTGTTGTGCTAGTCTTCCTGGGGGTTTAGATTCCATAGGTGGGTTCAAAGGGTTCTGCTATGGGATGGTTCCACCGTTATTAATATATATTAATAAAAAAAAAATATACCTTATTCGAACAGGTTTAATAGGTTGAGAAATTCAAACAAAATCTTGCTTTTATTTAGGGGTTAAAGCAAAACAACTTTTGTAAGTCAAATCTTAGAGCAAGATTATTACCTGATGTGAAGTGAATAATAATTTTATCCACATGTAAGTGATGAGTTTTCTTAACACATGTCCTTAGGACACATGTTAAATTATATTGAATGAGGAAATCATTACATAGGAAAATAGAGTTTAATATATGTGTCTTAAGGGCACATGTTAAAAAACCTGTTAGGAATGAGTCAGGTTAAAAACCTAAATACTCTATTCCCTTAAAAATAAATCAATTGAATAAATTTGGATTAGACTTTACTTTAATCACATTGGCTTGTAATACACATAAACTCAAATAAGTTTTTCTCCAAAAGGAAAGGAAAAAAGATCATGATCGGTTGTCCTGTTTTGAGCTAATCATCTGTTACTTATTATTGTTGGTTAGAGCCAGGCCAGCCTTCTTTTGACAGGTGCTAAGCAATGACACATTCACACAAATCAAAACAGAGTCACCCTCCCCACACACTACCACGCATTGTCTACCTCTCGGCCATCCCACCTGCATGCATTTAATGCACACTCTCACATGTCCATATCACAGTTACGTGGAAGACTCACTCCTCACATATCTGTTTACCAAACATCGAATGATTAGCATTTTCAAATGGCATTAATTTCCTTTTGTCTCTGTATGCCCTGAACCCTCTCTCCACTGTCTGAAATCTGAACTATAGATGCATGCATATAAATACGTATAAATATATATAATGTATATGTATACACTCCAATCTATTTATGAGGAGCAGCTCTTAAAGACTCAAGGGGCTAGGGTTCCTCCTCTGATTACTGCATGTGAAACAATTTAATTGGGGTTGAGTACTACAGAATACAGTCACTTTTGTCAGAAATGAGATACCTTGTCAAGTGGTCACTCAATTACAGAATTAGTGACATGGACTTTACAAAAAAAAAAAATTGAAAAAAAAAAATTAAAGTAAATGGAAACACCCAAAAAAAAGAAAAAAAGAAAAAGAGAGAGAGAGATAATATTATAATGTCAAGCGGTGCTATTCATCCTTAATATTTTCCTAATGATATGGTAGTAACCATATTAACAATCATATCACTAATTTTTTATTTATTTATCTTTTTTAAATGCACGACACATCAATAATCAAATTGTTAGAGAATAATTTAGAGATTAATAGTATTTTCTTATAATGTTTTTAAAGAAAGAAATCATGACATTAAAGAAAATTTATCATTCAATAATAAAAGTAATTTTAACAACATCTTATATTTCCATTGGTTTGTTCTTCAAATTGTTGCGTGAACCGAGTAATGCTCACCAAGGTTACATGGTTCAACCCATTGTGGGATCTCCCTCTCTCTCTTTCTCTCTCTCTCTCATTACTGTATCCTCTCTCATTAATACATATCCTCCATAGTTCATAAAAAGGAGAAAAGCAAGGTGGGTCTAAACTCTCACTTTCTCATAAATGCATGTTGTCCATGGTCCATAAAATTAACAAGCAAGGTGGACTAAAACTGAGTTTGGATTCGTTACTGTGGTGCATGAACGTATCATGGTGCTGTGATAGGTGACATTGTGAAAATGAGCATTTTCATAAAATATGGACTTAAGGCTTTGTTTTTTACCTCAGCCGTTGGATGCCCTTTCTTTGCCATGTGTCGCAATCTCACCTAGTACATTACGGTGCTGTGTTGTCGCACTCTAGCGAATCCAATTAAACTTGCTAAGGCTAGCCACGGGTCACTGACTGTCATGTACATCAGTCCATGTAGTCATCGAGGCAACAATTGCAAGGACCATAGCAATGATGATAGATGGCAGCCAACAAAGTCCTCTGGTAGCAAGCTACGTGCTAATCTGGAGTGATAATATGGGGAACCAACAGCACATATAATATGTCAAAACCAGCTGAAACTTTGTCTCCACTTGATTTTAGAAATTGGACCCCCCCCTTTTTTTTTTTTTTTGGTGACAATGATTGAATCTACTGTTTACCCTAATCTTCCTATTATCAACAGACAGGTATTAATGTTTTTTTAGTAGTTTGAATCCGAAATTACTTACTTAACAAATGAAAATGCTCACTAAGCTATCATGTTATCGGCACCTATCATAATTGAAGAACTCCACATATTTTTAAATGGGATAATACCCCCTGCCAAAAACAAAAATGAAAAAAAAAAAAGAAAAAAAGGGGAATACATAGTTTTTGACCTGCAATGTTGTTTGAGATAGCTTAGAATAATATAGAAAGTAAGCGGCGGATTGCTAAGTTGGTGAATAGAGAAATTTTTATATTGGTTAAGTAAAGCTGTGTTTATTAGAGCAATTCCTTTTAAAAAAACAAAAATATGATATCTCCAATGCAAAAATGAGATTAATCCATACTTTTTATTCTATGGTTCTACCACGTGAGAAATATTGTTGCTATTCTTATTGTTTATTTTATCAAATTTCATTAAAACTTGATGTAGTGGCTGACATGGTAACACCAATTTCAATACCAGAATCCAATTAAAACTTAATTGCAATGATATGGCAATGTCATGCCAATCGTTATATGTTGACATTCCCAAGTCAAATAGGCAATAAGAGTAGTGGGAAAAATATTAACTTTAAACTCTAAAGGGTAGCTTAATTAGCCAAAAATCCCACCTCACGAAACAGAGATCTTAAGTTCAATTCTTATTATTCTCTAAAGCCACCAAAATAAGGTTTTCATAAACATTGATCTTATCATAAACATTGATCTTATCTAGTATGTGGGTAATGAAATCTTACATGAGTGTGGGATTTGTCTAATCAAAAAAAGTTGTCAACCTTAAATTACTATGAAATTTTGATGTGCCCTCTAAGAAAAATAACTGTCCAGAAGTTTAGTACACTGGTAGTGTGAAGTATCATAAAACTACATCATTTCAAATGTACATACCCACAAACTTACCAAAACTGAAAATTGCTTTAGCATCTCCTTTTTCCTCAGCTTTTGAGCAGTAAATCAGAAGCCATACCATACGTCGAGATGCGTTGAAGATGTTGAACCATGACATGACATTCATGCACATAAGACGTAGCAGTAAAAAAAGGCAAATTAAAGTGGCTCATGAAAGGTATTCATGCATAGACGGGTAGGGTAAGTCAATTTTATGTCACAAAATTTCTGGTTTGCAGAATCAATGGAAAGAGACTCTACATATATGGGTTTCAGCAATACCCATATGGTATGACGTAAATGTGTGCAAAAGCACGTGTTAACAATGTTTATCAAAAAATGGTCTACCAATGCTTGATATTTGTGGTGGGGGGTGGGGTGGAGAAACAGGTTTAATTTGATGACTAGAACAGGAGAAAGCCCAAGCTAGTGTCAGGTAAGAGCCTAAAAGTAGCTGTGTTTCCACATCGATTTGTCATATTTGTGCATGAGGACCATGCACTTTGATCAGAAAACCTGAAGGGTGCAAGTAGATATATAGTTGGCTTCAACCAAGGTTGGAAGAAGGTACTCCTCCCACATGACGTGGTCAGATGGGGTGGACCACCTTAATTGACCCACCATAATGCTTGAGAGTACGAAAGGTTTTTTCTCGGGTAATTAAATTGCACTCTTAGCATCCAAAGTTTTGTTCAAATTTTATTTTAAGATTTAAGATTTAAATTGTGTTAATTTCGTATCCGAATTATTAGTTGATTTTTAACTTGGGGTTTGCCGTTGGATTTTTTATATTATCCCTATTTTACCCCAAAATTCATCTAATAAAAATTTATTTTTTTTATAAGATTTGAATCACTTTACCGTTAGATTTGTGGTTTCGTAAATGAAAAATATAAATTTTTATTAGATGTTGACAGGGGTAATATAAAAACAAAGAAGATAAGAGCGGTTTAGATCTTGTCAAAATAATAAAGGTTTATTAAATGTTGATACGGGTCAAATAGGGTTTTTAAATTTATAAAAAAGACTAAGTATAAATAATACATAAAATTTTGATGACAGGCTAGTCCAAATTGCAACTTAACTAATAATTCGAGTATTGAATTAACGCAATTTAAATTTTGGATCTTAAAGTAAAACTTGACCCAAATTTTGAAACCTTAAAGTGTAATTTACTCTTCTTCTTTTTTTATTATTTATTATTATTAATTGATAGGTTATCCAAATTTAAATTTGGCCCGATTAATTTCAAGCAACATTCTGATTTAATTCAAGACACTAGTAAATTTATTACGGAAAAACAATATTGCCTCAGAGAATTAAATAATGTAACTATGAAAATTGGATCAAAGAATTCCCCTATACTCATAGGGATGTCGGGCCCACACCTTTGTCAGGGGGTGGTATACCACGGCCTGTGAGTGACAATGAAAATGAGATCAATGAAATCAATGAAGGGATATATGTAGTAATGATGCATGGGAAACCCATACACCAGTTCAAGTATACTCGCAGGGGTGTGGGACCCACACCTTTGTTAAGGGTAACCTACCACCATACATGGATTCCCAGCATTTGTCAAACGGATGCCAGCCAGGAGAGGCTTTGGCATGTGCCACAGGAGGGGAGGGGATTGTTGGGGTCAAAATAAAATTTCTATGATGTATTTTGAAGAATTAATAGTTTCCAATTTGTAATTCTAGTATATGTTGGCCTAATAGCATTTCTCCCTCTTGTGAAGGGAGGTTCCGAGTTCGAATTAGGGACCCTGTGATAAAGATAGGGTTTCTATAGTTATGAGACATGGTATTTTCGTTTGTAATGAAGTGTTTGCCTTAGCCTAAAAATACAATGTGAATGATTCTTGTGTAATTTGGGGGAGATGGAGAGAGGGTGGCGGCCATGGTAGTAATAATGTGTAATGATGCTAAAGAGTGGATTTAAAATAGGACCTCATCTCATTTGTAATGATTGGAGATAAATGATGAGTTAAAAGAAAAAAAAAAAAAAAAAAAAAAAAGGGAAGGGTGGGGTGGGGAGGGGACCAAGGGGAAGAGAGATCGATCTTGAGAGACGATAGTAATGGAGGTTTGTGAGTGCAAGTGAGGGGCAATGAGGGGCAATGGGTGGAAGGTTGGTGGAGGAGGTAATATTGTGGCTAAATAGTGCTGGTGGGTGCAACTCTTAATAGTGGTGCAGTGAAATGATGCCTCGATGGGTAGTGGTGTTGAAAATGGTCAAAAAGAATATCGATGATTGGAGTGATAGATTTGATTGTCTATGGATAAGGTAATGGCACTTAAATAATGTTGAAACCGCCTAGCTTGTTTAGGGCTCAGTCGTTTGAACAATGGTAGTCGGTTTTTTGTTTTTGTTTTTGTTTTAATGGTGGGCAATACTATAGTATTCTCCAAAATAATTAATAACCATTAATTAGGCAGTTGCTTGTAATTCCTAGAACATTGGAGCATTTTTTGGAAATCAATTGAAGTGTTCTGAACTTTTTGTTGAAATTTACTTGCCTAATTAATTGACTCCACGGCAATCTACTATAAATAATGTTTTTTAAATAGACATTTTAAGCAAACTATCACACCACTTGGACAAGTAAATCCATCTGCACGTATAAGTTTGACTATGTAACATTGCTCAACAGAAAACCTATAAGACTAGCTCAATAAAATAACAATTGATCGAGGCACTCGTCTTAAACCCTATCGCCTAAGGCTCTAACTCACTTATTAATAAGTCATTGTACAAAAGAGGCACTTGCCTTAAGCCCCGTCATCTAAAACTCTCACTCACCATTTTTTTTATTTTTTTGATTGGTGATCTGACTCACTTATTAGTAAGTCCTTGTACAAAAATCCTTGTTTAAAATTTTGGCTTCGATCCCATTTAAAAATGTTCATCTACAATTTTAGCTTTTAAGCTACAATTTATATTAAGCTGTTTAACAACAGCTCTCACTTGGAGAGAGTCTCATGTGAGCTAGCCTACATTAGCTTAATTTCTTGGAAATCAAACCAATTGTATTTCTCATCACAAATTCATTACTGACCCACCTGCAGGTTCATACATGTTTTCTGGGCCACTGGCTAGGCTTCACCCACATGCTCTCATGCATCATCGCACAGAGACAGAGAGAGGGAGAGAGCTGGGGTGCCTGACCACGATGTGACCGCCCTACACCTTTTAATGATATGTTAGCGTTATGGTAACAAACAAAGTTCACCAGCTCGCAATTAGGCGACCTTTATTTTATTTTATTTTATTTTATTGTAAATACGTACCACATTTTCTTGAATGACCAATTTCATGTTGGGCTCGTTGTCAAAGTGAAAACCCAAAGAACGCGATAATAAATGTAACACCTCTCTCTCTCTCTCTCTCTCTCTCTCTCTACTTGAAGAATCTTTCCAAACTGTTCACCACTATATAAAACCCCATATATAACAAGACTTCCAAACATCCAAGTGCAAACTCCAAAAACTCAAGAAATCTCTCTCTCTCTCTCTCTCTCTCTCTCTCTCTCTAGTTTTACTCTAAACACCAATGGAGGGAGAGAATGGATACAAAAAAGGGTTGTGGACAGTGGAGGAAGACATAATTCTAATGGAGTACATAAGGGAGCATGGAAAAGGGAGGTGGAATCGCATCGCTAAAACGACAGGTGAGGAGTTCGATTTCCATAACAAGAGAGAAAATCTTGTGTTTAAGCATTTGGGTATTGTTACTTAGTAGCAAACTTGGGCCAATATTTGGTTAATTGTTGTTGTGAATGTGGTATGTATAGGTTTGAAGAGGTGTGGCAAGAGTTGCAGGCTAAGGTGGATAAATTATCTTAGTCCTAGCGTAAAGCGTGGCGACTTCTCGGAAGAAGAAGACGACCTTATTATTCGGCTCCATAATCTCCTTGGAAACAGGTCCTCCCTCTTTAATTATATGAAAATTATTATATACAAATCCACAATTATCACCCTCGAAATCAATATTTTACTTTATAATATCAAATTTTGGACCATAGTGGCATAAAATATTCTGAGGGCTGTTATCTTTTGCAAGGTAAACGTCTTGGGATTTACCTTGCAGGTAAGCACAGGTGCAAGTCTTGAAGACGGTCACTATGTGCAAATACTAAAATTAAAAGTTAAGACTATATCCAATTCAACATTCGCATGAGCTAGCTCACTCATTGGGTTAATACTGGGTGATAACGTACATTTTCTTAAGGAAGTAATCAGTTTATTACAAAAATAAAAGTTTTGGATTTTGACTCGGTGTATCCCTAAAGTTGACAACCAATGAACTAATCACTGTCGTGATAGGTGAACAATGGTAAATCGTTGACTTAGGGATTTTTTCCAAAGTGTTGGGACTCAAACTCGGGATCTTTCACCTCTACTCGAGACAGCCACTTTGGGGTCAAGTGCCCCACCACTAGACCAACCCACTGGGTTATTACAAAAATAAGAGTTAAGAGTACTGTATCCAGCTTACTCTTACTAGAACCCTGCTTAGATGGACAACACGGGTAATGACCTAGTTTCTAAGTACGTAGCATAGATTTTTTATATTAAAAAATATCAAGAAAGTTCTACTCAATTATTTTTATGTACCTCATGGTCACCACAAGTAGCTATAGTGAGAGAAGAAACTCTATCCCTTATTTTGTCCGACTGAGCAAACACATGCAATCCATGTAAAATGTTGGTATGTGTGGTAGACAAAAGCTGTATTATGAATTTCCAGTTGTAGTGATGTTGGCCTTTGTTCTGTCTTTAATACTTGTCTTTCTCCATATGCTGTGCCTATCATCTTAATTGTGCTACTGATAGATGTTGAAACCCATCAGTTTCAAATGATTCTAGCTATTTTTGTTGGTATTCAAAAATATAATATTAACATTTTAATTTTTTGATTTTCATCTTACAGCGGTTAAAATTTACGGTAATTAAATTAATACTATTGCAATATTGTCATTAATTGTGAAAAGCAACTAAGATTGACTAACAAATTTTTTAATTATCTTAAGGTGGTCTTTAATTGCGGGACGAGTACCGGGAAGAACGGATAACCAAGTGAAGAACCATTGGAACACTCATTTGAGCAAGAAGCTCGGAATCAAAAAGGGTAGAAGCAAACTTGGAGCTTCTTCACAAGCACTACCAACAATAAAAGTAGGGGAGAGTCTCAAAATCCCCTCAGAGTCTACTTCTAAAGCACCATTTGACAGTACTAGTGAACCTATGGACCAGAAAGGGATCGAAGATCTCTCTCAATGCACTGTTAAGCTCCCAAGCATGCAAGAGACGACGATGAGTACAGAGGGAAATGATAGCTTGCTCCCTAGCACGCAAGAGACGATGATGAGTACAGAGGGAAATGATAGCTCTTTTTGGTTTTCTACTGTTGATTTTCCATACCCCCCTAGTTTAATGGAACTTCTGGATGAGTGTTCCCTTGATTTTGGTTGGCATGGCTTGTAAAGTTTAATTTTTGTAATCTAAATTCTCTTCTCCTTTATTTTAAAGTTTAATTTTTTTTTTATGGGAGATGTTGCAAAATATTATACCTTTGAGGATGGAACAGCTTAAATGAAATGTCTTGTGTTTTGAGCGTTGTCCCATATGCTATATAGGCCAAGGAGCAGACTGAGCCATTTGTTTTTAACAATGCGAGTTTGTTCGGAGAGTTTGGTTTGGAACCACAAGATCCCTGATATTGGGAATCCATGGCCCCATTAATTTTGTTCAGTGGTGGAATGCTGGCATCAGATTACCAGTGAGGTCAGGTCCCCAAAATGGCCAAGGATGGATTGCCTCACGGAGGTCTTGGATACTCTATATGGGCAATTTGGAAAACCAGAAATAAATGTGTTTTTGAGGGGGCCAAAGTCGAGATTATTTTGGCAAATAAGGAAACGTGTAAAACGGTTTTACAAAGTATTCTCTTTCTAGCAAGGAAAATATCTTGTGTTGGGGTGCTATGTACAATCTCTCTCACTAGCTCTAACTATGAGTACAACTCTATACGGTGGAAACCCAAGTTCGATTTTACCCATAGGACTAAGCATTAACAAATGCAGACTGGATGGCAGCGTCACTCAATTAGTATAATTAATCGAGGATTAGTTGTGCCAAAAGTTCAGAAACCTCGTTGCGAACAAAAAAAAAAAACTAAATAACTATGATTTAGCTACATATATGTGGATAACAAGAAACCTATATGACAAACTCATATATATTTAGTGAACCATGACTAATTTTTCATTTCAAAATGAAATAGTCACCATTCATTATTTAATCATTTTAGTTTAAATTAGATTTCAATTACCTTTAGAACACGTTTGTTAGACCGGAATTGGAGGGTTTCAGAATGGAATGGCACAAAATTCTCCCTCTTTCCAACCAAACAATATGCCTGTTATTTCTTTCTTATAAGGGCACTTTGGGGGTACTTAATCAAAAGGCTGTCCTTTGCATGGGACCTACTGATCATTGAATTTCTATCTAATGTGGTCTATAGTTGGAAATTTTATTTTTATATGATATTCATTAAATCACTAATATCAAGACAGGCCGGCAAAAAAGGTGGACAAATAGGAAATCTAAATGGGGAATCTTTCATTATTTCTATCCTAAAATGGAATCAGGACAATTAAAAGTCCTGAGAGCTAGCCCATCATGTTCATATTAAAATGGTTGACACAGGGTGGTCTCTCCCTCAAAAGAAGAAAAAGCAAAATGGGATGGGGTTTTGATCCATGTCATTTAGTCTCACTAGACCAGGCCACCCTTTTGGCAAGTTGGCATTTGAGTGGCCTTAGATTCTCCTCTGTGGATGCAAATTATTGCCCGATGAATTTATTGTAGGTGGCCTTTTCCCTTGTCTCACTGTCAAACGTTTACATCTTTCCTAAATTTTGCTTCCTTTTCGACAAAAGCTCATTGACTTTCAGAAAGGCAAGGGGAAAAAAACAGCGCTTAGTTCCCTGCTGTGCAAGGAAGTTGTTTTCAGACTTCAACTGTAGTGGGTTGGCTCCTCTCTTGGAAAAATCCTTCTCCATTGTATTCATCAAACTAACATAGACAATCTGGTGAGAGAAATCATTTAAGACTTGTCAGGGTACATGTCTTATTTGAAATTAAACAATTTAAGAAATTATATATATATATATAAGGTTGAAGGCATAAATTCATCGTCTTGAATTAGAATATTTTAAAATGTTGGAATTATCACTATAATTGATGTTGTAAAATCAATTCTAAGAAATTTGTGAAATGCTACTATTTTGAGTTTCTACTCTTATTTGTCTTGATTTTGTTAATTCAAAACGATGGATTGTGCTTTTAATACTATGTAAAATTTCTTGAATAACTTCAAATTGGACAACCAAACAGGCCCTTATGTTGTTCAATTTAAATTAATTTGTGCACCCATTGAACCGTGGTGTGGTACCATGCCCTGGTAATTGAACCGTGTTGCGGTTAGTAGCCAAGTCAAACAGGAGTCCGACCATTAGTCTCCCTTGAGGCACGTATGAAACAAGGGCATACAAACCATGCCATTACAGCGGTGATTAATTAATGAAGACTTAATTTAATTATAAGAACAAGGGACACTTCTTTTAAAGTTTCTGGACAGATATTAGACAAGACACTCTTCCAATATGCCTTCGACTGACATAATACCTCTCTCTTTATTATTTTATTTTTTTACTCTTCTTTTTATTTCTACTTTTCCTTCTTGCTTTGTCTTTCATGCGAATAGCTCAGCTAGGATTATCACGAAAAAAATATAAAGAGATGAATTTTGGATAATCTATGCATGTGATGCTACATGAT
This sequence comes from Liquidambar formosana, assembly GCA_039720395.1. Taxonomy (NCBI): domain Eukaryota; kingdom Viridiplantae; phylum Streptophyta; class Magnoliopsida; order Saxifragales; family Altingiaceae; genus Liquidambar; species Liquidambar formosana. Next base: position 27,288,638 of record CM077828.1, read on the forward strand.
ATAATTATTTTTATAAAAAAATATACTTTATAACATTGTGTAATCGCCGTGTCAAATCTTAAATTATAAAAATTTATTATGTTTGCCCGTCTACATCGTAACTATGTCAGGTGTATGTATGTGTCCATGCTTATGCTAAATTTATCGAAGATTTGAAAAGATTACTATTTGTGCCGGTCAATTTTCAATCAGTTTAATTGTTTCGCCGAATTAAATTTGGGGCCAATTGGTAAATATCTTATTAATCCATGTTGGCATAAATTGAAGATGAAGTCGATCAGAGTAGATGACATATGGACTAATGGCCCATCGCCACATCGTGAATTCATGGTCCAATGAATTTTGACCAAAAGGGTTGAGCAACCGTTGGTTAATTTGGTCACAAGGTTTGGATTAACTTAGGGATTGCGTAAATCGATAGAAAAACACATACTCACACAGGTATCCATATAAAGTTAAAATCAAAACCTTCCCAAATCTCACATTATTTATTGAATGAGACATGTTATTAGACACAAAAGCCATTGATGTACAACAATATTATTTTAAGTACAACAAAAACCAACATATTACATAGAAGAGTGTGAGCATACAATACAAGGAGATTGCGCTCTCTCTCATTTATTGTAACTTATTGTTCACAAAGGCAAATACAACACATTCTTGTAGTGATATTTTAGCACTATAGCATAGTGGGTGTTGAGACTTAATTTCTGGGTTGAATCAATCCAATGATGGCAGGGTGCGTAATGTGACAATCAAGATCCCAGAGCGCAAAAGTTCCATTAACAAAATCATAGTGACCACCCTTCAACGACAGCGTTTTGTTAGCCACCCCAGAGCGCACGTATGGATAAGTTAGGAGGTTTACCAGTGACAAATTGACCGCCTCCTGCATGCACAACCATTTTCAATAAATATATTAGGGTTCGGTTGTTTTTGTACGCATTTTTTCATGGGTATGTCTCGAAATTTTGTTTCGTATTTTCATTTTTGGTTTTGTGTAAGTTTCTTTTAATCATGTGCGTTTTGAAAGGTGGAAAAGGATGGAACCAAGATGGGGATATAAGATACAAGATTTGGGACTAACCTTTTCCAATTTCTCATATTGTAATTCGTCTGTTGGTTTATCGATGAATTCTGATTTCACCTTGGCCTTGGCAGGTATGCCAATCTTCATCCACTCATCTACGAAGTCACTGCACATTTCAATTCAATAGATTAGAAGAAAAAAAGTACAATGAAATTCAATATATATAATTCTCTTCATAGGTACCCTCGCTGTATATGTTCTGCGTCACAAAATACTTAGAACAGTGTAGAGCTGAAAACTCGAGTTAAGATGATGTAGAAAATTTTTTTGGACTATGTGTTTTCAAAAATTGTAATTGGAATATATATACCAAGAATAACCCGTTTTTAAAAAGCATCAAAGCGATGACAAGTGCTCATCTACCCAAACGATGTGTCACTGGTTTGAATCTAGCAATCAATTTTTCTAAAATAGAGATAAGGCTGTCTACCACTTACTTCTCTCAGTAGGAATGAAGTATATTTAATCAGAATGCTCGATCTCAAAATTTCTCATGTTGTTGAAAACATGCTTTTTAGAAGGTGATCAACCAAAAAAGAGTCCTAGCTTTCCAAGTAAAAATTTATTGTGAAAATCCTTACAAAGGAATTGATCCATCCTCCGGGTGGTCCATGAGCCTCTTTATCCCGCCGCAACGGCTATGTCCAATGACAAGGATGTTCTCCACCTATAAAATCTTCTCATTGTTAAGAAACTCAAAAATCCAACTTCTAAGAGAAAATTAAATAAAATTATGAAAATTTGAAAATTAAGAAAATGAATATAAATTCACCTTGAGTACATCCACAGCATACTCGATGGCTGCACCAACTCCAGCGTATCTAACCTGTGCACCCCACAACCCCATGTTAGGAGGGATTAATTAGATATGCAAAATATAAATGAAAATCTTTAATGATAAGGATTAATCAGAGATTAAGATGCTTGATTCAAGAAAAAAAAAATTGATTAGAAATTGAGAACTTTTTGGGTAACCTGGTTAAATGCAGGGACCAAGTTAGCAATGTTTCGGACCATAAAGGCATCCCCTGGTTGGAAATTCAGGATATGAGAGGGGCAAACTCGAGAGTCTGAGCATGCGAATACCAGAAACTGCACCATAAATTAACAATAAAATCAATTTTAATCTAATCACCAGAAATTATTATTATTATTATTTTAAATCTCGATTAATTGAAGTATTAATAAGTACCTTGGGGTGCTGGCCTTGGGCAAGCTTAGCAAATTTTTCTGGATCCTCGCTGCAAAACTCATCCATATTAATCCCCAGCAATAGGAAAAAATAAAAAAAAATGAAATAAGAAATAGAAAAGTAAGAAGATATACAATTGTATAATTTTTAATTAGAAATAAAATAGAGTAAGATCAATTAAATTAACACTTGGTAAGTAATATTAACGTACTCGAACATGTGGGTCTTGAAGTGAAGAAATCCATGTTTGATCGTTTCAAATACTGGGTCATGGGGGTGGGGCTTTGGCCCTTGCCATTCCACCGCTAGATTCTCGATTTTGGCCTCCAGTTCTTCCTTCTCACTGCAACCAAAGTTAGTTCCTAACATTTCTTAGTCACAAGTATCTCAAGAAGAGTAGATCAAGTGTTTAAAATCTAACGAAAATGTTTGATCCCCTTAGGAGTTACCCCCACAGCTTAAAGGGTCCAGTAATTACTCAGTCATGGGGGATGATGGACTACATATGCCCAATAGATTAGTTTGGGAGTGAAAAAACAAAAACAACATAAAGGCCAATGTCGTAGTAGCCCAAATAGCACGTCTCCTCCTTTAAGGAGAGGATTTGAGAGAAATTGTGATTTCAACTCTTTCCGAGTGCATGCGTGGGGAGGAAGGCATTATGAGAAGGGGATGCACTATCCCTGTTGTGGAGCTCAAAAACCCATTGAACACTCCTTTAAACCAAAATAAATAAATAAATAAAAGGGAAAACATCATAAAGATCTTATGCGCATGGGATGATTGGACAAGTGGGAAATTAAACCTGAGAAGCCTCTTCAGTCCCTCAGTTGCTGCTTCACTTGAACGTTTAGCCATGAGTATTCCTTGTTGCTGCAAATTTTAGAAATTGAAAAATTAAATGACAGGGAGAGATTAATTTAATACAAATATGAATTAATTTGTTTTTCATTTTAGAATCAATAGTTTTAAGATAAGTGACCCCCACTTAATTAATGATTTCAAACTGTCTTGAACAATAAAAAGAAATTAAAATCCTTCATTTTTTTTTTAAAAAAAAAAGACCATTTAAAAGCATGCAAACAAAAGTATGAAGTTAGACAAAAACATAACTAAAACAATGTAAAATCAAGCATAGATTTTGTTCCACAAACATTTGTACAGACCGATTCTAAGGATCTTTGCTTTGAAATGTAGGGGGGAACAAGCTGCCTAATATCTCTACTTGAAAAACAAATACAACACAAGGCACACCCCGATCTTTATGTGGGGGTTGTATTTATAGCCCTAAGAATGATTGTCTCCTAGTGAAAATGTTTTCTTGCAACATTAAAAACATTGGTCACATGATGAAAATAACCCAAACCCCATTTTCGTGCGACAGCGGTAAAAACAATAAAGTCTCTCTCTATGATGTATCATTTGTTGTCACTGTGCTTAGCCAAACACGGCTCTTTTTTCTTTTCTACGTCGAGAATTTCTCAGTACAACGTTTTAAACATTTACACCGCCCAAACATGGCTGGGGCCTGGTGGACTAAAAACAAGGGAACGGCTATTGCAACCCCCTATTCCTATAAGCCCACCCCTCATCCTTTAAGTTTTTAAGGTTTTATGCAAAATATAAAAGGTTTTTATGAAAACCGGCCATGATGTCCACCAAAAAACATCATTTTGAACAACTTTGCAGAAGAAAGTTTTTCCAAAATTTATTGTTTAGGTAGGCTTTTTGGCAAAAAATGAAATAAAGGTTATAAATGGTTAAAAAGTATATTTAAACGATAGATTTTTGAAAAACTTTCTTCTGCAAAGTTGTTCAAAATGATATTTTTTAGTGGACATCATGGCTGGTTTTCATAAAAACTTTTTATATTTTGCATAAAACCTTAAAAACCTAAAGGATGGGAGGTGGGCTTATAGGAATGGGGGGTTGCAATAGCCATTCCCAAAATCATGCAGCTTGTTTAAGAGCTAATTTATTTTTAATATACAAATGGAAATGGAATTAAATACAGAAACTGATGTAGCCATTTGGGGCTTTAGCCAAATACAGTGACTTCTCCCTAAGAAATAATTAAATAAATAAATTATTTTGATTAAGTGAGTCTCATTTCATTTGAGAGGACGGTCCAATCATAGGTGATCTATGCAGCAAAATTCATGAAGCATGTCGTCACATGTAGTCAACATGCACATGCACGACATGGCATTCCATGTAAGGCTGGGGATTATAACAAAATAAGTTTTTTTAAAGAAAAAAAATGGATTGGAACATTTTACTATTAAAATGACAACTTGTGAAAGAAAACAAGTAACGCGTGCCCTTTTTTGGGGGGAAAGAAGAAAATTAGGCATACTTAATTATTAATCTAGGATTAGAATGGCCTAAACATTTCTCCATGGAAAATGACAATTTGAGCCATGAGGATGTAGCAGCTATATCAATTACCAATGGAATTGCAGATTGCCTTATCGTATGAAATCTGACATTGATGTTAGGTTGATTCTTATCTAGAAACTGTACCTTATAATAAATTTTCAAATTAATGTTCATATGCAATCAATAGAATGTGACTAGTTCTTTGAAAGTGGGTGGCATTTTTGTTTGGAATCCAAGGTTGAATTTTGGGGTTTTTTTTTTTTTTTTTTTTTTTTTTTTGGGGGGGGGGGGGGGGGGGGGGTAAGTTTATAGACTTTATAATTAGACCCATGAAACATGTGACATGACAAAACTTAGGACCAAATGAACCCATCCAAGAGGCTGTCCATGTGAAGTTATGAACCATGATTAAAACCCTTTTATGTTTTCTAATTATTGCACCTTTTTTTTTCCCCCCAACAAAGCAAATCTTCCTCCAAAGTGAAAACAGAGAAAAATTGATTTTCATTATTTCATTGTCTTAAATTTCTTAGGTTGGATATGATAATTGACAAGAAATCTGAACAAATCGCGGCGGTTGGATGATTTTTATTTTATTATTATTTTTTTCTTAGTTGGTCAAGGTTTTGTTGTATTGTTTTTAGAAGTTTTTAAGATCTTAATAAGTCAAATTTGAGTTCTTTATAGAATTCCCTACTAGGTATGATCAATTTTATGAGATTTCTTATTGTTATAAGGGTTTTATGGAGTCTATACTGGGTGTCGAGTGTAAAATTAGGAACCATTCAATTTTTTAATTAATAAAGTTTCAGGGATTTCTCTCTTATTTCTCTTGGTGGGTTCAAGGGTCCCTAGTGTGAATCTAGACTCTAGAGTCTTCTAGTGGATTCAAAAGTTCGTGTTCTTAGTTAGAAAAAGAAAGTCATTTTCTTCTTGCTTTTCTGGCCCCATCACCACTTACTTTGCCCCACATTTTTGCCCTATCAATGTATTTGGGAGAGTAAGGGTAATCATATCAGTAGGTCCTACAAACTTACCCTTCCAAATACATTGATGGGGCAAAGTGTAGGGCAAAAATGTCAGGCTACCTAAGGACTAATACCTTTTAATTTGTAATCTTTGCATTTTACTTTCCATGATATATTGCATCTTTGATATGATTTTATATATACTTGTTTGTGCATACATGCGTTGCACATGAACTATTTTAAGTAATATGTTTGTTGTATGTGTATCCAAAGATTTAAATAGAATATGATTAGAAGAACTCAAGATGCTAACCTAGTTGGGATCTTGAATTTCTTTATGATGTTTAATAGCATTTTCCTTTTCTCTTTATATATATATATATATATATATATATATAAGAATAAACAGTTTAAGGAAGTGAAAGTTTACTTGGCTATGAATTTCTGAAAGTAAAATCTTGCTTGGTATTTGGCCAAAGTCCTTTTTGGCTTTCTTGTGCAGGCTCAAGTATAATTAAAAAGAAACTTAAACCTTAAGTCTACATTTTAACCCGCGGGCAAAAATGCCCCTTTTGTCTAATATAAACATCTTTCTTCTGAAAACATAAAGATTGAAATTCCTTAGAATCTGACTATTTCCTTAAAATAGGATTCTTTATTTTTTTTTTTTCTCTCCTTTTTTTTTTCTCCTTTCAAGATTTTCTCCTAATTTCTCTCCTATAACAGTTCTCTTATAACCATACCCTCCTTATTTCTCTCCTTATTTTTCTCCCAAGATTCTTTCTATATTTTTATACCATAACAATTCACTTATAACCATGTGAGCCACCATTGTTGTAATTGTTGCAATGAATGCCAAATTAATTACGAGATTTTATGACATAAATGTTCAATTTATTTGATTTTACGTGTAACTAATTGGAATTGGGGTTTTTATTTGATTTCCAATTTGGGGGTTTTGATGTTTGTAATGGGTTTTTGAACTTTCTTGCCTAATTAGTTACATTGGAATTTCATGTAACTAATTGGAATTGCTGATTGGAGAGTTACATTGGAATTTCGTGTAACTAATTGGAATTGCATTATTAGTTACATTGGAATTTCCCAACAAGAGCTGAGGATGCCAACCACCAAACCAAACTGGGTATTCTTCACAGCGTGCCGGTGCAAAATGAAAAAGATGATGACATTCAAATTGGAAAAGGAGCCAAAATAGGGTGGGCAAATTAAGGATGATAACGCTGACCCAAAAAATAAGGAAGATCTACCTCTTTGATTATTAGTCATGTGGAACAATATGTACAAAGCTGGAATGATAAACATGGGAAGTCCAATTATCACTAACATGATTTCCTCCATTCCGTTCTCCTATCTTTCCTTGTATGTAAATATATTCAATTCTAATTGTAATTAACATTTTCTAGGTAAGTCAAATCTATTAAATTTCTGAAATCGTAGAGCATAATCAATAATATCTCTTGCCCATATATATTTGCAAGGACAGTGGTGGTATTTTTAGTGATGCCGTTAGCCCAAAAAATGGGAAAACTTGGTCTTTTTGCTTTGCTAGTGGATTTTAGGCAAAAAGAGTTTTCTTTGGTGACTTGTCACTTTAACCGATTGGGAAACATGTACCTATTGCTAATTTCCCCTAATTTCAATGATGTTATATTAAATCAAAAGACATCAAAGCATTAAATAATAATAATATTTATGAAGCAAAAAATTATTGAGTACCCTGGATTTAAACAAAACAACTTAAAAGTTATCACCCAAAAACCTAAAACAAAATTAATATGTATTTATATTTAATGGATTTAAAAAATAAAAACTTTTGCACAACTGGTATTCTATAACCAATTCCAATCCACAAAATTATCAAGTAAAAAAAATTATGAATGATCAACATAAGAATAATAAAATCTATAGGAACAATAATCTCTAATTACAACATACTGTTTTAATGAAATAGTGTATTCAACAAATCACTACAAACATAAGGTAAAAAAAAAGAAAAAAAAAGATACCTCTTACGGTGAGAAGTTGAATTTCTAAGTGAACATCAAAGAAATATAAAGCATATACCAAAACAAAAACAAAAACAAAAAAAATACAGAATATAAAAAATAAAGAAAACTATACCTTTGATGTGCGATTTTTAATCTCCAACTAAGATGAAAAGAAGATGAATGTAAGATTCATATGGTTGGCATACGGATACATAATGGGGGACAAAGAGGGAGAGACGTATGAGTTTTTCTTATTATTTTTTGCTGCAAAAAATGAATGAGTTAATGAGGAAAGAAACGTATGGACTATATGGGTTAGTGGAATAGGATTGTAGAACTCTAATTAAAGTAGGTTTCTACATTATTTAATTAATTATGTATCTTTTTTTTTTTTTTTTTTTTTGTCTTTTAGATTGCTTAAAAGTATTGATGTCATTACATTTTAAAATAAAGGTATTTTAGATAATTAAATGTTTTTTTAAGATTCACCATTTTATAGATACTAGATATAGCACATGTGCGTTGCACGTGAATATTTTTAAATAATATTAGTTATACAAAATAATAAATACATAAAGATTTTATTTTTTTTTTCATAAAAGATAAAGTTTAAAATTCAAAAGTACATTTGTTTTTTAATAATCAAAATTGTCAACGAAAAATTAAAAACTCTTTAAATATACATTCAGAATTTTTTTTTCCTTCATAAAACAGAATATTTAAAGAGTTTATATTCATATATATTATCATGCAACTTGATAGTTGCTCTAGGAAAAAGAATTGAGTAAGAATTTAATTTTTATTTGTTAAGAGTTTGAGTTAAAATCTAATTTTCATTTGTTACCAAATGATAAGAATGTTTACTATGTGTTTTAATTAAAGGAAGGGTAGATGTGTATTTTTTTTATAAAAAAAATAAGGGAGATTCAGCCTTTTATAGATAAAGACAAAAAGTAAAAAGATAGGCAAATCGTAATAATTTTATATTGCATTAATCCTATTACATAACAGTATGCAAAAAAAAATGCCATCTACAAATAGGAGAAATAGCAATAGCCTTCGTTGCATATAAAAAAAATGCTCATCTACATTAAAATATTTTGGAAGAAATAACGTACCTCGATACTTTGAACAGCTTTTCGAATACAATCCAAAAATTCAATTCATTTTCGGATAAAAATATGAAGACAAAAAGTAAAAAAAATAGGCAAAACATAACAGTCATATATTGCATTAAACCTATATTGCATTATCAATCTTATGTAACAGTATGCATTTAAAAGGATTATCAATCTTACGTAACAATATGCATTTAAAATAATAAAATTCAACTGACAGATAATATTATTTTAATGTAAAGTGATGTGAAATATTTAACATACCTCACTATATATTATGAACAACTGTTTGAAAGCACTGCAAAAATAAAAGACTATTATTAAATACAAAAATCTATTGGTTCAGTTTGTCTCACTAGGCAACATAAAAAATTCTCTCTTTCTTTCTTTTCTCTCTCTCTCTGTTTCTCACACATAGACACACACACACAAGTGTGAACCAAATAAAAAAAATCTCTCCAATTTTATTACACACATGGGTGCACACACACACACACACGCACGCACACAGACACACACACACACAAACATAAAAAAATCTCTCCAATTTTATTACACACACACGCACGCACACAGATGCACACACACACACATAAAAAAAACAGTGGAGAGATTTTTTTAATCTCTCTCTCACACACACACACACATAAAAAAAATCTCTTTGTTTCTCTGTTTCTCTCTTTTGTCCCTCTCTCTCTCTCTATCTACCTCATTTCTCACACACACTCTTCTCTCTCTCTCTTTTCGTTTTTTCAGATTTTTGTTGCTTGATGAATAGCAAGAGTTGGCCATGGGGTCTTGGCAACTATATATTATAATTTGCAGTTCTCTAACAGTACCATATATATATATTATAATTATTGCTTTTCTAACAGTACCATATATAATTTCCTTTTATTTTTGAGTTCCTATTTGTGTTTTATATATTAAGGTACGTGTTTTAGAATATATTAAGGTATAGTTTCCGTTTTCTTTGAATTCCTATTTGTGTTTTATATATTAAGGTATATGTTTTATAATATATTAGGGTATGTGTTTTAGAATTATAGTTTCCATATTGTTATATTTCCTATATATGCAGAAGGGTGGGTAGTTGTGTATTTAAAAATTAAAATAAGGGTATATTAGTCAATCAAAAGTTTTTCTTACATTCATCTTTTTATAGGTAGTATAGATAGATAAATATAGATATAGATATAGCTCATATTGAATAGGAGTACTAATCAGCAGCCCGTTATAAATTTGTGAAAAACGTTTGGAAAAATTACAACCCAGATGATAAGAGACACTTTTTAAAAAAAAATTCTATTTTGGTTGGGAAATGGTAAGGTACGCGTTGGTTGGCAACTAGGCTTCACGACTTTATCAGATAGGCACGGTGGCATCTTTGAGTCCAGCTAATAACAAAGGGCAATTAATACTACGTCCCACTATTTTTATTTTTTTTTTCTAAATTCAAGATTCTACTAGTAATTTATTTCCATCCATCTGGCTTAGATGTGCTTGCAACCTAACTACACATTTTCTGATTGATTGACACCTTATGATGTATTCCAGTAAGTTAGAAATCAAGTAGGAAAACCAAAAAAAAAAAAAAAAAAAAAAGGAAGAAGAAGAAGAAGAAGAAGAGAGAGAGGTAAAAAAGGATTCGGATTTGGTGTAGTTGGCTACTTTTATTGCATGATGTAGTAAATGTAAGATCGATAACACTTGACAAGAAGGAGAAATGATAGGTCATTAGGCATAGGACATTAAATGCATCTCTCAAATTTCAACCCTTAATTTTTTCTCTTTGCCAAGTATCATCGATTCTACATTTACTACACCATGTAGTAACGACACCAAATCCAAATCCGATAAAAAGAGAGCTCATTAGTCATTACCATTGCGTAGGTCTTTTGGCCAGCGGTTCCCTCCCCCGCAAACAGTGACTAGTCCCTGATTGAAAGTTTTGGGAAAACACTGAGTCTTAACCAAAAAACAATTGAGTGGGTCTTCGGAGAAATGGATTGGTTACCATCCTATCTTTTGTTTAGTTTTTTACAAAGTGACAGCTTTCAAAACTAGCTTGAATTCACGCTTTTATGCTTGAGAACTCGAAACTTAAATCATTGCACCCAAGGGTGGAGGTAAATTGAGGGCTACCCTAGGCTGTAGCCCAAGTAGCCCTCCTCACTTCATTGTATTTTGTATATTGGTCAAGTTGAGTTTTACCTCTAAGGGAGTCTTAGCTTAGGTAAAAAATTGCCTACTAGCACGTACAAGACTATATCTTACCGTCCAAATGTTTGCAATAATATAATTAAAAAGAGAAAAAATAGGTTGTATGTTTAGTTAATATATAATTAGAGGCTTCTATCAACATCCCAAAATTTTCTTTGTATACCTTATTTGTAAAAAATTTCAAAGTTTTATAAAAAAAAATACAAAAAGTTTTAATGAAAAATGGTCACGTTGTCTACTAAAGAAATAATTTTGAACAATTTTATAAATTTTTTTCTAAGATCTCTAATTTAAGTGAATTTTGTGGCAATTTATAGTTTCATTTCATTAAATGGCCAAAAAATCTACTTAAACGATATATTTTTAAAAAAAATTTCCTTTACAAAATTGTTCAAAATAATGTAATTTTAATAGTTAACATAGCCTTTTTTTTCATGAAAACCTTTTGTGTTTTCCATAAAACCTTGAGAAGTTTAAAAAGTGGGGGGATAAAAAAAAAAGTATTAGGGTGCCAATAACCACCCCATATATATATATATATGTATATATATATGATATGTTTATTAGTTTTTTACCTAGCCCAATGCAATTTCAAATTCAAATCTTAACTCCGCCTTGATTGCACCAGACAGTACCCTCTAATTACAAATCAAGCATGCCTTTAAGAAACTCGTCGGTCTAAATGGCTTATTTAGTTATTTGATCTTCACACACATACACCTTTTTCTAATCGAACATTGATGAAACTCCCTTTTGAGAATCCCAAACCAATTGGTATTGATGCTATCATCCACAACTTGATGGGTTTGTCAATCTTACATGTTACTCCATCAATTATACTTTGAGAAAACAAAATCTACGTTAAATCCATCCGTTACGATTATTCATTATTACATTAACAGTAACAAGTACTGAAATAGGTGAGCACGTGTTCAATATGTGAACCTTATACACTTTTGGTAGGAGATGACACGGCAATTCCAATCATTTAACATCTCTTGTCATACTGCCTAACTTCAAGCTTCTACCTTTCACACTTGTTTCACTAGTTTTAACTCATACACTCTTGAATCACGTGCCTCACATGCTTCTATGCCTGATTTTCGTGGTTCAGCTCCACATTTTTGACTCCCTTGTAAAGTTAGGGTGATGTTCATACTAGAACAGCCCCATCTGTGGTAGGACTATGAACAAGTAATAACCGAGTCGATCAATAGGCTTCTCAAATTTGACATTCTTTTTTTATTTTATAGCTAGGACAAATTTGACTTCATAAATTGACGAGTTCATAAATTAAGTTTGATATTAATTCGTTTTATCTTATGAATAAGTTTGAATGTGCCTTTTATCGAGTCAATCTCGAATCAAATTCTAATCATTTGATTATTTAAACTATTAATGAACTCGTCTAGTCGAGTAGCACCTTATTCTAATCATTTGATTATTTAAACTATTAATGAACTCATCTAGTCGAGTAGCACCTTACTAGAGCTTGATTTGATAAATTCACAAATTCAAAAAATGAAGTATGAGCTTGACCCATTTATCTCGTTACGACCGTAGTTAAATAAGTACTCACAATTGTAGTTAAATTAAATCATCCTGGTGTGTTTAGACAAAGAAAAATGGAAAAAAAAGTTGGGGCTCCTTGTTCGAGAAAGGAAAACTGAAAATAATATACGAAGAGCACAACCCGAAAGTCACTTTCTCAAATTTTATAATTTTTTCTTTTCTAAAATAAAAAAACGTTTTCAAAAAATTTATGTTCAAAACGAAGGGTCCATGACACTAATCATGTTTTTTATTCTCTAAGTAATCCTATACACCGCCCAAACATGGCTGGGGCCTGGTGGACTAAAAACAATCATGCAGCTTGTTTAAGAGCTAATTTATTTTTAATATACAAATGGAAATGGAATTAAATACAGAAACTGATGTAGCCATTTGGGGCTTTAGCCAAATACAGTGACTTCTCTCTGTCATACATGCGTATGAATGGGGACTAAGAAATAATTAAATAAATAAATTATTTCGATTAAGTGAGTCTCATTTCATATGAGAGGACGGTCCAATCATAAGTGATCTATGCAGCAAAATTCATGAAGCATGTCGTCACATGTAGTCAACATGCACATGCACGACATGGCATTCCATTTAAGGCTGGGGATTATGACAAAATAAGTTTTTTTAAAGAAAAAAAATGGATTGGAACATTTTACTATTAAAATGACAACTTGTGAAAAGAAAACAAGTAACGCGTGCCTTTTTTTGGGGGGAAAGAAGAAAATTAGGCATACTTAATTATTAATCTAGGATTAGAATGGCCTAAACATTTCTCCATGGAAAATGAAAATTTGAGACATGAGGATGTACTAGCTATATCAATTACCAATGGAATTGCAGATTGCCTAATCGTATGAAATCTGACATTGATGTTAGGTTGATTCTTATCTAGAAATTGTACCTTACAAAAAATTTTCAAATTAATGTTCATATGCAATCAATAGAATGTGACTAGTTCTTTTAAAGTGGGTGGAATTTTTGTTTGGAATCCAAGGTTGAATTTTGGGGGTTTTTTTTTTTCTTTTTTTCTTTTTGGGGGGTAAGTTTATAGACTTTATAATTAGACCCATGAAACATGTGACATGACAAAACTTAGGACCAAATGAACCCATCCAAGAGGCTGTCCAGGTGAAGTTATGAACCATGATTAAAACCCTTTTATGTTTTCTAATTATTGTACTTTTTTTTTTTTCCCAACAAAGCAAATCTTCCTCCAAAGTGAAAACAGAGAAAAATTGATTTTCATTATTTCATTGTCTTAGATTCCTTAGGTTAGATATGATAAATTGACAAGGAATCTGAACAAATCACGGCCGTTGGATGATTTTTATTTTATTCTTATTTTTTTCTTAGTTGGTCAGGGTTTTGTTGTATTGTTTTTAGAAGTTTTTAAGATCTTATTAATAAATCAAATTTGAGTTCTTTATAGAATTCCCTACTAGGTATGATCAATTTTATGAGATTTCTTATTGTTATAAGGGTTTTATGGAGTCTCTACTGGGTGTCGAGTGTGAAATTAGGAACCATTCAATTTTTTAATTAATAAAGTTTCAGAGATTTCTCTCTTATTTCTCTTGGTGGATTCAAGGGTCCCTAGTGTGAATCTAGACTCTAGAGTCTTCTAGTGGATTCAAAAGTTCGTGCTCTTAGTTAGAAAAAGAAAGTCATTTTCTTCTTGCTTTTCTGCCCCATCACCACTTACTTTGTCCCACATTTTTGCCCTATCAATAGGTCCTACAAACTTACCCTCCCAAATATACTGACAGGGCAAAGTGTAGGGCAAAAATGTCAGGTTACCTAAGGACTAATACCTTTTAATGTGTAATCTTTGCATTTTACTTTCCATGATATATTGCATCTTTGATATGATTTTATATATACTTGTTTGTGCATACATGCGTTGCACATGAACTATTTTAAGTAATATGTTTGTTATATGTGTATCCAAAGATTTAAATAGAACATGATTAGAAAAACTCAAGGTGCTAACCTAGTTGGGATCTTGAGTTTCTTTATGATGTTTAATAGCACTTTCCTTTTCTCTTTATATATATATATATAAGAATAAACAGTTTAAGGAAGTGAAAGTTTTCTTGGCCATGAATTTCTGAAAGTAAAATCTTGCTTGGTATTTGGCCAAAGTCCTTTTTTGCTTTCTTGTGCAGGCTCAAGTATAACTAAAAAGAAACTTAAACCTTAAGTCCACATTTTAACCCGCTGACAAAAATGCCCCTTTTGTCTAATATAAACATCTTTCTTCTGAAAACATAAAAGATTGAAATTCCTTAGAATCCGACTATTTCCTTAAAATAGGATTCTTTATTTATTTATTTTTCTCTCCTTTTTTTTTTTCTCCTCTCAAGATTTTCTCCTAATTTCTCTCCTATAACAATTCTCTTATAACCATACCCTCCTTATTTCTCTCCTTATTTTTCTCCCAAGATTCTTTCTATATTTTTATACCATAACGATTCACTTATAACCATGTGAGCCACCATTGTTGTAATTGTTGCAATGAATGCCAAATTAATTACGAGATTTTATGACATAAATGTTTAATTTATTTGATTTTACGTGTAACTAATTGGAATTGGGGTTTTTATTTGATTTCCAATTTGGGGGTTTTGATGTTGGTAATGGGTTTTTGAACTTTCTTGCATTATTAGTTACATTGGAATTTCATGTAACTAATTGGAATTGCTGACTGGAGAGTTACATTGGAATTTCGTGTAACTAATTGGAATTGCATTATTAGTTACATTGGAATTTCCTAACAACAGCTGAGGATGCCAACCACTAAACCAAACTGGGTATTCTTCACAGCATGCCGGTGCAAAATGAAAAAGACGATGACATTCAAATTGGAAAAGGAGGCAAAATAGGGTGGGTGAATTAAGGATGATAACGCTGACCCAAAAAATAAGGAGGATCTACCTCCTTGATTATTGGTCATGTGGAACAATATGTACAAAGCTGGAATGATAAACAAGGGAAGTCCAATTATCACTAACGTGATTTCCTCCATTCCGTTCTTCTATCTTTCCTTGTATGTAAATATATTCAATTCTAATTGTAATTAACATTTTCTAGGTAAGTCAAATTTGTTAAATTTCTGAAATCGTAGGGCATAATCAATAAGATCTCTTGCCCATATATATTTGCAAGGGCAGTGGTGGTATTTTTAGTGATGCCGTTAGCCCAAAAAATGGGAAAACTTGGTCTTTTTGCTTTGCTGGTGGATTTTAGGCAAAAAGAGTTTTCTTTGGTGACTTGTCACTTTAACCCATTGGGAAACATGTACCTATTGCTAATTTCCCCTAATTTCAATGATGTTATATTAAATCAAAAGACATCAAAGCATTAAATATTAAATAATAATAATATTTATGAAGCAAAAAATTATTGAGTACCCTGGATTTAAACAAAACAACTTAAAAGTTATCACCCAAAAACCTAAAACAAAATTAATATGTATTTATATTTAATGGATTTAGAAAATAAAAACTTTTGCACAACTGATATTCTATAACCAATTCCAATCCACAAAATTATCAAGTAAAAAAAAATATGAATGATCAACATAAGAATAATAAAAACTATAAGAACAATAATCTCTAATTACAACATACTGTTTTAATGAAATAGTGTATTCACAAATCACTACAAAAATAAGGTAAAAAAATAATAAATAAATAAATAACAGATACCTCTTACGGTGAGAAGTTGAATTTCTAAGTGAACATCAAAGAAATATAAAGCATATACCAAAACAAAAACAAAAAAAAAAACAAAAAAAATACAAAATATAAAAAATAAAGAAAACTATACCTTTGATGTGCGATTTTCAATCTCCAACTAAGATGAAAAGAAGATGAATGTAAGATTCATATGGTTGGCATAGGGATACATAATGGGGGACAAAGAGGGAGAGACGTATGAGTTTTTCTTATTATTTTTTGCTGCAAAAAACGAATGAGTTGATGAGGAAAGAAACGTATGGACTATATGGGTTAGTGGAATAGGATTGTAGAACTCTAATTAAAATAGGTTTTTACATTATTTAATTAATTATGTATTTTTTTTTTTTTTTTTTGCCTGTTAGATTGCTTAAAAGTATTGATGTCATTACATTTTAAAATAAAGATCTTTTAGATCATTAAAAGTTTTTCCAAGATTCACCATTTTATAGATATAAATAAATATAGATATAGATAGAGCTCATATTGAATAGGAGTACTAATCAGCAGCCCGTTATAAATTTGTGAAAAACGTTAGGAAAAATTACAACCCAGATGATAAGAGACGCTTTTTAAAAAAAACTTCTATTTTGGTTGGGAAATGGTAAGGTACGCGTTGGTTGGCAACCAGGCTTCACGACTTTATCAGATAGGCACGGTGGCATATTTGAGTCCAGCTAATAACAAAGGGCAACTAATACTACGTCCCACTATTTTTTATTTTTATTTTTCTAAATTCAAGATTCTACTAATAATTTATTTCCATCCATCTGGCTTAGATTGCAACCTAACTCCACATTTTCTGATTGATTGACACCTTATGACGTATTCCAGTAAGTTAGAAATCAAGTAGGAAAACCACACAAAAAAAAAAAAAAAAAAAAAAAGGGAAGAAGAAGAAGAAGAAGAAGAAGAAGAGAGAGAGGTAAAAAAGGATTCGGATTTGGTGTAGTTGGCTACTTTTGTTGCATGATGTAGTAAATGTAAAATTGATAACACTTGACAAGAAGGAGAAATGATAGGTCATTAGGCATAAGACATCAAATGCATCTCTCAAATTTTAACCCTTAATTTCTTCTCTTTGCCACGTATCATCGATTCTACGTTTACTACACTATGCAGTAACGACACCAAATCCAAATCCGATGAAAAGAGAGGTCATTAGTCATTACCATTGAGTAGGTTTTTTGGCCAGCGGTTCCCTCCCCTGCAAACAGTGACTAGTCCCTGATTGAAAGTTTTGAGAAAACACTGAGTCTTAACCAAAAAACAATTGAGTGGGTCTTCGGAGAAATGGGTTGGTTACCATCCTATCTTTTGTTTATTTTTTACAAAGTGACAGCTTTCAAAACCAGCTTGAATTCACGCTTTTATGCTTGAGAACTCAAAACTTAAATCATTGCACCCAAGGGTGGAGGTAAATTGAGGGCTACCCTAGGCTGTAGCCCAAGTAGCCCTCCTCACTTCATTGTATTTTGTATATTGGTCAAGTTGAGTTTTACCTTTAAGGGAATCTTAGCTTAGGTAAAAAATTGCCCACTAGCATGTACAAGACTATATCTTACCGTCCAAATGTTTGCAATAATATAATTAAAAAGAGAAAAAATAGGTTGTATGTTTAGTTAATATATAATTAGAGGCTTCTATCAACATCCCAAAACTTTCTTTGTATACCTTATTTGTAAAAAATTTCAAAGTTTTATAAAAAAAAAATACAAAAAGTTTTAATGAAAAATGGTCACGTTGTCTACTAGAGAAATAATTTTGAACAATTTTATAAATTTTTTTTCTAAGATCTCTAATTTAAGTGAACTTTTTGGCAATTTATAGTTTCATTTCATTAAATGGCCAAAAAATCTACTTAAATGATATATTTTTTAAAAAAATTTCCTTTACAAAATTGTTCAAAATAATGTAATTTTAATAGTTAACATAGCCTTTCTTTCATGAAAACCTTTTGTGTTTTCCATAAAACCTTGAGAAGTTTAAAAAGTGGGGGGATAAAAAAAAAGTATTAGGGTGCCAATAACCACCCCATATATATATATATATATATATATATATATATATATGATATCTTTATTAGTTTTTTACCTAACCCTATATATATATATGATATGTTTATTAGTTTTTTACCTAACCCAGCGCAATTTCAAATTCAAATCCTAACCCCGCCTTGATTGCACCAGACAGTACCCTTAATTACAAATCAAGCATGCCTTTAAGAAACTCGTCGGTCTAAATGGTTTATTTAGTTATTCGATCTTCACATACATACACCTTTTTCTAATTGAACATTAATGAAACTCCCTTTTGAGAATCCCAAACCAATTGGTATTGATGCTATCATCCACAACTTGATGGGTTTGTCAATCTTACATGTTACTCCATCAATTATACTTTGAAAAATCAAAATCTACGTTAAATCCATCCGTTATGATTATTCATTATTACATTAACAGTAACAAGTACTGAAATAGGTGAGCACGTGTTCAATATGTGAACCTTATACACTTTTGGTAAGGAGATGACGGATTTGGATTTGCTCTAGTAAGCCCCTTTTAACTGGAGCATCCAGTAACCGATAGATGGAAGACACATGTCCAATTAAAGTGATCTATGGCTGGCATTCAAAACGCGCAAAAAGGAAGTCGTTTGAAGGGGAGAAGCCAGACGTTAACGGCGTGGGACGGAGGGATTCAAAAAACGCTTCAAGTTTGATCTCTGTTCATCTCTCTCCATCCCTATCGATTCACTCACCGTCGGCGGGATGATGTACCCCATTGGTTGTTTGGGTTTTGGATGGGTGCTTCAAATCTGAAAAAATTGGGTGTTGCCGTCAAGATTCAGATCTGCCATGGTTTGTGTTCCTCAAATCTGCCATGACGGCAGGGTGAGAAAATGAGGGTTTGTATGTTTCAAGTTATTGGATCTAGTTTTGGTGGGGGAGAAGAAGATGGCAGCGGACGGGATATCGAAGCAAGCAACAAATCTGGTGATGGGGGGCGACGGTCGATTGCAACACTACAGTACGGTTGGGATAGTGGGGGGGGGGGGGGGGGGGGGGGCAACGACCGACTGCAACACCACTGGCGACTTCTCCGTCTCAAAATGGAGGTTTGGGAAAAAAACTCCTTTGCCGGAGGAAATGGAGGTTTGGGAAACTGTTGGCCTAAATGGGTTTTTGAGATTTTATGCGGGAGAAAATGGAGGTTTGGCAAAAGGGAAAACAATTTTCCAAATTTGGTCTGTTATGCTTATGAGAAGGTGAGATTGCTGTAGGTAAGGTGGTTGCTTCGTGTTAATGGTGAGGTAAATTGCATATATTGATGGTGTAAGGTTCGGGTATGGTGGTGTATAAGTGGGTTTTCAATTGTGTTTTGGAAGAGATGAGGAACAGCCGACGGCCTCCAACGGGTGCTGACGAAGAGCTAGGGTGGAGCGCCGTCCGGCAAGGGGGGAGAAGCTCGTTGCCGGCAGTGCGTCAATCTGAGAGGGAGAGAGAGGAGGGAAAGAGGAGAGAGAGAGTGGCGGTGTTAACGTCTGGCTTCTCCCCTTCAAACGGACTTCCTTTTTGCGCAGTTTTGAATGTCAACCATAGATCACTTTAATTGGACACGTGTCTTCCATCTATCGATTACTGGACGCTCCAGTTAAAAGGGGCTTACTGGAGCAAATCCAAATCCGGAGATGACACGGCAATTCCAATCATTTAACATCTCGTCATACTGCCTAACTTTAAGCTTCTACCTTTCACACCTGTTTCACTGGTTTTAGCTAAACCATGTTGCTCATACACTCTTGAATCACGTGCCTCACATGCTTCTATGCCTGATTTTCGTGATTCAGCTCTTCACATTTTTTACTCCCTTGTAAAGTTAGGGTGATGTTCATACTAGAACAGCCCCATCTGTGGTAGGACTATGAACAAGTAATAACCGAGTCGATCAATAGGCTTCTCAAATTTGACATTCTTTTTTTATTTTATAGCTTGGACAAATTTGACTTAATAAATTGTCGAGTTCATAAATTAAGTTTGATATTAATTTGTTTTATCTTATGAATAAGTTTGAATATGCCTTTTATCGAGTCAATCTCAAACCGAATTCTAGTCATTTGATTATTTAAACTATTAATGAACTCATCTAGTCGAGTAGCACTCTACTAGAGCTTGATTTGATAAATTAACAAACTCAAAAAATGAAGTATGAGCTTGACCCATTTATCTTATTACGACCTTAGTTAAATAAGTACTTGCAATTGTAGTGAAATTAAATCTTCCCGGTGTGTTTATACAAAGAAAGAAGGAAAAAAGTTGGGGCTCCTTGTTCGTGAAAGAAAAACTGAAAATAATATGAACACAACCCGAAAGTGACCTTCTCAAATTTTATAATTTTTTCTTTTCTAAAATAAAAAACGTTTTCAAAAAATTTATGTTCAAAACGAAGGGTCCATGACACTAATCATGTTTTTTATTCTCTAAGTCCATCCAAGCCCACCACCCAGGTAGTGATTTAGTAGTAAAGGTGTAGGAAACCAAATAATCAATGATCTGAGTCTCAAAAGTGGTGACGTGACTCATATTTATCCATTAATAATCCTATTCATGCACAAGAGTCATTAACATTTAGTGGGGTTGAGGTGAGACTATAACTCAACAAATTAGGTAGAATGCTTACATTTCTTCCCTTTGTGGCAGATTGGGATTTGGTGAAGTTTGGAACTTTAACTGCATGGTGAAGTTACCGCTAGGTTGATGCCACGTGACAAGAGAGAAAAAGGGACGGCTCAAATTCACTGGTAGCAAAGCAGTTCTTAGATTTGTGGTCTCAACTGCTTTGCTATCAGCGAATTCAAGCCGTCCATTCTTCTCCTTTACCACATGTTGTCAATCCAGTAATAATTTCACCATGCAATCCCAAACTTTGCCAAATCCCAATCCGTTTGTGGCCCGTCTAAACTTCTCTTGTTATTGTTTCCTCAGCGAGTTGCTCAAGAAGAATCGCCATATGCCCAAAACTAATCGTCTTCCTTCTATGATTTTTGCTTACCAGAAAAAATAAAAATCCATCTAAGCCCATCCACTTTAAATGGCTTGAGTTCCACCAAATTTTCAATGGTGACAAAAGACCAAGGATAGAGTTAGCCACTTAGCTGGTTAGCCCAACACTCGTGCCACGGTCACAGAAAGGCACTCTGGGGTTTGTGATTATGGGCTTGCGGTATTTTCGGGAACGGCTATTGCAACCCCTCATTCTTATAAGTCCACCCCTTTCATTTTGGTTTTTAAGATTTTATGAAAACCATAAAAGGTTTTTGCAAAAATCGAACACTTAGTCCACTAAAAAACATCATTTTGAACAACTTTGCAGAAGAAAGTTTTTCCAAAATCTATCATTTAGGTAGACTTTTTGGCAAAAAATGAAATAAATGCTATAAATTGCTAAAATGTATATTTAAACGATAGATTTAGGAAAAACTTTCTTCTACTAAGTTGTTCAAAATGATGTTTTCTAGTGGACATCACGACCGGTTTTCATAAAAACTTTTTATATTTTGCATAAAACATTAAAAACCTAAAGGATGTGGGGTGGGGTAATAAGAATGGGGGGTTGCAATAGCCGTTCCCTTTGCTAAGCCACCTGAGGGTCTGTCTAGCCTCTTCATTTGGGCTGATATTGTAAAGTACAAAAGCCCCGTTTTAGGCCTACAAAATCAAGCCTGCGTTTGTCACCCGGGAAAAAAAAAAAAAAAAAAAAAATTTAATGCAGGAAAATAAAATGTAGAAAGTTAAGAAAAATAAAAGCAAAACGAAAATGATGGGGCTAAAACTTGATTTTCCAACCATTTTTTACATTAGAAGGAAAGTTGTAAGAAAACATAAGTCTCAACTTTTCATGATGCTTTTTCTTTCGTAATTAAGGGTTAGTGGCGAGGTTCACAAATTGTCTCGACCATTTGCCATTTTAACTAGGGGTGTTCATGGTTTAGGTTAAAACCGAAAACCAAACCAAACCGGTTGGTTTGGTTTGGTTTTTTTGTCATTAGGTTTGGTTTTGGTTCTAATTTTAGAAAACCGAATTGAATTGGTTTGGTTTTGGTTTTCATGTTTAAAAAACCAAACCAAACCGAAAAACCGAAAAAACCGAAAAATATATATATATATATATATAATTTTATTTTATATATTATATATCAAATTTTAATTTGTAATTTGTTGATTTTAAGTTTCTTATTGTTTTTCCTATTTTAGCTTGGCATGTATTAAACTAGTTATTAATGTTGTGTGAGATAATGGCATGTATTAACTTGGAGATTTAAACTTGGATTAACATATGTCAATTTGTTTCCATTTTGATACAATGTTTAATGTTTTTTTTTAGTTGCTAATGTAATGCTTTTATTAAAAATGTTTTAATTTGGAGTTTGGCATGTCATTTTTTTCATTTTCAATTATTTGTTGCTACTTGATTGGTTAAAACCGAAACCGAACCGAACCAAACCGAATTTTTATGGTTTGGTTTGGTTTGGTTTTTTTATATTATGGTTTGGTTTTGGTTTGGGAAGAGCAAAACTGAAGTATAATGGTTTGGTTTGAAAAGTACCCCAAAACCGAACCAAACCAAACCACGAACACCCCTAATTTCAACTGTCAAGTCAACATAATGCCATATTAATTACTATGTGAATGGATAGAGAAAAAATGGTCTTTGTTTAGCTGCACTCTAGGCTCATTTGGATATATAAAACAAAACAATTTTAATGTATTTCACGTAATATATTAAAGGTGTTTGTGGGGGATATCGACATGGAGTCAACAGAGCCCACATGAGTCGTATTCGAGGAGGTCAGCCACGTGAGATGGTGGGACTGTGGGATAAACCATGGTGGAGGAGAGAGAGAAGCAATCTGAGAGCAATGTGGAGGCAGGAGAAAGGCAGGGAGAATGGCAACTTTCGCCATTGGAGAGGTTCTAGTCCAATAGAACCTAGAGAGACCCAAGGAGATGTTCATCCTGATAGTGAGGGTCGTAATATGTATGGTGGTGTATGTGATGTACATGGTGTGGGTATCCCATGTTGGGTTCGATCATGGGTCTCCTCTCAAGGAAGCCAAAGAAGGCTTTTTATAGTGGAGAGACTAAGTGGGATCCAGCTGGTTAGTAGGAGGGGGTAGTAGACCTGGGTCGCATAGGGTAGGTCTACTACAGCAGGTCTACTGCAGTACCCCACCTACTATGTCAGCTGGCTTGGTGAGTTGAACACGCAACCCCACTTGTCTAGTCTGCCGTTGTGTCAGCTTTTCGGAGATGATGTGACCCGTGGTCACAGTGCCCCACTTGCTCTCAGATAGACTAAAGAAGCGTCGACCCTCAATGCCATGAGAGTAACCTCTACTTTAGTGAACCTTCTCTCTAGCCACCAAACCAAGATCCTCCAACAGTCCCTAATTTGTTGAGAGAAGCTAAGGTCGAGCGACCTTGCTTAAAAGTCAAGCTCGTGATTGAGCCCCCCAGGTTCTGCCTCAACCCAGGCTAGCGTTGAACTAGGACTGTACCTTCGAGGGGGATCAAGTAGATCGCCGACCTCAACTCCTGTCACGCGATGTGATAGGCATCCGACTCGAAGGGGGCACGAGGACCTACCTCGAGATGGTTCGGGCATCCTCGGTAATGAGGGCTTCCCTCCGGAGAAGGGCATCCTCGATGAGCTGTGACGTACTCACCGAGGGTACAAAAGTTATGCCGTAGGCTAATGGCGACTTATGACGGGCGAGCTATGCCATAGGCTAGTAGCGACTTAAGATGGCGAGTCAGGCATCCTCTCGGGGAAGGGCATCTCCGACAAGGGAGGTATCCACCCTGAGTGGTATTCTCATTGAAGGTGGGATATTAGTGAGTAGACCTAGTACCATTAGGTAGAGGTCGACCTTGGCATGGAGATAGACTTAGCATCCCCACGTGGTGAGGTAAAAGTCAAGGCCATGTCATTGGATAATAGACACGTGTCGCCTTCTCATTGGTTTGACCCGTTCAACAAAATTCATGTATCAACAAAAGGCATAAATTCAACATTTTAAATGAAAGAACTCAAAAAAAAACTGAAAGTTAAATATCACAAATGAGAATAGAAATTCAAAATAGTAATAATTTATGAATTTTTAAAAATTAATCTTATAGAATGATTTCAATTTTTTTTATTAGTCTCATTCAAGATGATGGATTTCCACCTTTAATAGTTTGTAAAATATATTATAATTATTTAATTTTCATTTAAACGATCAGACGGGCCTATATGGGTTAAGGTCCATTAGCCCAACCCAAAAAACTATTGACACCTCAATAGTCGAGAGTTAGTTTTTTTATTCTATATTTTAAACTTTTTAAAGTTTTATGACAAATATAAAAGATTTTCATGAAAACAAGCCACGTTAACTAAATTTCATCATTTTGAATAACTTTGTATAATTTTTTTTCTTCCAAAATTTATTTTTTAAGTGAATATTGAGACTATTTTTTATTAAAAAAATTTACTTAAATAACAGATTTTCAATAAACTTTCTTTTATGAAATTGTTTGAAATGATATATTATAATGAATATGATAACAGTTAGGGCTAGGCTATTGCCACCATATAAAATACTCTAAGTCCCCCATTTAATTTACATTTTTAAGGTTTTATGAAAAATATAAAAAAAATTTATGAAAACTTATCACATAGTCTACTAAAAAACATAATTCCGGACAACTTTGTAGAAGAGAGTTTTTCTAAAATCTGTGATTTAGGTAGACTTTTTGACAATTTTTCATGGAAAATGAAATAGAGATTGTAAATGGCCAAAAAGTCTGCTTAAATGATAGATTTTGGAAAAAAAATTTTCTACAAAGTTGTTTAGAATGATGTTTTCTAGTGAACAATGCTATTAATTTAATTAAAAACCTTTTATATTTTTCATAAAACCTCAAAAAGTGTAAACTAAAGGAAGGGTTTTTAGTACTTTATGCTGATGACAATAGCCTCACTCTAAGAGTTATCATAAAAACATTTTATATTTTTTTATAAAATCTAGATAAATTAAAATGAGTAGGGAAGTGGAAATAAAATCGGGGGAATTACAGATGGGTGAGTCGGGTGACAACAACCGTACACATTTTTTGTGTTAAATGCATTTGCCTTAGTAGGAGTAATTCCCAAGGAAGATGCTATCAACTTGTTTTTGTTTATGGTAGTTTATAGTAAAGTCAGTAGTCAGTTTGTTACAAGTCAATAGTCAGAAGAATTACAGCAAAGAGTGGAATGTTTCGGTAATTTTCCCTAAAAAAATTTGGGAGTGGACCAGTACCCAGCCCATATTATCTACACCGCTTTTGGCGTCTTCTGCTGGTTGCAGAACACACCACCACGCTTCGAGATGAGCAAATCCCACCTCTCTGACGCCATTTTTCTCTCTTCTTCTGACATATACGACGTCGTCTGACGACATCATCAATCATCATTGTCATCATCGTTTCTGGTAACCAGCTTTACTCTCAACTGGGCTATAATACACAGTTGCGATCCAAAGGTTAATTTTCTTTCGTTTTGTTTTCTCTTCTCGGCGTGTTTTCGTTCGGGAAATTCAGTTGAAGGGGTTGACCATGGCGACTCAATCTTCCTCTCCCCCCAATCCGACCGACGAGGGGAAACCCCAAACTGCAGGTTTGATCTGATTTATTTTTTCTTTTTTTTTATTCCCTCTTCCTTCTGTCGTTTGTCAAACTCGGATTCCATTTCTCTCAAAATAAAAAATAATCTTGGATTCTATTAGCCTCCCTTTGGTTTCTGAGAAAATTGTGGAAATTGTTCTTTTGGGTTCTTAAAATATGAATCCCATTTCAATTAATCGAAGTAGTTGCACTAGGCTCACTTGATGGAGGTTTTTGTTTTATTGGTCCCCTAACAATGAATATGCTTGGATTCTGTATTTAATTTCTTTTCTTTTCGCACCTTTATTCTCATTGACCAAACAGAGAATTTACCTATATTGTTTGCTATTCTGTGTTAATCATGTAGTTATAGGTGTTTTTCCTACTTAAGTGTAGCTGATAACTTGAAATTGATTCTCACCTCTGTTTGAGGAATCTAGTTTTTCATATTCGTTTGATGGTATGCAATGAACCTAGCTTCGGAGTTCGATTGGTAATAAAGTAGAAGGTAGAAGAAAAAAAATTAAGAACGCAACACACGAAACACACAAGGAATTACATGGTCTGGCTTTAAAGCTTACGCTCATGAGGGTAGACAGAAAGAAGAATTTCAATATCAGAATGGAGAAGTTACATTGCAGCTCTCAGCCTTCGAACGTACATTATATATCACAACCTGCATCACTTGAACGGGTTGGACTGGATTCCTTTTAATTGGATGGGATGGGTTGGCCAAGAAATGGGCTGATCAGGTCACACACCGAGTTGTAAAAGATACACGATCATGATAGTTTTACTAGTTGTTGTACATTTGGGGTGTAATTGTATCAGGTTGTGTTTGGTTGTTTTTGTGGATTTAATTCATGCTTGACCGTCCAAGACTTTTACTATTGCACTGTACAATGGCCCCAACACCCATCTGAGGACTCTGCTTTTGCAGGGACCAGCATTGGGTAATGGCCTCTTTTTGTGCTTACAATGTTAAATCAATTCCAAGCCCACTGGTATGTAAACTGTAAAGCACCAAACTGTGGTATCGGATTTTTGAATTGAGGCCTCCAATTCAGATTCCAGGGCCCCAATTCCATGCAACCAAACACTATATTTTAGATGACTTGTTTGTATGCATTTATCTCGTACCCTGGGTCATAGCTTTGATTTAGTATTATTACTATTATTCATCCAAAGGTGGGGGTCTGTTTCTATATTCTCATTAGAGAATAGAGCTTGAAATAGCATTCGTCATAAGGAGGAGGAGAAGAGAGCTGGTGCAGAGATATGGGTTGAGAAATAATGGGTTTCAAGAGCTTTGGATGCAAGGTTGCTCCTATTGTATTTGTTCTATCCTTCAACTTGTAGCTAAGTCTTTGGAGATCTCCATGTCTGCATAGACTATAGTGTTGTGAACTATGTTGATCATCAATTCTAATGGAATCAACTCTGGAGGGTCTTGGAAGTGAAACTCTGGAACCTTGATTTACAAGTTGTGGTTGATCTCACAACGAACAACTCTTTTGTTTTTTGGAACCACAAATTCTTTCTGTAAGATCTTGAAGACGGGTGTACATTAGCAATGAATGTTCCTTGCTCCAAGTTTGGGGTGAAGTGGTTTAATGCAAGCACCCCCGAGTGTATTGGTCTAGTGGTACTTGGCTTACTCCCCAAGTGATTTGGTGGGTGGTAGGTCTTGGGGTCGAAGCCCGCAATGGGCAGCGCTTAGGATTATTGCCATGCTATAGGCTAGATGTCCACTAGTGCCTTAGGTGGGGCTGGGTCAGTCTATGGCTCAATCGGCTTAAGGGAGCACATGTGGTCCCATGCTTTGCAGCCCGTCTAGGTCCTCCTGTCATTGGTTCCCAACGGGTAGGATGCTACTATGTTCACAGCCCAAGTAGGGAAACCACTCTGGTTGCCCCTTCCTACCCTTTTACCCAGCCCAAATAAATAAATAAAAAAGGTTTAATGTAAGCAGTATTTTTGGCTTTTGTTAACAAAGTGTATATGATTACTAAAGGATTGATCTAGGCATTGTTTCAGAAAGAAAAAAAGCAAATAATATGGAAGATGATAAGTGGAAGAAGTTGGAGATGAGGGCAAAAAGAGCCACTAGACATTGCCTCTCTGAGGAAATAATGTATAATATCTTTGAAATAGACTCTAGTTAAGTTGTGGAACAAACTAGAGAGTCTGTGCATGGCAAAATCAACATTGAGGATGGGTAGCGAGTGCCATGGTTTTTACTGATATGTAATTTTTTTTTTTTAAAAATTAATAAATAAATAAATAAATTATCAGCAGTTTCTACTGAGTTTTATATCTTCATTGCCACTTTTATTGCCATTTAGAGTCATAAATGAAATAGTGAAGATGGTTGACAATCTGGAATATGATTATAAACATTAACTCCTACTCCAGTTTGTTATGTGGAATACATGCTTCTGGTTTAGTAGTTTTACTGTTTTATATAAATGACTCAGATAGATAACACTCTTTCTTACAGCTTCTGAGCTTGTACAACCAGCAATTGAGAATGGGCAAGATGCTAAGGAGTCAGCTGCTAAGGAAAATTTTACATCATCCGTGTTCGTGAACTCAGAACCTATGCGAGAGGAACAAGTTCAAAATGCTGTAAATTTTCTTTCACACCCAAAAGTCAGGGGCTCCCCAGTCATCTACAGACGATCATTTCTTGAGAAGAAGGGCGTCACGAAAGAGGAGATAGATGAAGCCTTTCGCCGTGTACCTGTATGTTAGTGATGTCATTTGGTCCACCCCTTCTTTAACACCATGCCGTTGAAACATCATATGAAGCATGTTTTGATCCCCAATGTTAATTCATTATTTTCTTCCTTTTTTCCTCCTAACATTTTGTGCAAATTACAGGACCCACCTCCAACTGCTAGTGTGCAGGCCACAAGTACAAATCAAGGTAATAAACCTCAGTACTGAAGTAGGGGTTTTTTTATTTTGCACTAGTGGTAATTACCCATGAGCTGTTATGTTTGACCAAAGTTTGATTGCCCTTGCGGCGCTGATCTGTTTTCCTCTTTCAAATTGATAAAAGATGGGCAATTGAAATCATCATCTAACGTTCAACCACAAGCCCCAACACAAAGTCTGCAGCCTGGAGCAGCCGCTCCTGCTGGTGCCATTTCCAAAGCAGGAACATTGACACTATCCTGGTTTCATTGGTCTCATGCTTTTATTGCTATCGGATTACTTGCAGTTTCAGGTGCTGGAACAGCTGTACTTGTTAAGGTAAACAAAATACCTCTATACTAACATGCCATCTAATTGTTCAAGTTTGATAGACAAACCTAATCATCATTTGGAGTACTATTGTTAGTATTGCATTGCATCTGTACGCTTCCTATCCTCTGCACTAGTAGATAGATACATGTAGATGCCAGCTAGCCTGCTGGTAAATTCCTTGAACACTTCTTCATATCCCCCCCCCCCCCCCCACCCCCCACTTACCTACCAAAAATCAATAAATTTGTAAATAAAGCTAGATGGACTAGATTCTTTTATCAGTTAATATTTTAAGTGTGATTACACCGTCAAGTAACATATTCTCGTTTTAGAAAACTATTGTTCCTAGGTTGAAGTCTTGGATTCGCAAGGTTGTATCAGAAGAAGAAAATGAAAATGATCTTGTTATGAAAACTAACTCCAAACCAAGTTTGGCAGAGGAAGCTGCAGCAGCTGCAAAAGCAGCCGCGGCTGCAGCTGCTGAGGTGGCGAAAGCAAGCCAAGAAATGTTGAATTCAAAAAATGAAGGTGGGATTATAATGTTCTATAGCCCATTTTAGTGTATGAAGTTTCCATCTTAAGTACTTGATTCTGCTTCTTTTGTCCTTCATTTTGGGTTTCTTTACTCACGAGTAATAACTTTCATGATTCATGACATCTGTTTTATTTTCTCAGAGAGGAGATACCTTGAGAAATTTATGAACGTGTTAGATGTGCAAGTGCAGGAGATGAAGTCAATGAGTACTGCCATACGGAAGCTGGAAGGTACTAGAGAAGCTGCATTTGGATCAAACAAGCAGATATGAATATATGATTATATATTGAGCCTTCTGTAATCAAGTCAACAATATTTTATTTTTTGCCCATTCACTTCTTTAGTTCTTGTAGTATTGTTTCTGAAATAATTCTTTGATGTGTCTTTACATGCTTAGTTCTTGTTGTCAACACTAGATTTTAACCCAATATATAGTTGATTAATTTCCGTAGCTTTAAGTTTACTTGCTATTGTAGAATCCATAATTAGCCATCAACCATGTGCTCTCTGTACTCTACCTATGTGTTTTGACCCTTGACAATGACACTGATACTGTTCTCAGTCTTTACTTCATTCAGATTTCTGAAAATTTTTTCTTACCAATAACTGATAACTTTACCATTAAACATATCTTTCTTTGTAATTTTCAGGACAAAATAATACCCCGGGGAGGATCCCTTTGATTGAACAAGAAGATCACATAGGCTCAGTTGCAAATTTAAAAGTAAGCTGAAGATAAGCATATTGCTTGCTTCATAATATGTGAAGCTTTTGTAGCTAGCATTCTCTGATCTGCGTTTGAGTTGTCCAAGTTGAGTTTCTTACTAATGTAAAATGTTATTTACAGCAATCAAATGTGAATGGCAAGGTGGACTATGACTCAAACTCAGGTTGTTTATTTAGTTTCAATTACCAATTTTCTATCGTTTAATATGATGCTTCAAGTTTCATGCCATCTAATTGGTAATTTTTGTACAGTGAGATCAACATCATCACCTGCATCTGTGGAACCCTCTATGCCACCTCACCCAAAGTCATATATGGAGGTCAGTAAATTTTTTATCTTTTCATTGCTCACTCAACTTTCTCAAAAAGGCTGTGTTTAGTGAATTCATGAGTCTTGTGTCTGTTCACATGTCAATTTTAATCATCTTATTGGGAATGAGCAGGTAATTCTATTATTTGAAGCATTGAAATATGAGGTTGTTAGATATCTCTGTAAAAACTTTTCTTAATTGTTTTCTAAGAGTAATTCACAGGTTATGGTGTTATTTCTTTTTGTTTGTATCTGTTCCTACCCTGAAAGTGAGTTGCAGAGTTTTTTTATTTTCCATTGCTACGTTTGGATGAAGAATTTCTAGGTGGAATTTTTCTTTGAGATGGAATTTGTAAATTTTTTATAAGGAAATAAATTTTTACAAGGAATTTCCTTACAAAAAATTTACACATTCCATCTCAAAAACAAATTCCACCTAAAAATTCCTTATCCAAACATAGCATTAGTCAGTCCAACTCTCGATTTCGGCCAAATTTATATCCACACAGTTTTAAGAAAATATTAAAGCAGCTAAATTTTCCGAAGTATTCTTAAGTTTTTGGAAGAACAGCTGTATCTCTAAATCACAAATTATTTTCATGCGAGTTTCCTTCAATTCAATTCAGAACCCCATACCAAAGCTGGATTTCTCTGGCCAGTTGGAGAACTTAAAACCACAATTAAAAATCTGAAAACACTTACTTCAGACATATGAATGATGATCCTTATCATTCCACCTGGAAATTGAGTTTGCATATATGCCAGGACAGAATTGGTAACTGGGTAAATGTATACTTTTGTTTCTTCGCGTTTGATGAACTGTCAACCTAGAGAAATATTATTTTACCTATTGGGCAAAGTTAAGGCCTCACATAGGATTTTAATATGGAGCATTAAAGAATTCTTATAATTTGTATAATTATGTTGCAGATCATGGCCATGGTCCAAAGAGGGGAGAAACCTCCTAACATCAGAGTAAATTTACTCCCTGGTTTATTTATTTATTTTAAAGATTGACTTGTTTATCAGGTTTATTGCTAATCATCTCCCATTCATCTTTCATTTTCAGGACATCAATGATCTACCCCCGAACCCTAATCAACAACTATCAAATCCTCGCTTAGTGCCAAGGACCAAGGTTTGTTTTTTAGAGTTCCATCTATATTTGATTCACTGTTCACAGATTAACGGAGGCTGTTTGAGGGAGGGAGGTCTATATGAGAGAGAATTCCAAAACTAAATTTATGTGAATGTTATTCTGGTATATCTTGGTTTTTTAAGCTGATTGCATGATATGAAATCCAATTGCCAGACCATTTTTACATTCTTAAATATCTGACTGTTAAGGGAAACATGATCACTCTAATGGCTGAATATCACTCTTTGGATATTGGGCAATGGCCACTAAGTTATTGCAAACTATTACATAATATGATCTCTGAACCTATTCTACATTATGGTCATTTTAATTATGGATTTTGTATATTTATGTAATTTGTTAAGTACATAATTAATCTGACTGTTGGGAAGTAGATTCAACAGGGAATGGGCTTAGATATTTGTTCATCCAAACCAAATAGATCTGATAATTATTTTCTTCTCCTAAACAGCCTTGGGAGGTTGGTCAGGCTCCAAACGGCTCGAGCCAAGTCTTTCAGTCTCAATCAACTAGTGAAGGCTTGAATCCCAAGGTACAAGATAATGGTCTTATCTCTCAATTGGACATCAACGGTTCAGTGCCCTGGTGGCAACAGAAAAACGTCAGAATCACAGAAATTGAAACTGAAAAAGAACTAAAGACTGCCTCTGATGGTGTGGTCACCAGTGAGCGACCAGCTCAGCGTACATGGGTTCCTCCCCAGCCACCCCCTGTTGCAATGCCAGAAGCAGCAGCAGCCATCAGACAGCCAAAACTTCCTATTCGAAAAGAGCTTGTAACTGATGATCAGTTATTGGCTCGTTCTTCAGATGGAATTGATGAATTGCAGAGGATCACCAAAATATCTGAATCAGGAGGTGTGGTGGAGATCAATGGAGGGAGCTCAGGGCTGA
Source organism: Liquidambar formosana (assembly GCA_039720395.1). Lineage (NCBI taxonomy): Eukaryota > Viridiplantae > Streptophyta > Magnoliopsida > Saxifragales > Altingiaceae > Liquidambar > Liquidambar formosana. The sequence goes on from CM077828.1 coordinate 27,321,480, forward strand.
ATTCAAGTGAGATACAAGAAGAACAAGAGTACAGTATCGAAGGGAACTGAAGTGGGATCCGATTGGTATGATCAGCTCAATGTAAGGTCTCCTACAATGCTTTAAGGATAATAATAATAATAATAATAATAACAGCACAAAACATGTTGGATTGACATGAACCAATTAATCTCTCTTATTCTGTACCTTTACTGGGTATTGCTTTGTTTGACAGTATGAATGAAAAATTTTGTGGATAATGAATTCCTGTTTATATTGATTCTTGAAAATGGACCAATGACTATGGTCCATTATGTCAAAAGCATTTTTCTGCCTGTTAAATGCTCCACTTAGTATTATTCAAGGTCCAAGCCTAGCTGCTTAGCAAAAAGGGGAAAAAAGAGTCATGCCTAGATCCACTACAGATTAAAAAAAATAGTAGCGAAAGAGCATCAATGACTGTAGTCTGTAGGGAATGATCATTGGGGATTCAGTAAGTGTTCCTCAAGAGAGAAAAGTGCCGGGCTTCTCATTATGTAAGGATAATACCCCCTGAATCCCGATGAGCTTTTGTGTATTGAGTGTGTTTCTCCATTTCCAATTGGAAAAAACATTATAGCCAGCTAATGACTTGGAACTTTATGCCACCAATTGTGGTGAGATGGATAAAATTAGTTCAAAAAAGTGAAAGAGGGTAGTGTTATAATGGGCCTGTATAGCCCAAAGCCTTTGGGTGAAGGTGGGAGTTCGGGGTTCGAAATCTACCTTGGACCAAACATAATGGGCTCATACCCTTTGCAATGGGGCTCAGTTTTTTGTGATTGTTCCTTTTGGGATGATTGATTTTTATTATTATTATAACCTTTTTTTTTTTTTTTTTTTTTTTCGGTTAAATTTGTTTAGGGAACTTACAGATTGGTCTGACTACGGGTAAATAATTATAGTGAATAGTCAGTCTTAGTTAAGTTAGTAATCATTTATTAGGAAAGCTAGTAGTCATTGTATTGAACTTGAACTGTAATTATTTGCTTGTAGCAGGATGGATCTATAATTTCCCCACTTTCCGAGTTATAGATTTGTAGCTTAATATATAATGATCATTAAAAAGGCAGTTTTTGGATGGCTCCTCGAAATTCGAGTTGTACAAAGAGGTTTTGCATGGCATTAGAACAGAGACCTTCCTTGGCCTTTTTGCTATGATCAAGTGGCATTTGAACACCAGTGGAGATACCCTTTGCTTCAAACAAGCATTAACAAAGATCAATGACTAACTTAAATGATGCTAAAAGAACATGATAAGCTCATTTCAAATCCTGCATAAAATACAATGGAGTCAATGGACTTATCCGATTGCCTTGGGTCATCCTCCCAATCATAATGAAGAAATATATGATTCTTTGGGATATTGTGTCCTCCCTCTTTTTTGTTTTGGGTCATCCTGCATAAAAAGTTTGTGTTTCAGGCACTCGTGGATAGGCCTGGCAATTGGCAATTGGCAATTGGTGGGTTTGGGTGGGTTAGTTAAAATAGTCACCCAAACCCAACCCAAGCCATTTATGTAAAGAACCTATTTAGCAAACTCAAACCCACCCATTTATTGCAAACAGAAACCCAACCCAACCCGCAGAGGCATTGGCCTCCGCTGAACCGGTTAACTCCCTCCCACAGTCCGCATTCCTTGCGCACCCCACCGGCAAGGCACTGGACACCATCCGGCGCGAGCTTGGTTTTTACCGGCTCAACTTCATGGGCAACCAATGGGCAGGGTGGGATCAACCTGAAACTCTGCCTTTAATGCCCAATGAAGGACCGACAATGGTATCTCGAGCAAGAGGTGTCACGATGATTGGTGCATGTCGGTCGCGATGTACAACGTGCTTATAACGTCCACAGATCTCTCGATTGCTCGAAGGATTGCGCAGATGGTGAGTGCTCGAGGTGGTGGGCTCCCGATGGTGCAAACAATGGGTCTTGTTCATGGTGAGGACTCGACCGAGATAGCTTGCATACTCCTGGGAACCAAGCCAGATTGGAGCAAACAAGGAAGAAACAGACCGAGAAAATGTTCTCCGACAACATCATCAGGTATGGGCGGATTCAGAATTTTTTTTTAGTGGTTGCATTTTTTTGCTAAGGATAAGATGTGAAAGGGAGAGAGGCTATACATATTAGCATCTATATATACTTAAAAATGCTTAGGCGACTTCAAAGTTGCGAAACTTACTTATAACTACTTTCCTAACACCTTGATCTACCTAATGTAAGACAAGGTCTTAGGAAGATGGAAAAGAGAAAAAGTCACAAGATCACACATTGGCATACTTTGAATACAGGTGATAAAGTAATAGGATGTAAGATTGACAAGTATGTCATACTCTAAAAGCATAGGTAACTTTTAAAAATGAGGAACTTTGCTTATATACCACTCCTAACACCTCCTATCTAATATGGGATATGGTTCTTCTTAATGGTTGCACATGAAAATAAACTCAACTATGAGTCTTTGACATTATATTATACACAAAAGTTGTGTACTTTAATAAATTTAATAAAAATTTAACCAAATTTAATAAAAATTAACCATTATTTTTTAATGAAGGCTAAAGCACTAAATAAATTTACTCTTCCAAATTTGAAAAAAAAAAAAAAAAAGTGGAGGTAAAATGTAGAAAACCCCCCTTTATTGTTACCCATTTTGCAAGATATCCTGTCTAAAAAATAAACCCAACAAAAAACCCCTCATATTATGCCAGGGGACTATGCCGTTAACCGGAGATGTTAAATGACCATTATAACCTTGTACGGAAAAATATTAAAATATTAGTTTTTGATTTTTTAAATGAATTTTTAAAAATATACAAAAAAAAAAAAAAAAAAAAAAAAAAAAAGGGAAAGAAGGAAACGTCGCCGGCAATGGAGATTTTCCGGCTACTATCACCAATTAATATCGCGATCTGTGAATCCCGACGAGATCATCGCCCATGGTACACCCTTCTTGTCATTAACCCTTCCTTCCCTATCCACTGTGCATACCAATCACAACCATAACTCACTAGCCCTCCCTTCTTACCATTACCGCTGCTAAGATTTCATCACCAACGAAGACAAACTCCATATTTTCCGACAACGAGTATCAAATCCAGCGAAGGGTCCATACCCTCCATTCCCAATCAAACCAGTGATGGATCGTGATGGTAAAGCTCCACTTTTCTGACGACAAGCTCCCAATCAAACCAGCGAATCCAATTTCCTTCTTTTTTTTTTTTTTTTTTCGTTTCTCTCTAAAAAGTCCACCCGCCGCACCGTATCACTGCCACACCTTGTCTTGTTGGTCCTTCTCAATCCGACAACCTTCTGCCGGATCTGACAGGGGCAGTGGCGAAATTATAGTGGCAGTGATGGCAACAGGCGGTGCCGATGTGTAGTGCCGATGTGGTTGATCAAAATAGCCACCGTTGATGTTGGCAGAGAAAAAAAAATTCCCCTAAACCACTGTGGTTGATCATGGAAGAGAGAGCAGATCGTGCAGGGAGGGAGGGAAGGGAAAAAGAACTCACCCATGTTATCAACCAACCCACCTAAAACTCAAACCCAAAACCCCAATTGCATAACCCCACAAGATTCCCCAAACCAACAAAAGTAAAATTTTTCTTGAACCTCTGTTTTGGGGAATCAACAGAGAAGAATTGCACACCCAAAGAAGTAAGTGACGTTGGAGATACGGACATTGGGAGTATCGCCGGAGAAGAAGAAAGTGGGTGAGGGTTCGCTGGCGACAAATATGGTGGAAGCTACAGGTAGAGGAAGAGAGAAGAAGAGGGCATTTTTGTCATAAAAGTCTAATAATCAGTGTCACGTGCGAGTCACATGCATTTTTCCGTTAGTTTTGTAACGTTGACTAGATGGCAGGGGCAATTTGCCAACCCTAATCAATATGGGGGTTTTTTGTTGGGTTTTTTAATAGAGTGGGGTAACCTGCTAAAATGGGTAACAATAGAGGGAGGTTTTTTGCATTTTACTCAAAAAAAAAAAGAAAAACAAAAACGAAAATTGAGTGGTTGCATGAGAGCACACATGCGCCTTAGTGCAACCGCCTCTCTCATTAGGTGAGAATTCATTATTTTCTTTATACGATTCTCTCTTAGCTAAACATTTTTCCGATGAAGATGGATTAACTACGAACATCTTTTGGTTTATTTCACACCCAATGTAAAACCAATTAGACCCAATTATTAGTTGGGTTCCTTATAGGGTGCCTATTTACAACCCAATTAATAAAATTATCCTTGCACACCTATTTAACTTGGATGGATTTGGGTAGGTTCATGGGTTTTGGCGCAAATTACCAACCCTACTCGTGGATAATGCTTTTCTGTCATGTTGAATATGCCTACAAATGACTAGCTACCAACGCATAATTAACTCTAATTTTATAATTGATCCTTTATTAAAATTTTATACATATGTATAAACACATGGACGCCTCATAGTGATTGGATGGTTTTGGGCTGTGCATATATGCATGACATTCACGTGTGTGTGCACATGATAAGCGGGCATGGTATAGGACTATCCGACCATTGTGGGACATGCACATCATCCCGCAGGTGAGCTGCTTTGTGTATGTATGTACACATCGGTATATAAAAGTGTTGTGCTTTTGGTTAGATATACATTGAGATACTAGCTACAACAACCAAAAAAAAAAAAATTTCTTCATGAGATTTTAGCAGAAAAGCATGAGAGAAGGTTAAAGTAGTCATTTCAACAAGAATTCAGAAGTAACTACCAAAAAAATTACCCACTCCCACGATTTTTTATTGTATTATAGCCGGATATCTAAGGGGTTATGCGCATGTATATGGCATCACTTGTAGTATGTTTGTTTGTGTATATATATGTATATGGTTTTCTTAACGTATGTCTTAAGGGCACATGTTAAGTTATAATTAATGACCTAATCATTATATTGAAAATGATGAAAATGCATTGTAAATGGTAAAAATTGCTTGGAAAACTGTGAAAATATATTTTTTTAATACAATAATTGGATTATTAATTGTAACTTAACATTAATATATGCCCTTAACGCACACGTTAAGGAAGCTCTATATTTTTAAGATGAAAAGTGATTAAAACGAAATGTTCAAGTTTATCAAGTGGCTTTTCAGGAGTGTACACTTTTGACCGACCACTCCCATCCCCATGAAGGAGGGATGTACACGTGCTCATTTTCCATATTTCTTTTGTTAACTAAAGTAGTTTTGTCGGTTAATCATATTTTTAATCAACTTTTTGGGTAGGTCTTGCATGTGATGTATGTTCATTACTCATTAGGAAATAGTTTCGTGCAATAATGGTGTATTGTGAACGTGATTATGTGATGTAATATGGCAATATCAACGAATTATTAATGGGGGCACCTTAACAGCATACTATTGGGTATTTAAAAAAATAAAAATGGGTGCATGCTTTGTCACCTTCATGTACGACTTTACTCTATATGTACATACACACTATATATAAGGTTAGGATCGGGGAAAAAATTTAAAAAAAATTTCTATAATAATTTTACACTGTTTTCAACAACTTTATGTATGGTTCACATTTGTTAAGTCCGGCATTGGAGTAGATATACTTTCCGTGCAAATCCACTCACATTTATGATCAATAAAAAAATCTTTACATTTTTAAATGGAGTTTCTTTTAATATCTTAATAACTTTGTATTTGATAAACATCGTTGGAAATATATCACATCCTATATCGTTTAAATATTAAGTTTGATATAACTTTATATACCTGTTTGAACCCTCTACTTATAAGTTTAGGTTTTTAAGTTGAAAATTTTACATGGTATCAAAGCATGTTGTTCTTGGGCCTATTGAGTTATACCACATCCCACATCAATTAAATATCGAGTTAAACATGTTTCATATACTTATTTGGTCCCTCCACTTATTAGTTTAGGCTTTTGAGTTGGAAACTTAATATGGTATTAGAGCATGTTGTGCTTAAGCCTATTGAGCCTGTATTTGTTGTCTACGTGCAAAACCTGTGTTAAGCCTACACGTGAGATGGAGTGTTGGAAAATACCACATCCCACATTGCCCAAATATTGGGTTTAACATGTCTTCATATACTTGTTTGGATCCTCAACTTATAAGTTTAGACTTTTAAGTTGAAAATTTTACATGGTATCAAAGCATGTTATTCTTAGGTTTATTGAGACTGTATCTATTGCTCATATGTAAGGCTTATGTTAAGCTTGCACATGAAGGGAAGTGTTAAAAATATATCATATCCCACATCGCTCAAATATTTGGATTTGATATACTTTCATAGATATGCTTGAACCCTCCACTTTTAGGTTTGTAAGGTAGAAACTTTACAAACATGACATGAATAGGAGGATTATAATCTAATGGTGGAGTTTGGGAAATATAATTTTTTCAAAAGTTATTAAAATATAATAAATTTTGCCCTCTGATAGTGATCCGTATACGTAAGCATGTGTATCGAAAGAAACTCTAACCAGAGGGCAAATGAATGAAAATAAATAAATAAATAAAAAGAAGAAAAAAAAGGTCCTAACTGTAGTAGGGTCCCATGCTAAACTAGGCTTGATGGGATAACTATGAAAAGCCTGTTGATTTGTTTGATGGGATAAATGTGGAAAGCATGTTGGTATTGGGCTTTTCTTGACCAATGGTAGTTGGAAGGATTATGGAACAGCATTTCAGAGAAAAGTTCACTGTTCAGCACAGGCGCCTCCTCCGGCCTGGCCTGGACGAGCTTTTCCAGAGCCAGGTCGTAAGACTTGGGATGGTCCGAAGCCAATTTCAATTGTTGGATCCACTGGTTCCATTGGAACTCAGGTAAAATACATCTTCTATTAGATAAAAATAAAAATACACTCCTATTTTTCGTTTCGTGTTTCAGTTCTACTTGTTTCATGAGCAACACATTGATCCTGGATTTTCTAGAAACCTTTTTTTTTATTATAAATTTTACTGAAATTAGTATTCTCCGTTGGTACTAGTCAAACTATCTTCCAAATGACAGACTTTGATGTTTTACAGACGTTGGACATCGTTGCTGAAAATCCAGGTAAGTTCAAAATTGTGGCACTCGCAGCCGGTTCAAATGTGACTCTTCTTGCTGATCAGGGCGATCAGTCAGTCAGTTTTACAATGTTATATAGTATTGGCAGAGAGGTTTAGTGTTTTCAACATATGACCGCTGGCAAAACCTGACTTGACTCACTTGATCCATCAACCTGCATGATTATAATATGTCATGAAAAACTAGTGCCCTGGCAATCTGTAGTCTGATCTTATGATGTAATGATCTGAAATGTGATGCTAAATCATCAGCATCAGTGGATTTATGTAGTTAAAAGGAAATCCTTCTCACTATCAATAGTAGCTTCTCATGGTGCAACTGAGTGATCTAATTGTACCTCTCAACACATTGTGATTTCTAATAAGTAGCATATTTTCATTCTTGTCCCTCCTGCAGCAATCCATGTCTCAGGTAACATTGGATCCGACCTGAACCTGAACCTGACCCTACTGGTAACCAGCTGTAGATTCAGTTTGGGAAATTTTTTTCTCAATAACCTTTTATTTATTTATTCATTTATTTTTGGTTGAGAGGAAATGATTAGCAACACTGTGCAGCTCAGCTCTACCACAAATGTCCTCCCTAACAATCTATAAAAAATCTCATGAAAAATTATTCTCTCTGACTTTTGAATCCTTAATCACATGGCCTAAATTAGCTAGATAATCTGCTAATTTATTTCCTTACTCTAAAGATAAGATTTATTTTGATCTCGCATAATACAGTCATTAATACCATTAGCTGTTGCCCAAGGATACTTTTCTTTTCTTTCTAAACAATTAATAATATTGTTAATGTTGTTGTACAATGTAATAGGGCATTGTTATTTGTCATTGTAACGAGACAAGTCCCTCTTTCTTTACTTTTTTAAATTCTCACAAATCCTAGTTGGGGCTTTGGCTAGTACTTGTATATGTCTCATGTACCTTGGAATGCCTTGATAAATTGTTGCCTCTGCATTTTGCCCTTGCCCTGCCTGCTTGTTGAACGGATGTAAATTTGTAAATGAGCAGCCAAAAGATGCCTTGTTTCATTTCTATAATTTTGCCTTTATTGTGTTTATATCAAGCAAACTTTGTTTCATAAATATGAGCGTCCATGTTTTGTTTCATACTATACCTAAAAAGCATTTCATCATAAGAATGCTTTTTTGTCCTATGTTAAATACTAGGACATCATATTGTGATTAAAAATTACTCCAAATTATACCAATTGGCTACACACATTCAAGTCGCAATTGCGTATCCATTTGGTCCTAACAACTATTTGCACTTAACTCTTTTTTATCTTCTCTAACTCTACCTCCTTAATAATCTAGCCACATATTTGGTACATACATTCAATAAATAAAAAGAGAGCAAGAGCTTCTTGATTAAATGCGAATAGACCAAATAAACAATAAAATGAATATTCGTGGTACATATATTTAGCCAAAACCCCAAATGGCCACATAATTTGGCTACAATAAAAATGTACATTTTTTATACATAAATCTAGCCACATACTTGGTACATAAATTTCTAATGCCAAACCCAAATAGAGATTTTTAACCCAAAAATAAAAAATAAAAAAAATTCCAACAACCAGCAGCTAAATTCAGGCTTGTTCACTCTGGCCTTTCATCCCTTTACAGCTGCAGCAATTTGGCCAAAATAAAATTTATATAAACAATGTCAGATCAATATATGATAATATATTGTTAACGCAAAGAGTAATCTCCACACCAAACATCCAACCGAAATTTAATAGAGCTCCCATCCCCTAATTTAAAATGAACCAAACAGAAATCACTAATAACCAGGGAAAAATTTCACTAAAAAATTAGTTACTCTATATAATCTATTATGCTGTAAAAAGAACAAAGAACTGATCTATTATGGCCATTAGTAATGACCATACTTAGTATTACGTGATTCAAAAAAAAAAAAAAATGATCTATAGCCCAATTTTTTTCTTGTCTTTAAGAAAAAAAAAACATAACAAAATTACGAGAATGAAGGAAAATAACCATCCTTTAAATAATTATATTAACAAGCAGGAAAGAAAAATAACTCATGCTGAAGGAATTAAAAACAGCAAACCATATGTTAGATTTGAGTTTCAAACCCCCCCCCCCCAAAAAAAAAAAACTACTATTTTGGATTAGTAACACCATTTTCACCTCGTACTATACAACTAGACAGGTTGCTTAATAACTTAGAAATTTTCATCCTTTTTTACACATTCTATTCATATAATTTTGGTATTCTTCTGACATTAACCCCTTCAAATCAGATACTATCACAGGCACTATCATCAAATATACCATTAACAAAATGTTCACTACCCACTTTATCATTCAATAATTTGATAAGAAATCGTTCGATAATTTGATAAGAAATTCTAATAATCTGCAACAGTACAAGCATTATCAACTTAAAGACAGCAGATTACAAAATCATTCCAATGGTTCAGCAAAGAATTTGTACTGGAGATCCAACAGTAGTGCCATGTCTACGCAGGTTACAAACAACAACAAAAAAAATAAAAATAAAAAAATACAGAACATTCCTACGCTATGTCTGCCAAAAAAAAATTTAGAACATAACTTCTCATACATAGGTTACACAGTTTACACAGGTTACACAAAAAAATAAAATAAAAAATAAAAAAAATTATATCTATATATATATATATATATATATATATATATATATATATATATATATATATATATATAATAAAACCAGTACCTGGTTCCCGCTGAGGAAGGAGGAACGGCGGCAACAGGGGCTTTTGGGGGAAGCTAGGGTGGAGCGGCAGCTGCAGCGGTGGTGGATCTAGCACCTCTGCGCCTGCGTGAGTGGTGGGGGAACTGCCAGTGTGCATGAAACCCAGATCTGGGACGAGGAAGGCGAGAGAGAGTGGAATGGAGGGAAGTGAGAGAGGAGAGAGAGGGAGGAGAGAGGGAACGAAATGAATTGAAATGGGATGGGCATCTGGTCTTGCCCCCGAAATTTAACGGCAAACGGCGTTAGGGGGAGGAAGCAGTTCATCCAAGCGTGCCATCCATCGTCCATTTACTGCTCTGCCACGTGGCCACAATTGAACACCTACTGCACCATGCAGTTAAAGGCATGGACTGCACCAAATTCAAATCCACCGGCAAGGCACTGGACACTATCCGGTATGGGCTTGGTTTTTACCAACCCAACTTCATGGGCAACCAATGGGCAGGGTGGGATCAACCTGAAACTCTGCCTTTAATGCCCAATGAAGGACCGACAATGGTATCTCAAGCAAGAGGTGCCACGATGATTGGTGCATGTCCACGGGTCGCGATGTACAACGTGCTTATAACTTCCACAGATCTCTCGATTGCTTGAAGGATTGTGCAGATGGTGAGTGCTCGAGGTGGTGGGCTCCCGATGGTGCAAACAATGGGTCTTGTTCATGGTGAGGAGTCGACCGTGACAACTTGCATGCTCCTGGGAACCAAACCAACTTAGAGCAAACAAGGAAGAAACAGACCGAGAAAATGTTCTCCGACGACATCATCAGGCATGGGCAGATTCAGAATTTTTTTTTTAGTGGTTGCATTTAAAAAAAAAAAATTTAATTTTAATTTTTTTGCTAAGAATAAGATGGGAAAGGGAGAAAGGCTACACATATCAGCATCTATACTTAAAAATGCCTAGGCGGCAACTTCAGAGACGCTAAACTTACTTATATACTACTCTCCTAACACTTCGATCTATCCAATGTAAGACAAAGTCCAAGGAAGATGGGAAAGATAAAAAGTCACGAGATCACACATTTGATAGAAAATATTAAAACAAATAATATTAAACTAAGCGGATGCGAAAACAAGATGAATCGGATCTATATGGCATGGCAAATTACAATTGAATAAATAATCTATACATACCGGTAAGAGTCGAAAACGTAGTCACTATAAAAATACTTCTACCTGCAAGAATAGAAAACCACGACGGCCGTGGTACTACACCCAGCCTTCCTAACTTCTAGATGATAGGGTTCCAAAGCACAATGAAATATATAGGCGGCTGGGTGACAACCACTAACCCTAAGTTTCCAAATTCAACTAGGACTTAACCTATCATAAGTCCTATGGGTCAAGACACATAGAATCAAATCACCACACTCACTAAAACCCTACTAATATTACCAAATTATATTCGATCAAACAGTCAAAACATATTCACTGTAATTGACAAAAAACCATTTAATCTATGGGTCCCACTTTTATAAGATCACCATAATTAACTCAAAATTTAATCAAAATAAAATATGAGCTATGGAGTCCAAAAAATTCTTACATTCTCCCACTTGGACCATAGCGAAAGATTTTAAAATTTTGAAAACAAAATCTGAGTTAATAACAAAATTTCGAAGTCGAGTGGCCATTCATTGATTTGAAAAACAAATTATGATCTTATTTAAGTTGCCCAAACATTTAGTAATATAAGAGTTTATAAAACAAAACTTATTTACAATGATTTGATAGATACCCAATCAGGAAGGGCGTACGCATTTACGTAGTACTGGCCTATTACCAAAGTCAAAGTATCTACAAAATCATCATATTTAAGTAACAAAATGTGGAGATACGTGTCTAATGAGACAAGACATGTAACAAAGTACAGTAAAAAAAAAAAACAAAAAAAACAAGCCTTTCCCATGAATGGTCACCAAAACTTCATGTGCACCAAAAAACAAAAGCACATGTCATCTGGATCCAAAATATGATTGGGACATATCATAACAAATGTGCAAACAAAATCTAGATGAGGGCACTTCAGATGATTTTCAGTCATCTGGAATTCCCAAGTTAGTTTAAGAGTTCTAAGTCCTCAAAAGTGAGCGTATAAAATTGAATCTCACATATATTCTAATAAGAACTCTAAGGAATCAAAACTTTCAATTTGAGAGAAAACAAACACGAATCCAAATAGACTAACGCGGAAATAGATTTCCACTAATCAAACTAATAGTAACATAATAAAAAATTATGACGAGAAGTAAATGTAATTTTTAATAAAATTTCTCCGACATAAGATAATAATAATAATCAAATGGTCTATAACAAAAAATTCTAATTTTGGGTGCTCCCACAAACTAAATGTACTAAATACAATTAAGTATTTATCAACATGATGTGCAAATAAATTTAATTCAAAATGCACACTAATCCATAAAATAATTGAATAGCATTCAATGTGCACGAACAAAACTATTCTAAAACAATTATGGATAGCAGAACAAAAAATCACAAGCACTTGCTAGTAATGATTTAAAACAAAATTGAGCCTATATATAAAACAAAATAATCTCTTGCAAAAACTCCCACTGAGAAAAACATTCATAGGATGAAAAACGTTTATAAATAGTGGGCTAGATACAAACACATGAATAAGGGACACATAAGAGTATCACAAAATGACCATTAAATCTAAGCCAAAAGAATTTATTTGAAATGACAAAAATAAATTGATGTTCATAAATGGTCATTCAAATTTGTGTATCGAAAAAAATCCAAAATATTTCGATATAAACTAATAATTTACTATATCTAAAAATATTGGATTTTCTTTATCTCAAAATTTATAAACTTTAAATATACTCAAAACCTCATGTAAATGAATTTATTACCAAATAAATATAAACCCGAGATTATAATCAAATAGAGTTCTTCAAAAATTATGTAATGAATTCAAAATTGGGCAAATAGTTTCACCAACGGAACTTCCAAAAAGAACTCATCAAAGTGTACAATATTGTCCCAAAATTGCAAGAAAATTATATAAGGCCCCAAAAATATTGTGCTTGTGAGTTTCTAGATAAATTATATTTGATCTCATTCTAAAAATTTATATCTATAATCACGAAATAGAAAACAAGAGATCAATTTTAAATTTTGAAATTCTTCTATAGTTTTAATCTTAAAACAACCAATTTCTTAACAACTATAGAATTAGAATTTGTTTCACTATTAATATGGCATATTCAAAATAAATTATAAAAGAATGGGAGCAAATTAAATATGCCAAAAACGAACGTGGATAATATAATACTAAGCATATGTAAATGCAATAACATCCACAAAAAATTTGATCTTTGGGGTAGAGCAAATTCTAAATTATTTGCAATTCAAGATTCCTCCTTTGAGTCGAAATCATGAACCAAATAACAAAGCGACTTTATCGCAAAATTAAGGCAAATTTCCTACACATAGTGTCTTATCATTCTCAATGCCTTTGGGTCATATGTTGAAATCAATTTCACACATGCATATTTCACTTCCTTGCCCGTTCCAACCGTGTTACCATAAATGACAAAACCTTTGGGTCATATATCAAAAATGGACACGATTGAACGCAAAGTAACATCATGACATTCAAAAGTAACACAAACTCAACATAAACATGTTGAACAAAATACTAATGAGCCCTCTACTAATAGTTATAGAGATTTTTCGTCTACTTTGGCAGTCCGATAGTCTCATACAAGTATTAGCACAAGTCTCACAATATATCATGATGCAACAATCCCAATAGTCATACTTTCCCCATAGGAGACTATTAGTTAAAACATAAATTAATATGGGCTAACATAATAATTCTCTATAAAGATCACTAATAAATTGATTCAAACATATAATAATTTTGAAATAACAAATGAGAATGAATAAAAATATGTTTTGAATCAATTGACAAAACGGAAACTAAAAATCCAAAATATCAAAAGCCCAATAAATTTAATAGTTCAACACTAATTTATTTCCTCGAGCAAAAATGAGACCAAGTCATAAGTGACTAATAAATATGTTTTATTACCGAACTAGTGTCAATTTAAAAAATACGTAAAAAATTCTATAATTGACACTTATAAAATTTGACGTCTTATAAAAATTATATTTTCAAAAACTTACATCAAATATTAAGAGGAAATAACATACATCCACTGACAATTTTCAAAACCTCATTGAAAACAAATAACTATGCGGACCCCATTAGTAGGATTACCCAAGCACGTGTAGCAAGCTGAAGGCATGAACACAATTCTTCTTCTTGGCTTTTAAAACTAACAACCATAGTTTTGAAATAGTTCAAAAATTGGGGTTTTCACAAATTCCTAAATATATGGCTTTTAAGCCATCCTCAAACGGTTACATGCAGAAAACGTGTAATCCTTAAAAGGTCGGCGCATCGTTCCGAGAATAAAAACTTTTGGTTTTGTTATTTATAAATAAAAGTTCATAAATCAAAACAAGATTCATAAAAACTTAATGAGCGAACCCAACATTAATTCGTCACGATAGAAATCATTCCAAAAACAAATATAACCAAAACTATGGTTGTGACTTTCTGACAAAAAAAATAAGGTTTAAAAAAAGCTTTCAAATGATTTATGCATATGTCATAATTAATATGCACAAAGAATCCAACACGGTATGAATCCAATGCCAAAAAAAAAAAAAATCAAAACTTGGCGATGGTGATAAACATGGATAAGCAACTCAATAAAAATTTTGTATACAATCTACTGATTAACTGATCACCAAAACCATACAGATCTTAACCGTATCTCTGATACCACATGATAGAAAATATTAAAACAAATAATATTAAACTAAGCAGAAGCGAAAACAAGATGAATCGGATCTATATGGCATGGCAAAACACAATTGAATAAATAATCTATACATATCGGTAAGAGTCGAAAACGTAGTCACTATGAAGATACTTCTACCTACAAGAATAGAAAACCACGACAGCCATGGTACTACACCCAGCCTTCCTAACTTCTAGATGATAGGGTTCCAAAGCACAATGAAATATATAGGAAGCTGGGTGACGACCACTAACCCTAAGTTTCCAAATCCAACTAGGACTTAACCTATCATAAGTCCTATGGGTCAAGACACATAGAATCAAATCACCACACTCACTAAAACCCTACTAATATTACCAAATTATATTAGATCAAACGGTCAAAACATATTCACTGTAATTGACAAAAAACCATTTGATCTGTCGGTCCTACTTTTACAAGATCACCATAATTAACTCAAAATTTAATCAAAATAAAATATGAGTTATAGAGTCCAAAAAATTCTTACATTTGGCATACTTTGAATACAGATGATAAAATAGTAGGACGTAAGATTGACAAGCATATCATACTCTAAAAGCATAGGTAACTTTTAAAGATGATGAACTTTGCTTATATACCACTCTTAACACCCCCTGTCTAATATGTGATATGGTTCCTCTTAATGGTTGCACGTAAAAATAAACTCAACCTTGACTTTATATTATACACAAAAGTTGTGTACTTCAATAAATTTAATAAAAATTAACCATTCTTTTTTAATGAAGGCTAAAGCACTAAATAAATTTACTCTTCCAAATTTTTTTTTTTAAAAAAAAAATGAAAATTGAGTGGTTGCACAGGGGCACACATGCACCTTAGTGTGACCGCCCTGTCATCATGTGAGAATTCATCATTTTCTTTATACGATTTTCTCTCAATTGAATATTTTTCCGGTGAAGATGGATTAACTGTGAACATCTTTTGAGTTTATTTCACACCCAATGTAAACCCAATTAGACCCAATTATTAGTTGGGTTCCTTATGGGTACCCATTTACAACTTAATTAATAAAATTATCCGTGCACACCCATTTAACTTGGGCGGGTTAACCTGGATTCGTGAGTTTGGATGCAAATTGCCAACCCTACTCATGGATAATGCTTTTCTATCATGTTGGATATGCCTACAAATGACTAGCTACCGACGCATAATTAACTCTAATTTAATAATTGATCCTTTATTAAAATTTTATACATATGTATAAACACATGCACGTCTCATAGTGATTGGATGGCTTTGGGCTGTACATATATGCATGACATTCACGTGTGTGTGCACATGATAAGCGGGCATGGTGTAGGATTGTCCGACCATTGTGGGACATGCACATCATCCCGTGGGTGTGCTGCTTTGTGTATGTATGTACACACCTATATATAGTAAGTGTTGTGCTTTTGGTTAGATATACATTGAGATAGAGCTAGAACAACCCCAATAAAAATAAAAATAAAAATAAAAATTTCTTCATGTGATTTTAGCAGAATAGCATGAGAGAAGGTTAAAATAGTCATTTCAACAAGAATTCAGAAGTAACTACCAAAAAAATTACCTACTCCCATGATTTTTTATTGCATTATAGTGAGATATATAAGGGGTTATGCTCATGTGTATGACATCACTTGTAGCGTATGTATATATATATATATATATATATATATATATTTAGGGTTTTCTTAACGTGTATCCTAATGGCACATGTTAAACAGTAATTAATGATTTAATCATTACATTGGAAATGATGAAAATGCATTGTAAATGGTGAAAATTGCTTGGAAAACTATAAAAACATAATTTTTTTATGTAATGATTGGGTTATTAATCGTAACTTGATATAAATATGTACTCTTAAGGCACAAATTAAGAAAACCCTATATTTTTAAGATAAAGTGATTAAAAGTGATGTTCAAGTTTATCAAGTGGCTTTGCAAGAGTGTACACTTTTGACCGACCACTGCTTTCCCATGAAGGAGAGATGTACACGTGCTCATAATTTTCCTCTATCTCTTTTGTTAACTACAGTAGTTTTGTCGCTTAATCATATTTTTAATTAACTTTTTGGGTAGGTCTTGCATGTGATGTATGGTCATTACTCATTAGGAAATAGTTTCGTGCAATAATGGTGTATTGTGAATGTGATTATGTGATGTAATATGGCAATATCAACCAATTATTAATGGGGGCACGTTAACACCAAACTATTGGGTATTAAAAAAAATAAAAATGGGTGCATGCTTTGTCACCTTCATATACGACTTTACTCTATATGTATATACACACTATATATAAGGTTAGGATCGGGGAAAAATTTTACAAAAAATTTTCTAATAATTTTACACTGTCTTCAACAACTTTCTGTATGATTCACATTTGTTAAATCCGCTATTGGAATAGATATTCTTTCCGTGAATGGCAAAAAACATATTAATTAGATACCGAAAAACATTTGATCTTCAAACTCACTCACATTTTTTTATCAATAAAAAATCTTATATTTTTAAATGAAGTATCTTTTAAAAGCTTAATAACTTTGTATTTGATAAACATGATATGAATAGAAGGATTATAATCTAATGGTAGAGTTTGGGAAATATAATTTTTACAAAAGTTATTAAAATATAATAAATTTTGCCCTATGATATGATCCGTATATGTATGTATGTATATGAAAGAAACTGTAACCAGAGGGCAAATGATGAAAAAAAAAAAAAAGGTTGGGGTGGTGGGGTGCCTAACTGTAGTAGGGTCCCATGCTAATCTAGGCTTGATGGGATAACTGTGAAAAGCGTGTTGATTTGTTTGATGGGATAAATGTGGAAGGCATGTTGGTATTGGGCTTTTCTTGACCAATGGTAGTTGGACAGGTTTACCACATGATTCATGACTTTAATTTATTGTCGAGTGACTAGGGGGGATTATCAAAACTGTTGATATTATTTTCTGATTTTGACACATCAATTAGACATGAATAAGGTCAAAATAAAATATTAGAAGAAATTTATAAGATAAAACAAAGAAAACGGCCCAAGAAATTTCAATTCAAAACGGGCATTATCAGGACATGATTAACTAAATAATTTCAAAACAAAAAAAACACAGTATGCAATAATTTTTCAAATAAAATCCCAAAGCTACCGTTTTCATCGGTTTACTTGGTTTACCAACTAACAAATCGGTAATAATAAAAATTAAATAAAATTAAATAGCATTTTCTTCAAACTAAAAGAAAAATAGTGCATACCGGTTTCATCGGTTTACTTGGTTTACCTTCTCCTCTTTTCTTTTTTTTTTTTTTTACAAATTGTAATGTTTGGCAATATTGTTTACAAGAAATAGATAATGCCTGATACATGAGGCCTAAATCCCTAAATTAGGTGTGCTAGACATGCATGCCAATTGTAATGTATATGGCATTGCTTACAAGGCATACATACATATATATATATGTATGGATGTATGTATGTGGTGCCTAAATCAAATTTGGTGGTCTAGACATGCCACAAGCTGAACCTCTCCATGTGAAAACAGAAATGCAAAGACAAGGGAGGTATCCAATAGGTTGGATCAAAAAGTGATACTGTCCTTAATCTAATGCGAGAGACAGCACTTTCCCCCCAAGTTTGACACTCATAACAGGCCAACATGAGTAATTGAGGTATCTTCACTAACCTCCATTTACCAGATACCTCTTGTTTTTTTTTCCTTTTTTCTTTTTTAGAAATGTTTTTTTTTTTATTTAATATGAAAATTTATTTGTAATTGTCATTTCGTACACCTAGCTCCCCACACCCTGTTTCATACAATTAATTAGGCTAGCTTGTTTAGCTGTATTTTTATTTTTAATTTTTCTTTTGGTTCGAAGGAGAGCCTATTGAACCTTTGCAGGACGAAGAAGTGCCAACCGGCCTATGGGCATAGCGTTATTCTAGATTATGAAATTATGCAAATAAAAGTATAAAATATCTTTAAGATCTATAGATTAAAAAAAAAAAGTTTAAATGGATCATAAATTAATTATATTAGTATATAATCAAATCAAGACTTGAGAAAAGAGGAAAAAGAAAACCAATGTGACTACACGAGGCTTAATAGGTCATTATCAATGAAAAAAACTTAAATGTAATTTTGATACGATAAATATGATATCGTAACTAATGAAAAAAAAGTACAATGAAATTATGATAGTATTTTTTTTGACTTTACAATATCATTTTGCTTCTCATTTCATGCCAATCCATTATTCATAGCTTCGTACTATTGTATTATATTGTCCTCTCTAATATATATGCTGGTGTCACGTACGTCTGCATAAGACGTTATTTTCATTTGGTTGTGAAAACACGTGACCTTATGGTGCTCCAAACTCTTAACTTTCCACCTACATGCACGTGGTTCGTGTATCAAACATGTCCTTTTCTGTTTTCTTACATAAAATCCCCATATCCAATCATTTTCTTCTCTTCTCAATATTTTTCAGCATAGAAAATATTCAATTCGTGAATCACATGTTCGACCTTTTCATTTCTGTTCTTTTTCCTTTCATTTTTCTCCTCCCTTCCCCATCCTCCCCACCTCCCTAATTTTTTCTAGTTTGAATTTTTTTTTTCCTTCTATTTTAATCATGAACAGTTGAACTTGGGAGGCTGGGATGGCAATGGGAGAAATTATCCCAAAACCTAATTTTAAATTAGTTATTTTGGTGATTTATGTACATAATGTTAGAATATGAATCACCAAGAAGCTTTGGCTTTGGGCAAAGTAACCCAACCCAAGAAACTGACCTCTATATATAATCTCGATTAAGTAGGAATATGTTTATATAAGTTATATCAGTATCATGTATTAAAGATTGTGCCCCATGTATTGGTCTCAGATTATACTCCGCAATTGTTCCAATTTCAATCTTTATTTTACTTCCGTACATTAGAAATTAAGGTTGCAATTTGGATTCAATTCAAAAGGTTGAACTTCCAGCCTAAACCCAACCTGACCCAAAGTACAACAACCCAAAGTTGCCAACTTGAACCTAGTCGGAACTCAATATTTTGACTTCAATTTGGACTTGGGTTCGGCCTGAGCTAATCAACCCTAGGCGATTCAGTTAAGAAAATGAGAACCAACACAAGGACTCTAGGGCTATGTTTGTTATGAGGAAATGATGGAGGGAATAAAATGATAATTCCATTCTCTAAAAAAAAGCGAGTGTTTAGTTGCACAAGGGAATGGAATGGTTATTCTCTTGTAGGGGTCTATTCCCTCCAACGAGGGAATAGTCATTCATTCCCAAACCAAGAGGAATAACTATTATTTTCTTTCAAAAAGTAAAAATTATTAAAAATTGATCCCACCTTTGCTTTTTCATTCCATTCCCATCCCTTACCAAACATTGGGATGGAATGTCTATTCTCATTCTCATTCCATTCCCACTCCCATTCCATTTCATTCCATTCCTACTCCTATTTCATTTCATTCCTTCAAACCAAATGCAGCCTAGGAGGTTTGGTTCTAAAGTTGAAGTCATACCAATTCAAACTGAACCAAGTTGCATTCCAAAGGCTTATTTGAGAATTTTGAAAATTGAATAATGTAGGGTCTACACCCTTTAATGCTATTTGGATTTTTAATAAACCAACTCAAGATACTGTGTTTATATTTTATTTTTTTTACATAAGATTGAACAAATTTACAAGAGAATAAATTAAAATTGATCAGACTTATTTTTAGATAACTAAATATTTTTACAATTTGGTATTCTTCACAATGAGTAGAACTTCCATGTAATTGTGATGTGATCAAGTGGTATCACAAGCCAATCAGATTCAAATAAAGTGAGAATGTTTATGTACTTGTTGATCTTACTTTCTCATTTTACTTGAACTTAATTAACTTATAATACCACCTAATCACATCTCGGTTACATAGAAGTTTTTGTCCATCACAATTCAACCAGACCAATAAATTATTAATATTGACCATTTATTCGTTAAACGCCCACCGAAGTATACAAACAGAGCACTCAGTCCACGAGATGTGCTGATACCCATCTCGTCTTATCCTTAATTCGTCTTTACTCTCTCTCCCTCTCTCTCCCTCTGTTCGCTTTATAATAGTGGGACACCTCTGGTGCTATGCTCACCACCACAATATTCCCAGTAAAAATTGTTCCTTTAGGTTCGCTTTTGCTCTCCACATTTTCTCTCATTTTCTGTTTGCATTGAAGGAAAAAGTATCTCATCAAAGGGTGGAATTGAATTTGATCGATTGATTAATTGATGGCTCTGAATATGATATCTCCGGCGGAATTGAAGGCCATATCCTTCTTGGATTCCTCCAAATCCAACCACCTTCCCAAGTTTCCAGGTTATAACTCCTTGCTTTTCCATGTTTTTGTTTCATTTTTCCGTCTGGTTCCCGAGAAATTTGATGAAAGGAAATGACGTTCTTCTGAGTCTTATATTGTCTGTTGTACTCAGCAAGCTAATTAGTTCCATCTGCTTCCTTTTCATGTTTTCTTTTATTTTCCGTTTGGTTCCCGAGAAAACGGAGGGAAGGAAAAGGAAATTTTGAATTTTGAGACTTTTGTTGTCTATTGTACTCAACTAAGCCTTTAGTTCGCCAAGCCTTTAAATAAATTAAAAAAAAAAAAAAAAAAAGTACTGTTTGGTGAGGAAATAAATGGAATTTCTTGCTTTTAAGAGCTACAAAAATCAAATGAATTTCTGCTTTCGAAAAGCTATAAAAGGAACTGTTTTCCCTTTTCCTGCATTCTGTCGGCAACCAAAGTACCAAACGGATTATAAAGAAGCAAAAAAGTACACATTTTTCGATTACAAGCTTGGCTTTCTGGTTCTCATTTATATATATAAATATTTCGTTTTGAATTTTAACTTTTTGTTTGGAAATTTCTGAATTCTCGCTATTTTTGTTATCAATTTTTGGGGCTGATTAGTGATTTTTTATGCGTAGATTGAACTATTAGACATATTTTATTGGTTAAAATAATTTGATTGCTGAATCAGATGTGTAATTTGAGTATGCTTAGTTGTTGTTGCTTGTTGATTTTGTGAAGTTAGGGCTTCTGACTTTGTAATTTGGATGCTTTAAGTTTGATATGCAGATGCACTTTTGAACTTATTCTGTTATTTCTTTCGCAATTGTTAGCTTTTTTATGCAGTTGTAACGATGAAAAACAAGAAAATATGAATTTAAATTAAAAATGGAGGAAAAAATTCCCATGATGGGTAATGCTATCTGCCCATTCATCATGTTTTTTACTCCATAATTATATACAGTGTCACTTTTATAGAAGATTCGATTTTGAGGGCTTTGAGGAGGAAGTGAAGTTATCGGGTTTATGGTTTGTTTAGCAACTTATTTGGTTTATCATGTTTCTAAAGATTATGCTATCCTTTGACGTAAAAAATTGGTTTCCTAATTTAGTGGTATATAGTCAAATCCTCCTCTGGTTTTCAACTCAGTGTGTCAATCTATATGGGGTTTTTTTTTTTTTTTTTTTAATAACATTTTTGGTTTATTCATGGAAGGATATAAAATTTTAAGTTTGTATTTAATAATTTAGGTGGGTTCACTCTAAAGAGGAAGGATTATGGAACAGCATTTCAGAGAAAAGTTCATTGTTCAGCACAGGCGCCTCCTCCGGCCTGGCCTGGACGAGCTTTTCCAGAGCCAGGTCGTAAGACTTGGGATGGTCCAAAGCCAATTTCAATTGTTGGATCCACTGGTTCCATTGGAACTCAGGTAAAATACATCTTCTATTAGATAAAAATAAAAATACACTCCTATTTTTCGTTTCGTGTTTCAGTTCTACTTGTTTCATGAGCAACACATTGATCCTGGATTTTCTAGAAACCTTTTTTAAAATTTTTTTTACTGAAATTAGTATTCTCCGTTGGTACTAGTCAAACTATCTTCCAAATGACAGACTTTGATGTTTTACAGACATTGGACATCGTTGCTGAAAATCCAGACAAGTTCAAAATTGTGGCACTCGCAGCCGGTTCAAATGTGACTCTTCTTGCTGATCAGGTGATCAGTCAGTCAGTTTTACAATGTTATATAGTATTGGCAGAGAGGTTTAGTGTTTTCAACATATAACCGTTCTTAGATTTAGAGCTGGCAAAACCTGACTTGACTCACTTGATCCATCAACCTGCCTGATTATAATATGTCATGAAAAACTAGTGCCCTGGCAATCTGTAGTCTGATCTTATGATGTAATGATCTGAAATGTGATGCTAAATCATCAGCATCAGTGGATTTATGTAGTTAAAAGGAAATCCTTCTCACTATCAGTAGTAGCTTCTCATGGTGCAACGGAGTGATCTAATTGTACCTCTCATCACATTGTGATTTCTAATAAGTAGCATATAACGCTCCCATTTTCATTCTTGTCCCTCCTGCAGCAATCCATGTCTCAGGTAACATTGGATCCAACCTGAACCTGACCCTACTGGTAACCAGCTGTAGATTCAGTTTGGAAAATTTTTTTCTCAATAACCTTTTATTTATTTATTCATTTATTTTTCGTTGAGAGGAAATGATTAGCAACACTGTGCAGCTCAGCTCTACCACAAATGTCCTCCCTAACAATCTTTAAAAAATCTCATGAAAATTATTCTCTCTGACTTTTGAATCCTTAATCACATGGCTTAAATTAGCTAGATAATCTGCTAATTTATTTCCTTACTCTAAAGATAAGATTTATTTTGATCTCGCGTAATACAGTCATTAATACCATTAGCTGTTGCCCAAGGATACTTTTCTTTTCTTTCTAAACAATTAATAATATTGTTAATGTTGTTGTTTCTTATTTCAGGTGAAGACATTCAAACCTCAACTAGTAGCAGTTAGAAATGAGTCATTAGTTGATGAACTCAAAGAGGCTTTGGCTGATGCTGATTACAAGCCTGAGATTATTCCTGGGGAGCAGGGTGTCATTGAGGTAATGTTCAATCTATCTTCTTAATTTTTATTTGACTGTTGAAAGTCATTTCATTATTTAATTGATGTTGCTTATTATTTATTTTCAGGTTGCCCGCCACCCAGATGCCATCACTGTGGTTACAGGAATAGTAGGTTGTGCTGGGTTACAGGTAAACTCTTAAATTGGTTACAAAGTCATGCACAGTGTCATTTATGATATAATATTGATTTCCCAGCTGAATTTTTGCTCTTGTTAATTTTTCTTAGCCTACAGTGGCAGCAATTGAAGCAGGGAAAGACATAGCCTTGGCCAATAAAGAGACCTTAATTGCTGGAGGTCCTTTTGTCCTTCCTCTCGCACATAAGCATAATGTAAAAATTCTTCCTGCTGATTCAGAACATTCTGCCATATTTCAGGTATGGATTCATATTTATGTCGATACCCAAGTTCATCCTAGAAATCACTCATGAATGCAGAGACTTCCATTACATTTGTGGCATCCTTTGAGTCAGTTGCCTGCAACATTGATAGATATTACTGGATGCATCTTATCTCTAGCCATTGCATTATTGTTTCATAATTGGTGCCCCCAAAAATAATTCCTGCTGATTAGAGAAGCTAAAAGATATCTCCTTTCTTCAGTGTATTCAGGGCTTGCCAGAGGGTGCACTTCGGCGCATTATTTTGACTGCGTCTGGTGGGTCTTTCAGGTGTGAAATTATAACTTGAGCTAAAAGTATTAAGTTTTAAGTTAAAATCTAGCTGCGGTTTTAAAGTTCATTTTAATGGGTTATTTTATTGCATAATAATATCCTTTCAACCATAGTTATTCGACCTGGACCGGACATTGACTTGGACAACGGAACAGGTCACCAGGTCCAACCATGGGTTAATCGGTTGGACTGCTTAGTAGTATTATATCTTATTTTTCTAATATATTTGGCTGTGATTGATAGAATATACATTTGAACACTATTTTTTATTTTTTTATGAAGTAATGATGATATACATTTGAAAATACGTGACACTTATTCCAGCAGTCAAACTGTTCTGGTTTGGAACCGCTTTGATAAGAAACCCGTGCATATCGACCGGTTCAGACTGGTCTAATCCGATTTGGATGCAAAAACAATCTAGCATAAGAACCAAACCAGACAAGTGACCAGGTCGCCAGTTCACCGGTCCAACCAGCTGGTTCATTCCGATTCTGATAACAGTGCTATCAACTATTCAAAACTTAACGGGTTCCGTGTTTAGTTATTTATTAGACATCTTATCTGCAATTTTATTTGGTTCCTCTATATTTTCATGGCCACTTTTGGAAAATCACTTTCCTTCAGTAATCTATCCTTTGATCATACTAGTATTCAAAATTATGGATTGAACCATTTGTTCACTCTGTTACTGACAGGGATTGGCCTGTTAATAAATTGAAAGAAGTTAAAGTAGCTGACGCTTTGAAGCATCCTAACTGGAATATGGGAAAAAAGATTACTGTGGACTCTGCTACCCTTTTCAATAAGGTCTGTTCCTTTTTGTTGTCTGCATTCTTAGTTCAAAGCACAATACTACATTAATTAATCTGCTGAAACCGTAGTCTGCATTGCGAGCAACTAGTTCTTTTCTTTTTGACAGGGTGTAATAAGTTCTTCCTTTCTGACAGGGTCTAGAAGTCATTGAAGCCCATTATCTGTTTGGGGCTGAATACGATGATATCGAGATTGTCATTCATCCGCAATCTATCATACATTCAATGATTGAAACACAGGTTTAACTCTACTCGTGTTGGCTACTTCTTCAGATCTTGGATTACGCTTAAGATGTCATGCAATTTATCACAACTCATCTCTACTTTCTAAAAGCGGTGGAATTGAGTTAATGTAGAAGTACATAACATTCTGAATATGAGAGCTTGGATTTTCTTTTTCTTTACTCCTTTTCCTTCTTTCCAGGATTCATCTGTCCTGGCACAGTTGGGGTGGCCTGATATGCGCTTGCCAATTCTTTACACTTTATCATGGCCAGACAGAATTTACTGCTCTGAGATAACATGGCCTCGTCTTGATCTTTGCAAGTAAATAGCATGTTTCCCTGTCAACTTATGGTTTTTCACTTCCATTGTTATTTTCTTATGTCGTTTCATTTGATTAACATTAAAATGGGATGATGCAGGCTTGGTTCACTAACATTTAAAGCTCCTGATAATGTGAAATACCCATCCATGGATCTGGCCTATGCTGCTGGACGGGCTGGAGGCACTATGACTGGTGTTCTTAGTGCAGCCAATGAGAAAGCTGTGGAGATGTTTATCGATGAAAAGTGCGTAGTTTATTTCTTGAAGTTAATTGCTTATGCTTGATAATTCTGTTCTGTTACCTTTGATTGGATCTCTAAAAAAAAAAGCCGAGGCAGGTTGCCTGTTTGGTAACTAATTTTGCAGAGAGAGATAAATTTGGCATATGCTTGCCATCTGAATCCTGAGCTAATGAGTAATTTGCCTGTTTTCAGGATCAGCTACCTTGATATTTTCAGGGTTGTGGAGCTAACATGTGCTAAGCATCGAGATGAGTTGGTGGCCACACCTTCCCTTGAGGAAATCATACATTATGACTTGTGGGCACGGAAATATGCCGCAAATTTGAAACTCTCATCTGGTTTAACTCCTGTTCCTGCATGAATGAGAGCTTTGCCTCATTGGTTGGGGTGATGATGCCATTGATTTAAGAGTTGGGTATATATGTTGATCACCTGCCTTGAAGAATGGCATCTTTGATGAGGTATGTGGGGCATAAGTAACTGTTGTATCATATTGGTCAATGAAAATTATAGGCATCTGTAATGTGTTCCTTCTTTTACAGGTTATAAATGAATGAATGCATTCCTTGGTCACTTTATGGGAGTTTAAGAAATCAGCTTCATTTTATACATATACAAGAAAGTAAAATAATAATAGTGGTAATAATTCATTACATCCATAAAGAAAAATTAAAATTAAAAACAAAAGGTGAAGAAAATTTTGGTGAATATCACTGCAGGAAAGCATTTCATTTTTCAATTTTGGGAAGGTTTAAGGCATATTGTACAGGTTTGTATGAAAACATCTATTGGTAGTGGCATAATTTTGTGACAGTTTCAGCATTTCCTTTTCTGGAAATGTTACTCAAATTTCCAGAATATGAGTTTGCATTTTTCTTATGACACGTGATGGCATGGAACGGAGTGATACATTGCATGTTTTCATCAATTGAGATTACCGAAGACAACTATTTATGTGAGATGACCAGAAACAACCTAGACTCCAGTTTTTATTTACTGTTCCGTGTTGAATTGGATCAAGTTGCTTAGGTTAAACCCTTTGTATGGCAGATTCTGATCACTAGTATGCCACAGAATACTATGTTGTCAATGTAGTTTGTGTTGGAGGAATGCTAGTCACAGTTGCGACCTGTCCGATCATCATGCAATGATTGGTGCGTGTTATGGAACCATCTATGGGACTCATAGACCGTGCATGACACCCGCCAATTGTGTCATGCAACCACGTATGGGACCTATAGACCGTATATGATACCCATCAATC
Organism: Liquidambar formosana; assembly: GCA_039720395.1. Lineage (NCBI taxonomy): Eukaryota > Viridiplantae > Streptophyta > Magnoliopsida > Saxifragales > Altingiaceae > Liquidambar > Liquidambar formosana. Next base: position 27,348,760 of record CM077828.1, read on the forward strand.
ACAGTGTGACGGTCTGCCGTCATGACTAATTAATCGTCTCCCATTTGTGTTGATACTTGGTAGAGCTGGATAAAACTGACTATTTGTAGTTTTTTTTTTACAACTTCCTTGTCCAAAGCTGACTGTTTTAGGTCATTTAATCGTTGGATAGGTGGGCCAGTTCGGCCTTCGATGAATAAATGGTTTGGGATATTTCTTTACCCAACCCATTGCCTGCTCTATCTGACACATGGAGCTTGACATGAACGAACCTTGAACATACAGTTAAGGTTTGGATCGGAACCTTTTTGTTCTTTTGGGCATTGATGTTGGGCTTGGGTTGAAAAACATATATCTGAGCTAGTATGGATTCGATTTGTTATCGGGCCTCGGCAACCCATACAGGCCAGATTTCAACCTCACAGAGCGCATAATTTTGATGAAGATACTTTCTAAGATGTTGCAAAAAAGTTATCCCTACATACTGTCATGGGTCGGGTCTCCAACCCAAAAGGCTAGCCCATTAGGTGGAGTTGCCCTCCCCACTTATATATCCAAGACTCCCCCAGTGCCTATCTGATGTGGGATAGAGATCCATGACATTCTCTCCCACCCAACCCGCACGACGCCCTCATCGTGGTTGGACCCACCATGCCTACCTGTCCACACCCCGTACCCCTCACGAGTCACATACGCCCTCGGTACCCTGTGGGTCCAAGGCGCTTGGCGTGACATCGGATAAGGACCGGGTTTACTCTTATACCACTTGTCACGGGTCGGGTCTCCAACCCAAAAGGCTAGCCCATTAGGTGGAGTTGCCCTCCCCACTTATATACCCAAGACTCCCCCAATGCCTATCCGATGTGGGATAGAAATCCATGACAATACAGGCCCTATATTTATGTTTCAGTAATGATCCCATCCGAGATCTCCCCCTGCCTTTGATTTGATCAAACATCATGATCCATGCATAACCACCATTCGATTTATCGATGCATATAGTGAACAGTGTTTGTGCATGGATCCCAAATAGGATCACTTTAGATGTATATAGACAGTCCCGATCAATTTAATGGCCAAATGTTTGGGTACCCAATAGCCTGCTATTTAAGTAGTCCAATAATTTAGCAGTTAAATAAAAAATAAAGAAGGACTAAGATAACAAATGCGGATGTTACTTATACAAGAGATTTCTAATGATATTGTGCCAGTTTATCTGTCTATCCATCTCTTTGAAACTTCTTCTGAGTATCTCTCTCAAGAAATTCATGCTGAACTCCCTCAGTTGATTGCAAAATCTTCTCAATTTATAATCGGGGGAGTTTTAGATTGGCCGGCCTACAGGAAAATAATAATAGTTAGTAGTCATTGACTCATTGTTAGTTAAGTTAATAGTCATTCACAAAGAAGTTGGTAATATTTTGCACTGAACTGTAATTATTTTCCCCTAGTCCGATAAATCTAAAACTTAATTTTAAAATTTTAACTGATCCACGAGTTTTTGATGTCACTGTCATGTCTTACCAACATAAGCAAGTGTTGTCTCGGCCAAAAGAAAAATATACAGTTGCATTTGGAAATGATATTACCAGAGAGAGTTGGTTGTTTTCATATTCTTTCAAAGCAGCTTGTTGGTCTTTAACAATAACCCTTTCTTGGTTTCCTATAAGAGGGCCTAAAATCCTTTTCTTTTTTCTTTTTTTTTGGTTCGAATTGAAACAATCATTGCCAGATTTCGATTTCCTTGTTCTTCCTCCTATGATGTCTTGGCAGTCAAGAGGAGATCGATTAGAAGATTCTTTCTATTGGGAAAGTTTTCTTTCCTCCTTTTTTTTTTTTTCTTTTTTTTTTTAAATTATTATTATTTTTTGTATTGGGGGTCTCGAGACAGCATACAGGATGGGGATTTCTTTTATATATATATATATATATATATATATATTAAATTCATTATTCTAGGTAGGAGATCGGCTGAGAATTATATAATCAGACTAAATAATTTATAGTTCAATGCTGCATGTGTTTTGTGCATTACTCGTGAATCTCCCTAGCTGTGTCACTCTAGTTCGATAATTGAAAATTTATATTGGAGTCATCTTAGGGCCTACTGCTGTATCAAACGAGAGGCTAGCTGATGGCAATACCCACTTATATAAAAATTGTGGGGGACAATGGGACAAACAACAACCACTAAACATGGATATTTTACCAAGATTTGTTTGTTTGATTGCCCCCTAATAGGAATTTCTTTTACCAATGTGGGGAGCTTATCACTTTGAAATTGAAGAAAAAAGAAGGTTCATACGGTATACGAAACGTATGGTTGGATCAAATGCCCGTTTTGTTTTGTTCTATTTCGTTTGTTTGTTTGTTTGTTTTGTTTTGTTTTGTTTTTTTTTTTTTTCCGGTGAAAATGAGACTTTATTTATAAGGTAAGTAGGGCTTGCGATTTGTGCAATAAGTTTTACACCATTATAAATGAATGGTTATGTCTCCACCGTTGTCTCTATCCTTACTCAAGTTCAAGTCGTGCAATTAGTGAGGAAGCCACCTCTCATCTCCTTAGTGAATAAACCAACAGCTAATAGCTTCTTGTTATAAATTGCTAAAAATATCACATAAGTCTATGCATTCTTGTTATCGCTTGAAGTGACAGTGACAACTTAAAATTATTAGAATATCTAGAAATTTAAAAGGTATAATTATGAAATTCAAATCATCCGGTAAATGAATCTGGTAAATTTATCTCGTTAACAAACAACACTCTACTTGTAGAGGTAATACTCAACTTGAATTGACCGCACGTCTAGGAATTCTTGAATTGACCGCATGTCTAAGAATTAGTAAAGGTGTTTTTATTTTTCACAAGGTCATCTTATTTTCTATTGTTAAAAATTTGAAGGGGTAACAAATAATTAATTTCCCAGGGTATATCCATAATGATTTTTCCAAAAGAAGTATTTGTAAAATTCAGGTGGATTGAGAAAAAGTTTTAGCCTTTTGTTTTCTTATAAGGCCACCCTAATCAAAATCCAGTCCTCTTGTGCATCATCAGTTGATCCACTGACTGACACATCATCATAAATGCCAGGTCCTACCTTTATAAGAAAGAAACTATTGTCACACAGCAAAATGACATTTAACCACCCTCATTGGCATGGAAGAGGACATATCCACCAACCCATCTTTTGTCGAGCATCTAATATATCTTCCTCATTTTACACTTTTATTGCAAAGAAAATGCTCAGTCATATCAAAAATGAGGAAAGAGAGCTCTATCTTCAGCTTTTCTTCCATTGAATCTAGCCTTTTTGGAAGTGTTGCTTCTTAGCATGTTCATGGTGCTGATTAGGAGATAACATGGAAAAGGACATGGAAATGGACGTGCATGGTCTGCCATTTTCGAGAGAAAAAGAGCAAATGCAAGTGGGGCTCTTGTGAACATGGCCAGCTATTCACCAAGGAATCTCCCCACTCACTCAATCCATTTAACACCAATCAAATTCATATAGTTCATATATATTAATTCCAATATTGAACTATATGAGGTTGACCTAACTTTAATAGAAACCATACTTTTCTTTAAGTAATACTTTGTCATCGATGGAGTATATATTGTTTGTTTTGTTTTGTTTTTTGTTTTCTGTTGGCCAAGTGAAAGGAAAAAACCCACCATTTTAATATTGGCTTAAATTTCAAACTCTTAACCTCTTTTTTATAAAGAGAAGGAGAGATACCACTTGAATTACAAAGATTAGTGGAGATAAAATAGTCTAATCTCACATATATTGAATAGTAATTATGCAAATTTTTTTAAATTTTTTAAAGGCAATTGTTAGATTTATTTATTTATTATTAATATTATTAGTTTACTTAAGATAAAATGCACATGCACACGGAGGGAGAATCCAATTACAAAATTCTAAAACCTAAAAATTATTATATATTAGTTGATCAGTAGGAAGATGAATATGGAAAATACTTGCCTCCACCATTGGGTGGAGGAGTTTCTTCCTTCCTCTCGCTCATATTTAGTCACTTGTTCAAAATAAAGAAGGAGAATTGATTGTGGCTATGCATTCCAATGTTTACATATTTTCATAAATCCATATTTAAGTGTTATATGTTTATGTTAACATGAATGTATGTTAACGTATCCATATTAACTTATTTGTTTGTTTGTGTTTTTGAATTCATATTTTTTAAAAAATATTTATGACACGTAGCAAAAAATCAATAGACGTGGGGTGGAACCTTTCTGCCTTGGGGTGGAGACAAGTAATGCCTGATGGATAGGAAATTATGGACCCAAACTTCCACTACAACTCTAACAAGGCTTTATCACTTTGTTTAATACATCTTTCAATGTCAATGATTGTTATGTTTAGAGCATGAAACACGGTGCTGGAAAAGTCTCCACCAATTTCCTCTGAAATTACTTTCTAATTTCTAAGAAACTCATCCAGAATTTACAACAATGAAATAAAACACTATGGGGTAAAAAAGAACAAAGAAGAAAAAAAGAAAAGAAGCTAGCCAGCCGTTACTGCGCGAAATCAGCTAAACCCAGGAAAGATAATGAGCATATGCAAAGTAGGGGGAGTGATGAAGTGGAATATTTAGTGGAGGGTCTCCATGAGGATTTGGTTGGGTACCCAAGAAATATGGGGTATAGGAAGTTAGCAGGCTTTGGGTGTTTTTGGCATGTATATGCTCCAAATTGATAAAGTAAAAGAAAGCATGTTAAGGCAATACCCCACAAAACCAGACCCCAGATACCCTGGCCTGCTCTGCAATTTCTCAGCTACTTCTTTTGTCTTTCTTTCATGGGGATGTGTATAGAAGAAGCTTAAATTAATAAAGCTCACTTCAATCATTCACAAATAATTTCTTTCTGCTTTTTATTTATTTCATTATTTATTTATGTGAGAGAGGGGGAGAAACCTCGTGGAAGGTTTCGGATAACTTCCCAAGTTGTAAGGTTAATGTCACTTTGCATCTCTAGTTTGGCTAAAGTAAGTAGGTAACTTCAGTCTCTTCGCCCAAAAACATAAAAATAAAAAAAGGTAGGTAACTTCAGTCTAGCTCAAGAAGATTTCATCCCGAATGGAATTTGAATAAATTCTTTTCTGGGTACCAATTTGGACACAGTGTCTTTTATTTTTTTAACATTTCATATTTTTGTTTTATTGGAGGGACTCGCACTACGTCTCACCTAAGTATCACTTGGCCAGAACCATTGTATGGTTACTTTTAATTTTTAGAGTTAATTTGACTCTGACAAGTAAACAATAGTGCATTCCATGCACTTATTTATGATCTAAAATACAATATGTAAAAGTAGCCCACATCAACTCAATATATGTTCCCTAAAGCAGGTTTAAGATATTCCGTGTTAACCAACAGTTCAATAAATCTTATTTCCTTTATCCTTAAAAGATAGGTCAGATTTTTTATTTTTTCTATCTCAAAATGTTTGTCCACTTAAAAAATTTAAAGCATAATTTTTTTAAAACTTTTCTATATTATCTTTTATTATTTCAATCATTACTCTTAATGCAAATCCCAATACTAAATATGAAATGTAATTTTAAAAAAATAAAATTTAATAAATAATAAATCAATAAAATAATTATTTTTTTAAATTTCGTGTTTTTGTCAAATTTAGCCTAACAATACAAGAGAGTATAAATTTAAACTAACTCGTAGTATATTCATTTTGTTATTTAGAAGTAAAATTGTCAGCGTTTTTGACAGGCGAAAGAATTTCAAGAGAGGTGAGCATAAGACAATATTGCAGTCATTCCCGTCACATTGTCACTCTCAAAAGTGAAATGGTAAATGTAGTAGTCGCTAGGTTTCTGCTAATTTCTTCTGGTACAAAGCATCAGTACTTCAGCTTTGGTTTTCTTACTGTTACCAAATTCCAACTCTATACAAGAGAAAAACCAACTTCTGTTTGACAAATCCTTTCATATTCAGTTTCCTTCTGTTCCCACTTCCCACTGCTCCACATAGAGAGAGAGATGGAGAGAGAGATTTACACTTTGATTTTTTCACTTTACACATTTTCCAAGGTTTGATGGAAGCTTTTGCAGTGGGATTGGCATGGAAAAAACTGACAAAAAGCTAGACAGACTGGCCAAGAGCAATTGGCACTCAAACGGGTCACACAAAATTATTTCTACCACTATTGATATCCATCTAACCTTTTTTTCCTTTCCACTGTCCGTTTTTGTTGCAGTGGGTTTCACTTAAGCCAGATCTTAAATTATGGGTTAGAAACTTAGAATAGTTAATCTTGATCACACTTATTCATAATGAAACAAAAAGTTCCTTCCAAGTAGGCCTATCTTCCCTCCGTATGAACTTGTGTGTAATCATGACTTGAATGACATAGTATCACATGATACTAAAAAAGCAACTGTGTGGGTATGTCAGGTTTAACGTATTCAATTATTTCTTTTTTTTTAGTGAATATCTTAGCAAAACATAATCCCTTCATTGAGTTTTTATTAGCCCACGATACCACATTACCCTAATGATGTGATATTACGGTTACATACAAATTTTTTATCTATTCATAAAGATTAACAATAAGATTTTTGGAGTTAACTAATAGAGAATGAGCGATCTCTCTCTATTTAATTAATTAGTCGGATTAGAAACTCAAATATCTTACTAGCAAAGAAGGAACAAAACTAAAATAAAGCGAAATAATAATAATAATAATAATGATAATGCGTTATGACTGTTAGAAGAACTCCCATTGTTTCACCATTGTCCGAAATCACAGGAGGATAATTAAAGTGTGGCTTGAGGTGGGACCCCAAACATGCCTTTTGCCTGACAGCAACACATGGCATTCCGTGACTGGCGGAGGCACCGAGGCTGGCAAGGGCTAAAAACCAATTCTAGAACTTTGGCATCCACGGATGAGCAAAAGGCTCACCATAAGTCCATCATAATACAACACAAATACATGCACAACCATGCCCATAGGTTGCTCACCCTTCTGTGGGGTGCAGTCTGTTTGGTTGCTTGAAAAATCCATTATTCGATATGAGGCACTAATTTTTTTTGTGCACCTACTGAGCAAATTCTAGCCCAAATTGCCTAGAAAGAAAGAAAAAAAAAAAAAAAAAAACTGGTCCAAATTAGTGGCCCAATCGACACAAAAGGGTGTGCTAGCTAACTTTTCCATGGGTTTGATTTATATTCCCTTGAAAATGAATAACAAGTCTTCTATGGATGAATCCTTTTTGGATACCTAAAAATGTCGTGTGTGTCGGCATCAGAACTTTCAATTATGAAAGAGATTATTCCTTTTCTTTTCTTTTTTTTTTTTTCCCTTGGATAAGTGAAAGAGATTATTCTCCTACCTTGGAATGTAGATATGGTGGTACCACCATTCTCTAGAAGACGGCAAGATTGATATTCTTGGGCCAATTCAACAGCCAGAAAAAAAAAGTCTATTCCATTTCTTTCTATGGAACACATTCCGCGTCCACTCTAAAACAACCTTTGCATTGCCAGAATGTTGAAATCTTAAATGAAGAACTCCCATGTACTAAGACATTTTTTTTGTAAAAATTGTCGGTTAGCCCGCTGGAATGCTTGCTCCAACCAAATATATAAAAATAATAAAATTAAAAAAAAAATAAAAAGCCGCAACCACCTTATCATTAAGATAATTTCTTATTTCATTAGAAGAAAGGGTTGCATTTTTTTCTTTTTTTTCCAACTTTCCTCACCTGCTTGGCTGCTTCCATTGACATTACTTTTGAAATATCATGTCGTTAATTCAAGAAAATAAGATACTAAGCTCCGACTAAATAAAAAAAAATCAATAAATTTTTTATTTTTATTTTTTAAAATTTACAGTTCGATTTTTCAATTTCTTGATAATATATACAATCCAGGTGGTCATAATTTGTAATAAATAATTAGTTTGACAATGACTTTGTAGTATGTACATATATAGGGTTTACATAGCTAGGGTATAGATAGTGGGTTTGGCCTCATTTTTCTTTGATAGCGAACCCCAATCACATCGCTGTCTATAAATATATTTAACTTGCAATTTTGGTTGCAAGACATTCTTGTACAATTGGTTTGCTACTTAATTTAAATAACACAAGTAAACCATACTTACTGCAAGACAATGGCCCCACAAGCAATTAAACATATATATTCATTCTCACTAGCCAAACCAGACAGGTTGCATCTCGAACTTTCGGTGCATTATAGTTCCAACAATCCAACCTAATATATATATATATATCTATACATCAAGTTAAGATCAAGGATGTGGTCAAAAAAATGAAGAGAGAGTTAAGATTAAGGGATATGCCGAAAGCACGATAGTTTAGTGGTATTTTCCGCAATTGTTAAGTGAGCGATTCTAGATTCAAATTTATAAAAAAGTATTGATACTCATTTATTGATATTGCGCGGTAAAAGGTATGAGTTTATTCTATCAAATGTCAAAATAATAAAAATATAAAAAAATAAAAAGATTAAGGGATATAAATTTTTGACATGATCCATCCTTGAACCGTTGTAACTCACAATATCCAATGGTGTAAAAATACTTGCATGAGACTTCTCATATAAAAAAATATGTCTTTTTATCCCGACCATATATATATATAGATAGATATTTTGTATGTGTGTGCAATTGGAAAAAATTCCACTCTCAATGACTTTGTTGATAACTGCCAAAAGATGCTTGGCATCAATGCTTACAGATAAGAAGATGAGTGTAGTAACTTCAATATGAGAGTGAAATGGACATTGGACAGATCGAGATGTTCCAACACCGACATTTCAAAAAGGAATGGACTGCAGGCAAGGCTTTAATACTTACGCTTTGAGATCTTTAGTATTGAGTTGTGAACAGCTTCGATCAAGAACTGTTGCGTCATTTAATAGGCTTCATTACTGATAGAGTATAGAGTAGACACCTTTTAGAACCAAGGAGGGAAGGTTTCATATAGAGAATAATTATCATTAGGACGGTCTCGTGGGTGTATGGAAGAGCTCTCTTTATTTTTTATTATTATTATTTTTTTTTTGGAGAATAATACACATGGTACAATATACTTTATGCATGGTAGCATGGACATCATTTAGTGCACTGCATTGTAAGAATGCTAGATGAAATGGATTTGGGAAAACTTTAGTTAAAAAAGAAAATGAAAAATCCAAGAGCAATTTTTTTGAGAATTTATACAACTGCTGATATTCTTAACTCACTTTAATATCAACAAATACATATCAATATTTTTTAATAAACTTAAATCCGAGATAACTTATTTAAAAAGTGAGACAAGTACATACCACTAAAATATCATGTGATTAACAAATCTAAAGATAATCTTAAGTATAAAAAATTGCTCTAATACCCTAAAATACTTCTAACCTAATCTACTTGGGTAATGTGAAACTTACCATTCATTTTTTCTTCATTTCTTTTGTCTTCTTTAAATAATATGATTAAACTTTTAGACTTTTAGTGGCTATGATTAAATCAGTGCTTATGAATTTGTGTAAACACTAGTTTTGGCACATCAAACGGTCGAAAGAGCACCGCCACCATCCCGCTCCTTGCTGCCGCCACAAGGTGAAAATGGGGGCGGCATGGCGTATGTGGGAGGCGGAAGAATCAACATTTTCCGGTCTTTTCAAATATCTTTCTCAGAAACCATTAAAATCTCGGAAGCAGCCAAAGTCAGCCTACTAGGACCCAAATCCCCCAGCCAAGCTGAAGCATAAGGCTCCACCGTCACCGTGTGAGACCCACACGATTCTCGTACATTTCTAGAACCAAAAAAAAAAAAAAAAAAAACAAACAAACAAAAAAACACAGCATTCCCACACTGACAATACATGCCAAACTTTTTTTTATATATAAAAAACATTCCAAAGATTTTTCCAAAGGGATAAAGACCAAATGACAAAATCCACATATATTTACACAAAATCACGAAATCATTTTTTAATAATTAATAATACGAAAACCAAACCAATAATTTTTTTCCCTAAATGTCCCTAACAAAAACAACTAATCACACTCCTCATCCGAAGTCTCTTATTGGCTCAACTTTAGAAGGGATGCAAATTCCTACTCAACCCGTTCACATTAGAGAAAAACCCCACCAAGTCCTGCCTGTACGGCAGATACGACCGCCGCCGATCTCCGTCCTTTGTCGCTCTGTTCCGCACGTAATGCGCTTCGTGAGCTGACGGAGCTAAACCCTCGCTGCCAGCAACTCCATTCGCCTTCGCTTTCACGGGAGCTTTTACCTCGCCGGCGGAGACCTCTTTCTCCACCTTCTTCTTCGATTTCGTGCTCGCACTCGGTGTCAAAAAGACGAAAGTGTCCTTTCCGTCACTGTTGCTCCGGTAAAGTAGGTCGCGAAACTTCCACCTCTTCGACGACCCCGTCGAATTGCTCTTCTTGCACACTTCCGGAGACGACGGCTCCACCGCTTTAGGCCTCCATACGCAGTACGTTTCCGACGGTAATGCTTCGAGTTCGTCAGCCTCGGAAGACGAGCACGACGGAGAATCGCGGTCTTCCGTCATCAGCTTCCTCAGAGGCAGTCGACGCGCAGTTTGAGGCTTCGAGACGCCACCGTTATCGCCATCACCGCCTAACAGCAAATCTCGATTGAATAGCGGGAAGATAGGCTTGATCTGGCCGTTGGAGAAGATCTCGTCAGCTGAAATCGGAGACGCGTTCTGGTCTTTGCATACGAAACTAAACTCAAAATCATCATTATCCTCATCGCCGTCCTCTTGACGGCGGTGGTTGTCATCTTCAATTAGACGTTGTTCTTCTACTTCTTCTTCTGCAGCTTTAGGGTTTGATATCTGCGGCGGGGGAAACTCGTCTGTATAGCAGTAGAAATAATCATCATTCGGTCCAGCTTCCGCCCTAAATTCCTCGACAACTCTGGCGGCGATGTCCGTCAGGCGCCGTGAAGAGTAGGTGGTGAAGCTCGGCGAGAGCGAGAGCACCGGACTCATTTGCATTTCGCTGCTACCGTCAAAACGCCTCTGCAACTCCCCCGATACGTTAAGAGAGAGAGAGAGAGATAGTGGGAGACGTGGATCGTGATATTTTTTGAGAGAGAGAAGGTGGAGAGAGAGGTTGGTTGAAATGACCGAAAGTGTGGGGTGCTTCGGGTGAGGTTATATAGGTGTGAGTGGTTGAAGAAATTGGCTCGAATGTGTATGCTCAGAGAGCGACACGACACTTCTAGAGAGAGAGAGAGAGAGAGAGAGAGAGGGAGAGCAGGGGACGCGGCTTTGTAGAAGGGTGGGTAAATCGGGTGGAAGGAGGGGCAGGGGTTGGTTTGTGTGACCCTAAAAAACGGCTAATTTTAGGTTCCCCTTTGAAAAAATTATTTTGAATAGTTCTCTCTTCTTTCCTCTCCCAAATTTATTTATTTATTTAAATAAAAGTAGTTGTTTCCTTCGTTCACACGTTATACGTGTGAGACTTCGAAGCGTTGGCATGTGTTTACTGGTATGAGGATCTAGAAGTGGAATGGCTGAATGGTACTTCTACCTCTCTCTTTCTCTCTACGTTCTCCTTTACGTAATGCGTTTTTTGATGTCAGCTCACAGCTGTATTGTAAATATAAATCCTCACGCATTTGTAAATCTAGGGGGACCTCTTGTGTATAAATACTCATACCTTAAGGATAACTCGATTACCAATTTACCATAAATGATAAATCAAAAATCGAATTGAGAACGATCTCCTTGGGTTGGTTTAGTTCGGGTTTCAAAGCATTTTCGTCCGATTCAAAAAATAACTCATGGGGCAGATGAAATGGTACTATTCGAATTTTAAGTTAGAGACGAATCTAATCCAGTTGCACCCTTGAACAGTGTCACTTTCAATAGTGGAGGTCTTAAAATCTGATGGTCTGAAATTCATTGTATGAGTGTCCAGTTGGATGCCAAGAAAGGAAATAAATATATGGGTGGGGAGAAAGACGTACAGCTGCATTAGATTATTAAAGTAGTGGCATTTAATATGATTTTGTAGGCTTCCTTCCTTTTGCTTTTCAGAACATTATCTCTCGGAGATCATTTAGAGTTTATAGGTGGTGATGAAAGATACAGGTCCCCCTGACTGTGAGGACGGTAGCTACCACTACCAGGTCGATCCATTTCACCGTCTTTCTACATATATCCTCACATGTGTCTATTGCTGCAGTTTCATGAGCCTTCCGTGACCCATTTTGCCGCCACGTCATTTTGGGATTGCGCCGTCGCCATTTATTGCAAAGAGATCCTTTTGTTTTTTTAGGGTGGGAGGGGGAGGGGGAGGGGAGGGGGGGGAGGTGTTGTACTGAATAAGAATGCAGAAAGAGTTTATTTTGACTACCAAACGGGTCACTAATTATGTACAGTATTACTTTTTTTAATTCATTCTCATTTGGATAACCAAACGGGTCCTTAATTATTTAGAATATTAATAAATTTGTGGAGTTAAGTACGTAGTATCCTACTCGATTGTCTCAATAAATAATTGAGAACAAAATTAAATTTAAGTGTGACTTATTCATTTTACAAAAGAGTTCGAACGAAGCTCTTATTACACGCACTAAATCTCAATTTGAATCTCAAATATTAACTTACTACCCATCTAATAATGGGCCTATTTCCACCGCCAAAATCCGACTCAAAACATAAAGTATTGAAGAAGAAAAATCTATCAAATTTGGTTTACCCAAACAAGAAACGAAAATGCCAAACTGGGTTGGTTAAAACTGGGGCAAAAAGAAGCAAGAGGCCGGCCACAAGCCATCCCAGTCTTCACGAAAGTTACCTTGTCCCCATACATATGATTATTATTATAAATTAATTGGTGGTTATAATCACTCCATCTTATCATCAAAGTTGACATTCCTAGAAGGGCATTTGGGTTTATTTGTTGGAGAAGAAAATCCTGGCAGTCGCAAGGGGTGACGTTGGTGCAAAATTACCTTGTTCTGGAAGTAAACTCACCAACCCCTGTGAGTGAAACAACCATTTTTAATTAAACATTTCATAAGATTAAGCAAACCTAGCTAACAAGGTCGGGCGCCGATTAATAATACGAACCCCAAATGCCGTATTGAAGCGTATGACGGATTTTTTATTTTTATTTTATTTAAAGGGTATGATCAGATGGGCTTGATCTCATATCAGCTCGAGGGTGTGCCAAAAATTAGTCAATCTATACATTTTTCTGAATTGAAATTTTTGATGTATGAGGTAATCCGCTTTTATCAAGTGGGTAAGCTTATTTGACTTAAACCGATTTGGTTACATTTCTTTGTATTTTGTATTTACATTATTTGTATAAAAAAATTAATTTTTTTTACCAAATTGGATTGGCTTGTATCGAAATTCCATCCATCTTTGTATTAAATAAATTCAGGTTGTTAAATGATAATTGGATTGAATTTAAAAACATTGGGCTCAGATCAAATTTGAATCATTCTCTAGACCAACAAGCTAGCTAGAGAGCTAGTATATATAGACCAAAAAATATGTTCCTTTTTTTGTTTTTTTCAATAATTATTCCTACCTTTTTATGTAATTGACTAAGGACACCTTGATATCACTACGTGGCATACATGTGGCCTAACATTATTGGCCAATGTTAAAGCATGCCACCTCATCAAACATAATCTTTGGTTTAAATTATATGCAAACCTCAAAACGATAATTTAAATTGAATGATTATGTTGGAACGCAAGGTTATATATGTATCATACCACTTTGTCTGTTAATCGCGCTGAATTCGTGCAAGTCAAGACAATAAAATTGTTGGTATGGCATCGTCATTAGGTTTGACAAATCGCTGTTGAATAATTGAGAAATTAGGGCATGCTTAGGGCCATTATATGGTTTTCACACTATGAAGCATTGCTCTCTTGTGAAGTGGTTCACTATTTTATTACCAAAAAAAAAAGTGGTTATTATCCGCATTGAAATATGATTACTCCTTTTTGTTTTTTTCCCGATTAAATACTAAGTATTGCTGTATTAAAAAATATAATGTGAATAGTGGTTTTCGGGTAATCAAGAGTATGTTCAGACAGCAAAACTTGAATATCATCATCAATCAATATCATTTTTTTCTGGAAGAAATTCAAAGTAGTAGGTTGCTGGCCCAGCATGGAGCAAGCGTTGAGGTCACGTAAAGGGACATAATCAACAGTAGTGCAGGGTGTAGGGGAGCTCCATAATTCAAGACATTTTGATCAAATAATCATTTTAGACCATCATTTAAAGCTAGTCCTTGGTTGGACCGTCGTTTGAGTCAACAGTGCTCGATCTAGCCTGGTCCCTATATAGCTTTTCTAGATCAAGGACCAGCCATGCATTAATTTCCTTCTCATAATGTGGCTGATGGTTCTCCTTCGTACATACTAGGTAAAGTGCCTGTGCTGTTATAGACATCATGCAACACCAAAATTTATTCACGAACATAGCTAGACCAGAACCTATTTTACTTTGAAGTATGGCAGTTTGGTTCATTCATTTAATCTAACTGTAAAATCATATGAGGTGAAAATTATTCCAATTTTTCTTTCCAATTTTTTTAATTTACCCCATAATCTGATAATGCATTAGATACAATTCTCAATGCGAAGTACTCACTTTATCATTATCCTATATATATATATTTTCCCTTGATAAAATCTGGAATGAAAAAGAGCCTAAAAGTGCACCCCCAATTTTCCACTAGCCTCATGGATGGAGGACCATATAAGCCTTTACACAACTGGTTTATCAAAAAGTGAGGGCGGACTTGTACGTACAAAACATGTAACTATCATGGTTGGCAGCCAATTTCGCCCTCAAAATCTTTGCCGAACCATTTGCTTCTTGGTGGCCAAAACTGAGGGCTTGATCATTTTTATTGTTTTTTTGATACTAGGGCTTGATCATATTTGAAGCAAGAGAAACAGGAAGTGGTAGGGAATAGTTTGATGCTGCTTGTTGTCCTTGATCTCATCATGCAAAACATTTTTTTTTTCTTTTTTTTCATTTTTTGGGGATAGTAGATCTCATGCAAAACATTATACTCGACTAAAGAGTCACATTTTTATTTTTATTTTTATTTTTTGCTTTTTTGTAAGGTACAACGGTAAAGAGTCACTTTCAAATCATGATATGTTAAAAACGTTATATATGTTTGGCACCTTTCCAACGCTTAAGTCATCTTTCAGGCACATAGTTCTGGAAGTAATTGCCATCTCTCTAGAAGTTTGAAAGCAAGTGGTCTTGCAATGATGTGGTTTAATTTAGAAGTAATTGCCACCTACCTTGTATGTTAAGAAGGTTCTAAGGTCTCTTGTCAAGTTAGACGTCTTTACTTCAATTTCCATTACTCTCTCAATCAGGATCATTCTAATGAACGTATGTCTTATAATTATCTGGTGCATGTGAAACGTGAGACTACTTGTGTCCAAGAGGATTAATTGGATGCGTGAGCTACTTGAAACCTCCTAATATTAAATAATAAAAAAATGCCACCTTTCTCTTAGGGCACATAGTTAAATAATTGTTGACTTACTAATATGGCGAGCAAATGCAGCATTGAAGTTGTCATTTAGATCTTGAAAAATACCCCACCTATATCATGAATTTGCACGTATTTTCACTCAAGAGGCCAGTCATCAGCCTAGCCTGACATTTATGCCTAGGTCTTAAATCGATGTTGGAATATATACATTGCTCAAGTGCGTGATGGCTTTGCTTGAAATGGAAGACTAGCTAAAAGAATGCCCTAGTTATGATTATGTATGCATGCATATGTGAAGATAAAATATGACCCATTTCTTCAAGTTGCTGTTAATTGAAGCGAAGAAACATATTTACAAATGACATATATGCACTCACATGCATGAGAAAGGTCTCAAAAGATAGGATGGATCATATATATATATATATATAGAGAGAGAGAGAGAGAGAGAGAGAAGGAGATGATCAAATGCGGGACATTCCGAACAAATCGCACAGCTTGGAACTGTCCGTAATGTTATTCCAAAAATTTATTGAAGTATCAAACCCTAATTTTTTGAAGTATTTGCATTTGAACACTTGGTGAAGAAGAGTACGTATCCCAGCCCTCCACACATTTATGAGTACAGACCATGGACCATATAATTAAATGAGACTTATTGGTATGGGTAGAAGCTAGCATTCAACGCTGGCTCAACCTTAAGACGATTAAGGTGGTCACCACAGACCCTACGTGAAAAGAGGTCCCCTAAAAGTAACCCAACCCATTATTGTACTAAAGGAAGACTTCCAACCCACTAAATTGCCTAAGCCTATCTGTAGAGAGAGGGCTACAGATTGAATTTAATTTACTCAAAGCCTCAACTTGTATCGAGCTCACCCAATAGCATTCCACAAAAAGCTTTGACTATGAGCTTAATAATGGGAGGCTGGGAGCCATGCATGATTGCATGCTGCTTTGCCAGCAGGCCTTAATGGTTGCAGGATATACAGGCCCATCTAACGCCTCTTCATGGGTTTGATGGGTTGCCCAATTGGACATGTGTTGGGACTTGGGATTGACATGAGTCCCAAGGACAGTAGGCTGCCCTAATCCCCTCAACTGGAAGCTCTGTAATCGATTTCCCCGGCTACCCACCGCCGGTCCACAACTGTTGTAGCCCATCTTTGGTTCCACCATCTTTGTTGCTTTCCCACCACTACTATTTGGGCTCATATGTAGGAAAATTGAATTTTTTGAGATTTTGGGTAGCTAGTAGGGAAAGTTCTTTGTTTTATATTATAGAGAAATTTCAAAAAAAATATGGGTAAATTACACTTAACCCTTACACTAGGTGGAGCTAGAGATTAATTTCACGAAACCCTAATGCACATTAAAACTAAATAAATAGTTTTTGAATTATTAAATTATGACACTTTGTCTCTCTTTCCAGTCCCCATGATTTGATGATGTGAGCAATCCCGTGATGCCATTAACCCAATTTGATGTCTCAACTAGTATTTTATAATTGGTTTAGACATTAAGTTAAATGAAAACAGACTATCAATAATGAAAATAGGCATTAAATTTGATGAAATTTAATAACTCAAGGGCTTGTTCAATTTAAAGTTTTGGATAAAAGAATGTCATATGGTTTAGGAGGGTTTAGAAGAAGCCACTTTGTGCATGAAGAATTCTCACTTAAATTTGACACCCCGAAAAAAAATTAAAAAGAAATTTATTTTACAAGATGTGAGGAAACACTACCATGGGTGTGTAACAGGAACAGGAATCTAGCCCAGGCAAAACCCATTTACAATTCAGTCATACGAGCTGAGTCTTGGGTTTCTCCTTGGGATTCTAACAAACACGGATCCAACCCATTTTCAGCCTTGAGAAAGAAAGCATGCTAATAGACAAGGACGCTTGTGCTGATTGGTTAAACCTCCTCCCCGCTTTGGGCGTCCATAAGCAATACGATCCCGACGGCAGTCCGTCCAGCTCGCAGTCGCCCTTCGATGACATACACGACGACGCTGGATGTCGCTCTTCAGTCACCGGCTTCCTCATAGGCAATCGATGCGTAGGGTAGGGCTTTGAAACGCCGTCGTTTTCAGCGTCATGCCTATTGAAGATATGGTAGAGAGGCCTAATCCAGCCGTTGTAGAAGATCTCCTCAGCCGAAATCAGAGCAGTTTCTGGGTCTTGGCATACAAAACTGAACTCAAAATCATCGTCGTCTTCTTCGATTCGAGGTAGTTCCTGCTGTTCTTCTTCTTCTTCAGGTTTAGCGTCTGAGGTCTTTTGTGGTGGAGGCGATTCCTCTGTATCGCAGCGAAGAAAATCATCATTCGATGCTGATTCTACCCTTAATTCTTCGACCACTCTTGCGGCGATGTCCGTGATTCTTCTCGAAGAGTAGGCATCGAATCTGGGCGAGAGGGAGAGTAGTGGGCTGGCCTGCATTTTTCGCTGTTATCGTCGAGACGCCTCTGTAGTATGCTTCTGATCGTATTTTGGAGGGCTGAAACCTTAGAAGGTTAGAGAAAGAGAGAGAGAGAGAGAGAGAGAGGAGAGAGGTTATGAGATTTATTGAGAGGGCTTAGTTGAAATGACCGAAAGAGGGGGAATTTGTTGAGGTTTTATAGAGGTATGCTTGGTTGATAAGATGAAATTTGCTCGAATTTAGTAATGCATGCACCAATTATTCTATTTGGGAATTTCAAAGATTGGATTAGACAAAGTAGAGTCTATAACTGATATTTAGTTTTTAAATAAATCAATTTCCAATTGATTTGAAAAAATTACATGTATTTCTTATTCTCAAAACAATGCTAAACTATTAAACATGGAAAATAGACTTATCCGACGTTATGAAATCAAAACTAATCAGATTTATCTTCAATTGTTAGACTTTCAATTTTGCCAATAATCCCAAATTCTCCATACCAATCCACATTATAGATTTGACTTATTCTTAGTTTATTCTAATTCCCAACCTTTTTTTGCCTAATGATTTGACATTCGTTAATGAATAAAATATTTTTTTGTCTTTTAAAAGTATGCCATGTTAGAAAACATAATTAAAATAAAAATTAATAAAATAACAATAAGTGGCATTTTCTACTCTATGAACGTAATTTAAGTAGGAGATTTTAACATGCCAATATACCATGTATTTGGAGGACAACAAAGGATCCGTGTGTTGATATGATGGGATTCAGATTTGGTGGAGTTGGCTATTTTTACTATATGGTATAGTAAATGTAGGATTGATGACACGTGATAACGAAGATAAATGAAGGGTTGTTAGATGTTGAGCGTTAAATGCATCTTTCGAATTTCAAACCTCCATTTCTTCTCTTTTTCACGTGTTATCGATCTTATGTTTACTGCACTATACAATAACTGCACCAAATCCAAATCCTGAGATGACGACAATGAGAATTGATTTCCCAAAATTAGAGATGAAAATGCCTAAGCTAAAATTGATAGTGCATTCATGTCAATAGCTACATCAATAGGCATTTTTGTGTTTTTAAATACATGTCACGTGACTCACGTCAATAGGGAATACAATTAAGAAAAAAATTAGTGATCAATAATATTTTTCCACAGGTCTAGTAGTTGGTTTCAGATTGGGTCTGAAAAAAAAAATGTATTTTTTACCATATTATGATAATTTGAAAAAAGAAAAATACTATTGATCCTTAATTTCATTTTCTAATAATGTTAATGTTGACATTCCATACATTTCAAGGACAACAAAGGGTCCAAATTCCCTTAGCTAAAACTGGGGCCAAACGCGAGGGATCACCATCCACCCCCATTTTTCACGAAAAGGTATCCTATAATGGATCACTCCTTTAACATCAAACTTTGTGGTTCCAGAAGAGCATTTGGACCACTCCTAGAAGGAAAATTTGGAAGTCGCAAGAGGTGACGTTTGATTAAAAGAATTTAATATTTAATATATTAAAAAAAAAAAAAAAAAAAAAAAACAGCCTTGTTTTTTATGTAAACTTTCCAACCGTGTGAATATTTTTAATTAAACATCTCATAAAATTAAGCAAACCTAATAAGGTCGGGCCACTAATAATGCGGACTCTCCAAACATAATCTTTAGCTTAAATCATATTCAAAACTAATAAACAATGATTTGACTCAATGATTATGAGGGAGGAGCTCCAGGGTAGATTAATCATGCACACTCGATCCGTGCCGGTCAAGGCAGCTATAAGATTGATGGTATGGCACTATCAATAGGCTTGACAACAAGCTGTTAGATATTTGAGAAACTAAGCCACGTTCGATTCTTATGATTTTATTCACATTGAAATATGATTTTTTTTTTCCTAATTAAATATTAGTCCGTAAATATTATTAGTGTACTGCTAACGGCATGATAATCTGGTCACATTATCTTCACTTGTTAAATGAGTGCTCTCGAGTTCAAGCTTATAGAGGAATGTTGATACTCATTTATTGATATTAAGATGAGTCACGGGATGAGAACAGATTCTATCAATTGTCAAAAAAAAAAAAAAAATATATATATATATATATATATATATATATATATATTACTGTACTAAAAATATAGAGTGAAAAGTGATTTTTGGGTAACCAGGAGCATGTTTAAACAAGCAAAGCTTGGTTCTATCATTAGTAATTCATTTTTCCTTAAAAAAATTTGACCAGCTTGGAGTAAACTTTGAGGGTAAGTAAAGGGACACGATCAAGAATGGTGTTTTGTCAAGAAAGCAGTGTAAGTTTGTAGGGAAGCTCCATAATTCAAGACTGATATGCTTATTGGGTATGTGTACAAGTCTAGAAGATGATGTGGTGGTGGTATTTTTATAATTAGACAAGAAAGCGAGCCTACTTTGTTAAATGGCCTTAAACATTTGGTTGTTTCAAAGGCATGACACACTGACACATTAAGATAAAAATAAATGAATAAAACAAAATTTTAATTAGGTGGCTCAAATAATTTAAATGACTTCATATTTTAAAGAAATGACACATATTAAGCCAAACCATTGTTTGGTGAATCCCAAATAAACTTTATAATACTGACATGACTCGAAGGAGTAATGAAAATCTTACAAAAAAGGAAAGGCAGAGGATCTCTATTCGTTCCAATTACCAAGCTTGTAGTTGGATAAATTTTTTTAATAAAAAAAATGGACCCATTCTGAACTGCCCAAATGCAACAAACTGCTAGACCTAAGCTGCACACACAATTCTCTATGAAATACAATTTTGATATATGATAAAACTGACTAGGAAAGCTAAATTGTTTTGGCCATAAAAGTTCAATATAGAGAAATGGATTTGGTTCAGAGTAAAAGGAAAAATTGCCCAACTGGGAGCTCATTTTTCATGAAAGGGTGTTCCACATATGAATTAATGAATATTATAAACCTTGTTTATAATAGGGAGGGCCTATATCCACCCCTTTTTTTCTTATCCACACCCCTTCATGGGTAGTTTTGTCATTTTCCTTCTTTTCCCTTCTCTCTCCTCACTCCCTCTCTCCATCACACAGACTGATGTTTTCTTTTTTTTCTTTTTTGGTAGAAAGGAAGGCAAAGCCCACAAGAACTACAAAAATCTGGGAGTAGAAACTCCTATATGATCATTCCTAATACAATCTAAGACATCAGAGGGGGGGGGGGGGTCTCTAAAAACAAGGAGGTCGTGGGGCAAACAATGGCTCAGGGATGCAAGGCAATCAGCAGCTTGATTACCCTCTCTGTAATTGTGCTCCACAATGCAAATCCACTCACGACGGATGATCTTCTTGCAAGCTTCAATAAGGGATCTATTAGGATTGGAGGCTTCAATCTTCTAATTGATGGCAGAAATGACAACGACAGAATCAATAGCAACATGAAGCTTACAAAGCCCTTCATCCCAGGCAAGACAAAGACCATAATAGAGAGCCCAAAGCTCAGCAATAGTTACAGAACAAACACCAATGTTCACACCAAAACCCACTCTCCATCTACCAGCATCATCGCGAATAAGGCTTCCCCCAGTAGATTCACCAAGATTTCCATGAGAACTACCATCAGTATTTAACTTGAACCATCCAGAAGGCGGAAACGTCCAAGCCACAAAACAAACTTTTTTAGTGGGACACTCAATATCAGACCTTAAACATTTCTCCCATTCCTCAGCCCTGTTTAGAATGAGATCAATAGGGTTAATGGGAGTAATGAAACCAGGCTCAAAAAGTCTCTTATTTCTCCAATGCCAAAGCAACCAAGCTGTAAAACTGAATATAGTCTGCCACAAAACAGGATCAAAAAAGCCATCCATATGTAACTTAAGGTTCATATTAATCCAGTCCTGAAGGCTGGCCGAAAGGAAGGCAGAATAAAATCTAGAAGGGACAAGGCTAACCCAAATAGATTTAGCAAAATCACAATCCCTTAGAATGTGAAGGGAATTTTCCAAAGGATTGCTACAGCTAGTACATGCACAGCTCTTAGAGAGATGACGAACTTGTCTAAGATAATTAATCAAAAGCCTATCCTGACGGGCAAGCCAAAGGAAGTGTTTAACCTTGGGCGGGCAGTTGCACTTCCAAATAAGCTCCCAATTCTCGTCAGGAGGAGTAGAATGGAGAATAGAAGCAATGTTATAGGCCGACTTCAGATTGAACTTCCCATTGGAAGAGTGCTTCCAGCAAATGCTATCAAGGGATCCTTCTTCTTTAAAGGGATGGATAGAACGAATTTTCTCTAAAATAGCATAGGGGAGAAGAAGATTAAATCTAAGCCAGATCCACTCACCTTCCTCATCAGAAAAATCCCAAACTAAACAAAGCATATCACCAGCTAGAATAGAGCCAAGACAAAAGTATTTAAGAGGACCCACACCAACCCAATCATCTAGACAGAATTTAATATCTTTGCTATTACCCACTAACCATTTGACTCCATCTTTCAAAACTTCTTGACCATGCAAAATGCTTCTCCAATAGTGGGAGCCTTTAGACAAAAGATCACTCTCAAGAAAAGAATCTTTCTTAAAATACTTACATTTAATCACAGAGGCCCATAAAGAGTAAGGTTCATATAATAATTTCCACCCCATACGGGCCATGTAGCTTTTATTCACAGAGCTCAAACCCCGGATACCCAAACCCCCTTGATCCTTAGTGATCGTGTCAAAATCAATTACCCGTAGGATGCAAAAATTTGTATATAGTGGTAGTACGGGTGTCGTACCACAGGGACTGTACTGGGATTATTTTAATTTTGAAAACTGAATACTAAAATAATTCACAAAGATGATTTTTGTAATTTTGAACTCTATGGAATGCAAGCAAAATAAATTTATATTTTCTTCAAGAAAAGAAATACTTAGGTTCTCAAATCCACCATTAATCTTGTATAAAAATGCTCTTATTATAACGTGTTTCAAGAAGTTATTATTTGGTATGAGCAAGACTCATTGTAGCTACAAACCCAATGACATCATCAAGAAATGTTCATATATTTGTAAATTAGGCATAACTCATCAAAGATATAGCATGAACCGTCTCACCTACTCTACTCTAAACTAATTTGTGAGCACGACTCATCTTGTCTAAGCATGAATCATCTTAATCTCCAAATATATATACAGTGAAAACCATTGCATAACCATTGTATTTAAAATCACAGAAATTAAACACAATTTGAGATAAAAACACTAAAACCAATTATATCAATAATACAATCCTCCTAGTTATGCAATCCTCATACACAAATAATCAAATCAACAACACAATACAATAAAATACACAATACTTGATTAGGGCTTTATCGCCCCCCTAAGACAAAGATTAGTTGGCCATGTAGATAACCAAGAACTAGTCTCTCCCCTTTGCCACCTTTGTACCTCCTCCTCTTTTCCTCCTCTCCTCCTAGTTATGTGAATTCCCTTGGTATTTATGGAGATGGGGGAAGGATCCAGCTGATCCCACAAGTTAAAAGCAATGCCCACTTTCTTTAAATTCTTGGCTACCCATGTTCTCACTTTGACAAATGCTGCCAGATTCAGATTTTTGCAAGTAAGTCCACTTCCAGCTCATTTTTTACTTGGAAGACGTTTGAATCAAGAAATGCCATAAACTAAACAATTGTAGTTCTTTAAGTCTTCTTTCCAGAGCCATAAATTTCACCCAAATCGGATATGGGAATCACAAGTTATGGCCAGATTACTAAAACTTGGTCAATCTGTGTAGATTTGCTGCTGATTTTGGGATCATGAATTTCTTTGTCTAACTTTGAATTTCAGCTGCTCAAATCTTCAAAATTGTTGACCCAACTCTTGTTGCAGCTCTATGAAATTTTAGGTAGGTGAGAAACCCATTTCAAGTTGCATTTATTAGCTTAAGTAATCCTGATTGTCATCCTTTCTGGTATAAACTCAACAGCCCTGCAATAAATCAAGAACACTTTAAACACACAAATTTAAATATAATAAAATAACTAGAAAATATAAATTAGGGAGTAATTTCAATGAATATTTTGTGCTTATCACTTAGGAAGGCAAACTTTATCCCAAGCGACCAAATATATTTTCCTTCTGTTCTCAGTACTTCCCCATATGAATTTGCAGTTAGCCCTATCAATCTGACTAAGGAGCCCCTCTGGAAGCTTGGCAATCTGCATAACATAGCCAGGGATGGCAGAAGTGACGGATTGCACTAAAAGGGCTCTACTAGCAATGGATAACTAGTCAGCTTTCCATCTAGCAAGTCTAATCTGAACCTTCTCAAGCACATGGAAATAAGTCTCTTTAGTGACTCTTTTGTGAATTAAAGGCACGCCTAAGTACTTCCCCAAATCAGAAGTAAGAAGGATATTACAAGAACAACTTATCTCCTTGGCAAAACTCCTCGAAATGTTGGGCGAGATAAAGAGCTTGGACTTGGACATATTAACAGCTTGTCCCGAAATAGCACAAAATTTGTTCAAACAGTTCATAACAACATCGATTTGAACCAAAGAAGCTTTAGTAAAAAGGACTAAATCATCAGTAAAGAACAACTGGGTAATGGACGGCCCATTTCTACCCATTTTTAGAGGTTTCCATTTCTTGCAGTTAACTTCATCGCAAATCATATGAGACAACTTCTCAAGGCAGAGCACAAAGAGATAAGGAGAGAGAGGGTCACCCTGCCTCAACCCTCTACTCGGAGTAAAGGAAGGTGAAACCTCACCATTCCAAAGAACAGATAACTCAAAAGAGGTAACTAAATTCATAGCAAGAAAGACCCAAACATTAGGAAGCCCGAGCTCTTCAAGAACTAAACGAAGGAAATCCCAGCTAATTTGATCATAGGCCTTAGCAAGGTCTACTTTTAAAGCCATTCAGCTACCCTTACCTTTCTTCTTCTTCATAGAATGAATAGCCTCCTGAGTAATAAGGATGTTATCACTGGTAATTAAGCCAACCAGGAATGAAACTACTCTGTGAAGGGGCTACAATGCAAGAGAGGATAGGTCTTAACTTGGAAACAAGAATTTTAGAAACAAGTTTCAAGGAGACATTACATAAATTGAAAGGTCTAAACTGAGCCATATTTTCAGGATGGGGAACTTTAGGAATCAAAGTAAGCATAGTCTGATTAAGCCTCGGCGGGAGAGAACCTGAAGAGAAAGCATTGCAAACCATGCATATGACTGAGGTACTCATCAGATGCCAAAATTTCTGATAAAAAATGGCTTGCATACCATCAAGCCCAGGAGCTTTAAGAGGCCCAATAGAAAAGACAGCATCTCTAATCTCAATCCCATTAGGAATGGAAGATAAACGCTCAATGTCCACTTGACCAAAAGAAGGAAAAGAGATATTAGTACTATAGGATTGAGTAGGCTTAGCAGCAAATAAATTCTGGAAATAGACACAGGCATGATTCTTCAAGATATCCTTATCACTGCACCAATTCTCCTCAATTTTTAGACTCAAATCTTTATTCCTTCTTTTGCAAATAATAGTGGAAGTGTGAAAGAAATGGGTATTACGGTCTCCTTCCCTTAGCCGCTTAACCCTAGACTTTTGAAACCAAATTAACTCCTCCCTTTCAAGAACAATATTATACTGAATAATGAGGGCTTTTTCCAAGTTAACCAAAGAAGGATTATTCCCATGACACAAAGCAATCTGAATCCCCCTTAGACGAGCTTCTAACCGACGTTTTTCATGGAAAACATTCCCAAACACTTTATGGTTCCAGACTTGGACTGCACTAGTAAATTTTGAAAAAGCAGAACCAAAATTAGTCTCTGTACGATTCCAAGAATGTTTAATAACATCTTCAAAATCAGCATGTGTTAACCAAGCAACAAGAAATCTGAAGGGCCTTAACTTGGGAGTGGGAGGAGAGACACCTTGTAAATCAATGAGAATAGGACAATGATCCGAATGAGCTCTCGGAAGATGATTCACAAAAGCTTCAGGGAAAGATAATCTCCAGTCAATATTAGCTAAGGCTTTATCAAGCCTCTCACTAATATGAGCTAACCCCATACGCATATTCGACTAAGTACACATACCCCCAGAGAAACCCAGATCAACCAAACCACAGTTATTAACCCATTCCTAAAATTTACATCTGCGAGTACCCCCTACCAAAGAGCCTCCCTTCTTTTCTTCTAGAGAACTAATCTGGTTAAAGTCACCAGCTATAAGCCAAGGCAAATTATGCAGTTTCGAAGAATCCAAAAGAAACTCCCAAAGCTGGTTACGAATAGAAGCATTAGGACTAGCATAGATTGCTGAAAAAATCCAAGATTTCTTATTAGATTGAGAAATAAGAATGTGGATCACCTGCATAGAAGAAGAAAGAAAATCCACACTAATCTGATTATTATTCCATAACAACCAAATACCCCCCGAGAAACCCTCAGCATCCACACGGATCGAATCAGAGAAACCCAACTTATTCACCACTTTAATGGCTCTGTCAGCACCAAGCCTAGTTTCCATAATGACAAAAATATTAGGAGAGTGTACCCTAATTAATTCCTTGGTATTCCTAAGAAAAGCCTTATTACCAGCACCTCTACAATTCCAAGATAGAATCTTCATAAACAACACAAAAAGAATAAGGGTTTGGATACCTAGCTTAATAAGAAGGACCTTGTGATGGCTTCCCAATGGTAGCCACCACAACCTCTGAATAATGTTCCTACATGACAACATTAGTGCCCAATATATTGACTCCAAAAATACCACTCTGAGCAGACCTATCCAGACCATCCACTAAGGGTATCTCAGTGTCCCCAGGGTCCCCATCATCAGGTAGACCCAGATTATAGTTGGGCATGTCATAAAGAGGGTTAGGAGTGAGATTAGGGGCCATGGAAGAAGACTAGGGACCGGTCGAAATGGGATGGAAATGAATAGTGACAATGGGGCAGAAGGTATAAGATTAGCTCGAAGAGAACCTTTACGAGAATGAGCAGTGGTGGATTGAGATTTAGGAAGGGATGTAATATTTGGAGGATAGAACCCGTCTTGCTCCTTTTCGAACTACCAACAGAGGAAGGGTTAGTTTTAGATTTAACAGATTTAGAGACTAAGGGAGAAATCTTCCCAGCAAGATCCTGATTCAGGCGAGAAGCTGTAGAAGCCAAAGAAGGTCGGCTGACAGAGGTGGTGAAACTAATATTCTCATCTGAATTACCCTTCGAGTTTTCTCCTTCTTCTTCTATCATGTCACTAAGATTAGCAAATCTAGAACCGCTGAGCAAATTACCCGCCTCCATCGTAGAAGGATCATCAGACTTAGCATGCCCAAAAATCTGAGTTGAGGATCTCTTTTCCCTTCGCTGCGCTAACATCCATAGACCATGCTTAGTAGGCCATCCCATCGAACCAGAAGCAGAAGAGGAGGCCAAAGCTTAATTAACAGGGATATCTTCCTCCTTCTTGATTTTTTCTCTATCCAAATTACAAGGGCAATTCTCCGATCTATGGCTAAATTTCCCACAAGTGAAACAGATAAGATGGATGCCTTCATACTCAATTCTCTGCCAGCTATTCCCAAGCCAGATTTTAAGAATTAAAGGCTTAGAAAGATCCATCTCCACACTCATGCGAGCAAACTTACCTCTCGAAGCACGAAGAGTATGAAGATCAATACGCACAGTTCTACTAATAGAGTTGCCCAATTTCCTCAAAATCAAATCATCGAAATACTCAATTGGCAATTCCGGAAGACGGATCCAAGCCACAATAGAAGTAATCACTGCCCTAGAAGGGTGAAAATGAGAGTGCCAACGACAAATAGTCAGACAATGACCCGCTAAAGTCCAAGGCCCTTCCATTAAAGCGAAATTACGATCAAATTTCTTTTCAAATTTGACAACAAAGAAATCATTCTCCAGATCCACAACTTGGATTCGACCCTCTCTACCCCAAAATTGGGTTAAACGCTGCGTAATAAAATGGTAACCTACAGACTTACCCAACAGTTTAACAATAAGAGAATTCTTCCAAGGACGGCGAAGAATCTTCCGATCCTCAGAAGAAATCGGGATATGAGGCCAAAAACCCATAGGATCTTCATTATCTTCATACATATCCTCTTCATCAACATCAGAACCCTCATCTGAGAACTCCGCAAATCATTAGCAGTAGAAAAACCAATCAAGGTATCACAAAATGAAGTAGCGGATTCACCGATTGCGCACCCAGAACAGACAAATCATTGATCTCTCCTTCCTCCATCTGAGATTCAGAAACACACACTCTCCCATTCAGAAATCCTCACTTTCTTACTACTACGAAGAGGGTTAATAGGAGTAACTAGTGGATTTGGGTTCTCTGTCCCCTCCATCAGACTGATGTTTTCTCACCCTTCCATCCCTTCCTCTATCTCTCTGAGTTACAGCAGTGAAAGTTTCAAGCAACCATGGGTTTCTCTTAAATATATATACATAAATATACATATATATCCCCATGATCAAAGCAAAGTAAGCTCTCTTTCTCTACCTCCACAAACCCACCTTGATCCCCAACCCTGAGTTCTCTCTTTGGAATGAAATGGAGTTTGACCCACGTTTCTTGAACTAGATTGAAATCTATTTATTTATCTAAAAAAATTATTTTTATGATCTGATCACACCCTGGCGACTGGATGACTTAGGATTCTATTTGTTCATCCAAAAAAAAAAAAAAAAAAGTAGCAAGGAAGATGAAGATGGCAAGCTGGAAAAGCCCAAGTAGGTTTCCATCAAGTTTCAGAATAGAACTAGGTGAAGGTTTTTCGCCGACGATGTCTTTTTTGCTTCCATTAATTTTTTTTTTCCTTGGTTGTGTGTTAGGACCATATCAAGGAGGCCTTCGCCGTCGGGAGCTCTACCTCTGCCATTGACTTGTTCAATTTTTTGTCTTTGAGAGTTGAGTGATTTTTTGAGAAATCCTAGACGAAATTGAATTAAACCAAAGCATCTTCTGAAGATGAGGGATGTTTGTCAATTTTTTTTCAATATTTCAATGGAAGGGGACGATGATAATGGTGAGCTTTGGAAGAATAGAGCTAAGTTCAGATCTGTTCATCGTACTGCGAGTGAAGAAAGAGAGGAGAAAAAACAAGAAAGGGTGATGGAGAGAGGGAGTGAGGAGATAGGAGGAAAAAGAAGGAAAATAACAAAACTACCCAGGAAGGGATGTGGATAAACAAAAGAGGGTGTGGATATGGGCCCTCCCTTTATAATATAATCACTTAATTTTAACATCAAAGTACGTAGCTCTAGAAGAGCATCTGGGGGTATTTGTAGAAGAAAATCATGGGAGTCGCAGGAGGTGACCGTGATACAAAAAAAGGAACCTTCTTTTTTTCTTTTTTTTTTTAATAAACAAAAGGGACTTGTTTTGCAAGTAAACCGACCAATTGAGACCACATTTATTTTTTTAATTAAACACCTCATAAAATTAATTGAGCATACCCAATGACGTCGGTCCATTAATAATGGGAACGCCGTATAAAATTTACTGCTGATTTTTTATTAGATTAATATTGTGAATGCCACGTACACTGTTCTACAGAATTTTTTTTTTAAATTTTTTTAGAGGAAACATTACTTAAAAAGAGATGGACTTGACTGCTTTGGGACGTTGAGTTCAAGTCAATTATTTGTATTTAGTATAAGAAATTTTAAAAAATTATGGCAAATCAGATAGGCTTGTACCGAAATTCCACCTGTCTCTTTATTTAAACAAAATTCAGGTTGTCACTTGTTGGTTGAATTAAACTAAACATATAGAATTTAAATCGAATTTCGATCATTCTTTAAGAGAGGGTGTTCAGACTATGAATGCCTATCTTACTTAGCAAAAAAAATAAAAAATAAGTAAATTGTTCAGACCATGGATGTTTTTTCCTTTCTCATCAATACCCTTGCCATTTCATGTAATTGACGAAAGAATCCTTAAATGGCGTTCATGTGGCCTGGCATTATTTGCCCATGTTAAAGTAAGTTGTTCAAATGCCACCCCATGAAAACATAATCTCAAGTTAATTTGTATTTAAATTTCACAAACAATAATAATTTGACTCATTGATTATCTTGGAACGCGAGGGTATGTTTTTGGGTGGTTCACTTGGAGAATGCTAATACTAGGAACCAAAATATTTGAGAAATGCTCTTACATCTCAACTAACATTACCGAGAGAGATTGGCAATAGAAGAATATATTTTACACTTTTGTTATTAATTAATCACACTATAGCTATAAGATTGTGGTATGGCAGAGTCATTAGGTTTGGCAAATTAGGTGTTAAATATCGCAATTGATATGACTTTCATGCTACAATGCATTTCTCTTTACCCTCTAATAAAGTGGATATTATTCACTTTAAAATATGATCTTTTTTATTTTATTTTATTTTATTTTTTTAATGCCTGATTAAATATTACATAGTATGTTTGTTTATGCGTTTAATTGAAAATTAAGCAATTAATATATATTTTTTCCACAGTATTGAAAGCACAAATCCATCATATTAAATGAACAAATTTAAAAGAATAATGTTTTTCATCACAAATGTGAGAGAAAATTCAAAATAGAAACACTTCATTAATTTTTTAAAAATTGGTTCTATGACATCAAAGACTCAATTCTTTTTCATAGTCTCAAGACTCAATTCTTTTTAATAATCTCATTTAAAAATTATGAATTTATACTTTTAATACTTTATAATATATACTATAATGATTTAATTTCAATTTGAATTACGAAATGAGAAACAAATAAATACTTTTTCTGTTTTTATATTATTGGTCTTCTTTTTTTTTTTAAAGTTTTAAAATTATTGTCATATTAAAAAAGGTTAATAATTTAATTTATTTTATTTTTTAAGATACCCTCCCTGAAAAGGGTATTGCCTTCTTTTTAATGTTTTAGATCCTAAGGATAAGATTAAAATATTAAAATATATAAGATGATGTGAAAATATTTAATAAATTTTTTTTAAAAAAATTGTATTTTTTTTTAAAGAGAATGATCGATTAGAAACGAAAGAAATAATTGTATTGAGAAAAAGGTGATTGAAAAGTCAGAGATTGCTATCCAAAATGCTTATCCTGTCCCCAAAACAATCAATGTGACTTTATTTTGGACTATTTTCCCCTTGTTTGAAGGATCCTGATTCCCAAGGAGGTATTTGGGTCAGCAGGGCCCATGTCACTGCTTTTTTTACAAACCACTTAAGGTAGGAACGTACGTCCACAGAAATAAGCTGATGTTATCAGCATAATCTTCTAGAAAACCCACTTTTGTTATTTATATACCTGAGGAAACACTCATGGGTTTTTATACAGTCATATTGGGCTAACTTTTAGGCTTATCCCTTTTGAGGTTGACCAAAAACAAGCACAGGACCACCCCATTTTTAGTATTGGGAGAGCATAATATTATTATTGCTAGTTTGTACTATTTTTCCTTTTAAAATAAAACATGTATACGTTACACTAATATACAAGTGTAAAAAGGTTAACTTGCCTTGGCACAATTGGGATATAGTTGATATAAATAATCCAAGTAGCTCCAAGGATAACAAGCTGATCTTTCTTGACGGTTAGGTTTAGCTCCTATTTTTTGTTTTTATTTTTATTTTTATTTTAAAAAGGAAAAGAAACAAAAAAAGTTTAGAATTGAATTTGGGCCGAGTCCGAGGTCTAATTGACTGCACCAACTAGGGTTTAGGTGGAGGCCATCCAATCCCCGACTTGTTTCATTGTCATCCTTAGGAAATTCAAAAATAGTAATCTCTCATGATACGCAACACTAGATATTACATTTATTTGATTTGTTAAATTGTTCTAGTAAAAAGGTATGCTTAAACATAAATGTTTGGCTATACGCAATTGAATAAAATCATTTTGTTTAGTTGCTTATAATTGAACATTTATAAATTATTCAACTCTGGTATGCCGAATAGAATGAGAATTTTTCATTATCATCATCATCATCATTATTTTTTTTTGTGTAGGGAAAGGCTTCCACACATGCAGAAAAGAAAAAGAGAATTTCATTCAGGAATTGTCAAAACTTGAATTTTCAAAAAATTAGATTATTTCATACATTTATAAAGAATAAGGAAGTTCGGAAGAAGAGAACACCTTGACTAGCGACAAAAACGGTAGCTTTGCTCTGACGAAAATGGCATCTCTGCTCTAAATTGTTCTTCCGATCTTGTGAGGGTTAGGGTATTTTCGAAGTTCTGATAGTGTGAAAATCAAAGGGACATATGGGTTGGGGGGTATTCTGAGAATATTGTAGAGTGTACATATTAAAATATGGGGGTTAAAAAACATTGGGGTTTACAAATAAACTCAAGGGGTTGCAATAGCCGCCCTCAATTTGTAAAGTTGGGAAATGGATCCAGCAGAGAAGTAGATATTCATCAAACTTGCCCATTTGGTTTGGCATATATGTCGACTGCCAGAATGGTATTTTGAGTCTATATGCATACGCCGGCGGCCTCTTTATCACATCGGTGAAAATGGAAGACAAATGCTTTAGCTCGGCCATACCAAAATTCGCCCTTCGAGCATTAGATGCTCCATACCATTCATTTCTCGATGAATCTAATTTCCAAACCACTAGCAAATGCATACAGTTTTCATTTACACTATTACAAAAACCGGACGGCATTACAGATTGAAATGGAAAAAGTGACTACCTAAGTAAAAAGACTCTTTACCTAAGTAAAAGACTACTCTTGACTACTACTTCCACACAGCAAACATGTGCAACCCCTCCCAATCATCTGTTTTGAATTAGCTGAAAACTATGTGAGTTTTCACAGGGCCACAATTTCATAGGCCTTCACATTCCTCTTCCTGATGACAACTCACAAATGTGCCCTCCATTATTCCTGCGTTGGAAAGGTTTCCAATCCATTCCTGGCACTATTTGAAGCCATTGTAAGGCGAGAGGCCAGTCAGGGCTTTGTGATGCTGGAGAACAGAAAATACAAATTCTCAGTCCCACAGAATAAATTGTACAGAAGTTCATAATATGGAAATGAAGAGATGAGCAAGGAATAGCACTGCAAATATGGATGAGGAAAAACTAATCAGAATTTTGACTTCAGAAGAATCAGAACAATGAAACTCAGAGAGTATTTTGTAAATGTAAAGCAAGAATAAAGAATATGTACAGCAGCGATGCTTCACTAGTGAACAAGATACAAAGGAATTTCAATTTTTACAATGACATTAGGTATCAGCAATACAACTTCTACTACAAGGAGGGCACAATATAAGATTGCCAAGAATACAAGAGAAGGCATCAAACAAATGGACCAGAGCTTTCCGTCTCCCACTTTCATTATTCTACAATCGGATTCAGATACTATTCTGGTCAACAAAACCTTTCTTATAGGCCAAACCAGCACAACTACTTCACAGCAAGCTTGGTATAGCTTTGACAAAGCTTGACATAACATTCTGCAAGTGAATACCCAAGAATAATTGGAAACTGTTGTTTGAGTTGGCAATCACAGCGTAGTCACAATAAGGCTTGCTGATTTTGTTCTGGTTCCTAGATATCATACCCATAAGATTGTGGTCCAAGTAGAATATTTTTATTTGTCATATGCTATAAATTTTCTATGTAAAGTTATTCATATACAGTTTGTTATGAAGGTGAAGATTTGGGTATCAAGGCAACTAGAAAAATATTGTGCTCCAAGTAGAATATTTTTATTTGTCATATACTATAAATTTTCTATGTAAAGTTATTCATATACAGTTTGTTATGAAGGTGAAGATTTGGGTATCAAGGCAACTAGAAAATCAAACAAAGAACGAAAAAAGCATACACAAACACACTAAGGATTTTATGTTGTTTGGCTTATAGCCCATGTCCACGGGTGAAGATGGGGAGAAATTTCACAATAGATAATGACAAATTCTATTGCCTTTCAAAACGCTAGCCCCCAAAATATACCCAAAGCGTAGTTATGAAGGACAGGAATGCCAACAATCCACTGTGATTGAAAATTATCGAACAGAAATTAATCCATTTCTACACCACAATATCAGAGCATCCATTTCATCACAAGAAGCCTTACCTTGTCTCTGAAAGATTTGATGACCGCAATCAACAACTTGTCTCCTGTTATTTGTCTCACTCGTTGTATCATTTCATGCCGCGATATCTTATTTTCCTGCAGAACATAGATTTAACAAAACGATATTACAAAAAAAACATATATGCAAGGAATTCTAATCCTGCCGTGACCAAAAATTCAGAATCTCACTTACTCTATGATCACGGTGATGTTTGGCGATTAAATTGATGGTAGGTGAAGGTAAGATCCTCGAAAGTACAGAGATCAAACTCGGAAACGGCATCCAAGGTGAAGTTGGCTTCTTCAAGGGATCTTGAATCTCTAAGAACTCTGAGAAAAATTGAAGATACAAAACTAAATGATTACAACATCCTTAGCTAATGAACTCTGGATACGATCGATCACCCATTAAAACAAATCCACACTAAACAAAAAGGGTATATACAATAGAGCTATGCAATATTTGCTCACCTTTCAGACAATGAGGAGCTCTGAAACTTATAACGTATTCTGGAAAGATATGAGTGTTCATGTGGGTAGTCCACACAATAAACTTCTTAGGAGCTAAAAGATTGTCCACCCCAGAATCAAATTCTTCTGAACTCGGATGACACTGCTCAGAACCAGGATGAACAACCTCCATCTTCCCCAAAATTACGCGACAAAGCAATAGATGCCTTAGACCGTCTTCATCAACAATCGAAGATTTCACACTGTCAAACATATATATAAGTAAAAATCAAAATCATGCAATTGGATTTTCTTCTCAGTGATATTTCACCCAACACTCAAAGCACAACCATCAAACAAGAAGAAACCAATATCCCGCGAACAGTAGCTTACCTTTCAAGAGGAGAGTCATCAGGAGAGAGATAGACGCCGCGGCCATACAATCCATTATTCTCAGGTAATCCACAATGACTGAAACCATACGATAAAATCTTATTAATCCCTTCTCTAGAAGTAGCATACCAAGCATACTTGATATTGGCATTACCCCCACACTTTTTCTGCATAGCTCGCGAATAAATCTGAAAGGACTGCAGCCTGGCTTGTCCATTCACACTAGAACAGGAATTTCTACGGATCGCGACAACCGTTGTACGCGCTCCTAGAGACCCCAAACTTGAAACAAATCGCCGCCTAATGATTTCGTGCGGTCTCTCTCCTTCTTCTAACCGAATCAACCCACGACTAAGCACCTCGGATTGCTCATTATTGGCTCCATTTATGCTGCTTTCGCAGTCTGAAACTGTTGATTCTTGATCATAGGAAGTCTCTGAGGCTAAATCATCGACACCCGTTTGCATATCATGACCATCTAATGCATGTGTTGTTACGCTGTTAGAAGCTAAACCCTTAAACCCATCTACAATCCCATTAGTACTTCCCTTATGGATCGACGAAAAGTGATGCTGCTGTCCATAATTCTCCATGAAAGCCGAATTCCCAACAAAAGGAGAAGCGAGTAACAAAAGATATATATAAGGTGTTCTACAATCTAGCAATCGAGAAAAGTAGCCTAAATCCTAGAGAATTTCAGATTCGAGAATGAATTTGCCTAAGTAAAGCGTAAACCAAATAACGAATTTTCGATCAACTGAAGGAGAATCCATGAACGCAAAATCAGTTTTTTACGAGAATTGATCAACAAAATCAGCACAGAATATATACAAACAAGGATATCAAATTCAATCTGACGGCACGGTAAAACAAACTAAAAGCACATTTCTAACCGATCAGAGCGTATTCTAGTGAAAACCACGCAAAATTTAGATCAAATGAATCATAAGAAAAGGCGAGAAATGGGAAAGCAGAACCCGTGAGGTTGAAAGCTTTTGTGATGGCAGGAAATGGGAAATACAGAGAGGATGAAGAGAGATCTGTATATGTAGAAATGATTACTTGGGGAGGAGGAGGAGGAGGAGGAAGGAGGAGGAGGCAGTTATAATGGGAAAGCTAACGGAACCGCCTCACTCCTCACGTTGATTTTCGTTTGGCGGTGCGGCGCTACCAGTTTTATAGGCCCACGTTTTGAAGAGAGAGAGAGAGAGAGAGAGAGAGAGAGAGAGGCGGTACCAGTTTTAGATTTTTAAACCAGGCTGAGATTACGAGAATGGCCTTATAACGTTTCTTTTGTACGGAGTAGGAATTATTTGAATGGATTAAGTTACTTCAATTTATTACCACAAATTTCTACCAAAGAACAAAAAAAAATTACAACCAAAAAAAAAAAAAAAAAAAAAAAAAACCCAACTTTAGTTCGGTTTGATTCTATTGGAACTTAGAAGCTCGTTTCAAATTATTTGTGAAACAAAAGAGTCTCTTTCACTTTTAAGTTTGATTGTAGGTCTAAGCCAAATTTGACCATACTCGGCATAGCTCCATGCAAAGCAAGATTAATCAAATTTTGAAGATAGTTTACTATTCAAGTTGAACTTCTCTTCTCTTCTCTTTTCTTCTCTCTTTTTGTTTTTTTTTTTTTTTGGTAGAATTAACCTAAACTTCAACAATTTTGATTTCAACGAGTTGGCATTTGTCATAATCTTCATCGTGTTTTTGTTTTTCCCTTTCTTTTTTCTTTTCGAGAAAATTTTAAGTAGAAAACAAATTTTCAAGGTCCAAACTTGGAGTATGATGGAGACCCCATTACAGGCGAAAGTCTTGTGCACTGAATATGATCTTTCAATATGTACCCAAAAAATAGAATATGATCTTTCAATGATAAATGTTTAGACCACAAAAGTCGCTTTTTATCTTTCATGGATTTAGGTCCTTCACTCGTGAAAACTTACCAAGGCCTGAAAAATATGCTATACCATAGTGTTATCATTACATGGTGAGTTTTGAGTGGAGGACAATTTATTAGCTTAGGTAACCAATAAAAATAGTAGATTATTCAAGTTAATGTACGAAATCTAAAGTATTATATCACAATATTATAGTACAATGAAATTTAATTTTTTAATTAAATAAATACTATTATTAGGTTTTATCTATTGTTTGATATAATCTTTATATTTATTATTACATCGTGATCTTATTTACGAGGGTAAATTACATGAGAACCCCTAAGCTATTAGTTAGTTTCACGAAACTTGGTCCCCAACTTTAAAAGTAAATGAATAATCTGCTTAACTATTACATCGTGACACTTTCTCCCCTTTCGAGTATTTGGAATTAGAAAATATGATGAAAATAGATTATGTGAGCATCGCTCACATGATGCCATTAAACTAGATTAATGCCTAAACTAGCATTTTATAAAAGCGACCAGTAGTTAATAAGGGTTTCTCGTGATTTACCCTATCGATGATGTACAATACTTTCATCTACACTGCTAGCTGGCGTGGAGGAGTGTCCTCCTCAATCCCACACATATTCTAACACTTGTCCAAAATAATTGAGGAAAATTACTTGTGTGCAAGTATTCTCATATTTATATAATTATGAGCACGCCTTCAAGCGTCCCTATCAATACATCTGTATGCATTTAAGAACTTGGATGCATGTTCGTGTGCTTATGACCAC
Source organism: Liquidambar formosana (assembly GCA_039720395.1). Taxonomy (NCBI): domain Eukaryota; kingdom Viridiplantae; phylum Streptophyta; class Magnoliopsida; order Saxifragales; family Altingiaceae; genus Liquidambar; species Liquidambar formosana. The sequence goes on from CM077828.1 coordinate 27,386,382, forward strand.
ATATCCGCTAGTTTGAATCGTGAATTTATATATATATTTAAAAGTTATTTATGACTTGTATCGAGAAATGAATGATGGCAAGAAGAGCTCCTCACACATCATGAAAAATTGACATTTTTGAATTGTGACCCAGAATCCTTTTCATTTCTTTGAATAGTTTGTGTGAAAGGATTGTCAAAAGGATGGTACCCCCAACTGTGAGAGACATGGCAAGAAGTGGGTGATGAGAGAGTTGTTCAACTGATGGCAAGTGGGCAGAAGGTGTGACAGCATAGGTTTCTTTCATTTATAGTAGCAATTATTCATCAATATTCCTTACCCAAAAAGCTCCTTAGGGTTGCCTTGGGGACAAAGATTATACTGTATTTGATATAATTTTTTGGCGAGTGGAATTTATAGCAAATAAGAAAAGTTGTTGTATTCTAGCCCGCCATGTGACGCTGGAAGGATATCACATGGACTTCAAAAGAGAAACAAGCAAATTCCAATTTGGTCATAATATATGGATATTTCTTGGTCCCTACGTTTATTTTGCTGCCTGGACAAATATAATAAGATCAAGGAAAGAATTAAATATAAGGCTTCTACAGGCCTGCTCTTCTTTGCTCTATATTGGAGCCCTCAAAATGTCGAAGAAGAGCCAATCACATGAGAAGTAACTAATTTTTTATTTTATTATTTTTGCCACCATCTTTACGTGTCAAAAATATATAAGTGAAAACAATCATGCTGGGGCCAGCATGAAATAAGGAGAAGTGGACATATTTGAATGAGAATGATAATATGGGTGAAATAGCATTATCCTAGCATTTTTTTTTTCCTTTTTTTTTTAAGAAGAATTAAAACCATTGAAAATGACATTCTTCAACTTTTTTTATTGTTTTTTAAAATCACATTTCAAATTTTGTTTTATAGTAACAAGGCTAAACAAGTCTGTTAATTTTGCAAGTGAATTACGCATTGCAGTAAGGCCATGTTTGCTTGGTAGGAATGGAATAGATGGAATGAAATCTCATTCTTATTCATTCCAAACAACATGTTTGGATGAGCTAATTAAATAGGAAATGGAATCAAACAGTAATAATGAATTATAATGATATTCATTCTGTAATGTTTATTTTAATCTCATTCCATTCAATACTATTTTAAGTATAAAATCAAATTCCATTCCCATTCATTCCATTCCAACCAAATAAACATGGCATAAGTATACCTGCTCATTTGGTGTGGTTGGTGGGTTGGGGGAAATGAGAGGCTTAAGGGCTTCCTTTTGAGTATCAGGCCGGATGAAGTTTTGAGGTTCAAACCACTCGGTTTGGGTCCTTCAGGAGTTTAGGAAAGTGGTCATATATACTCATATATGCTATTTTTATTTTTATTATTATTTTGGTTCTCATTGGTCATGTCATATTCATTCATATGCTCTTTCATCCAAACTTTGACCTTGATAGTGGTAGCAGTCATGAACTCGTTTAAGTACCGTGTTTGGACTTAGGTTGCAGGGAAGACTGGAAGAGGCTAGGGAAAGAAAACAAAACAAAATTCTACATCTATAATCTTTTGTTATCTTTTATTTTTTAGTATTATTATTATTATTATTCTTTTTCAAATTAGGGATATCTCAAATTATTAGGCTTAGACTAATTAATTCTCTCATGATGCATAAACCATTCTCAAGTCTATGCAACTGATGGTGAAGGAGAAAATACTCGAATTCGAAACATATAGTTCCTTTACTGATCACTTTTTAAATTTAATCTTAATACAAAACGACTGACCACCCCATTAATTTCATGAATGCCTCCACCACCTTTTTTTTAAGTTTCTTTTTTTTATATCAACTCCTTATATATTGACATCTGGGTGGGATGTGGTGGGGTTAGGGTAGGTTAGGGGTTCGTCTCCCCTCCAATGAAACAAAAAACCTCCCTAGTCCCTATCTATACATTCATCTATGTTAGATACTTAACGCAATCCACATCTTTCACTGACAAAGCAAAGTCCCACCAAATAAGCACTTTCTATGGAGAACAAGGTGCTATGATGCCATCCTCCAATTTATGGCATCTCTCTTTGCATTTAAAAAAACAAAGATTGCATAATACCAAGTATTCTTTGATACTACAATAGCGTTTCATCCACGGGCATTGAAATCAATAAAAACTACCAGAATCCTCTCATCCACATTTTCATATAGAAATATATGGATTCCAATTCCAATTCCAATTGCTTCTCTGGTTATGGTGTTGCTGGGGATCTCTCTCTCGCACTTTTCTTCTTGATTTGTGCTACTCTAAGATATCTAACAAAGCTAACCAGCTATGTCGAATCTAGGGACAATCTAATAAGCTTCTTCTTTGGTTTTAGCTTGTAAGATTGTATTCGAATAAGGATTCTTTTCTTCTTTTGGCCTTCTTGCTTGTATTTGTTTTTCTCTTTCCTTTATATATTGTCTTACTTACCCAAAAAATAAAATAAAAAAATTCTTGGACATATAATAATATAATCCCTTATTATAATTTTTTTTTTCCCTATAGCTATTAGGAATCAAATTAATGGTGGGATTTTTCAACACTCCTCCCTCTCATGGACTCAAATCCAATATCTTGGTGAAGTGGAATTTCTTAGCACTTCTGTAAGAAACTGAATGTTTTTAAATAATATAATAACATGCAACTAATCCTATGTGTGCACCCTCATCTAACCCCATGCACTACACCTACCCTTACACCTATAAGCTGATGACAAGTCACCTATTCTATTTCCTTGCCTAGTACTAGACTGCTACCACCCCTCCTCCTTCCAGCCTTTGCTTTTCCTTATTTTCTGTGTAAGAGCGAGAGCTGTGGTGGTTCAAAGCTTAAGGTATGCTTCTTATATCTGTCACATCCTTTAGGCTGGGAAAACAAGTTAAATTTAGAGGCTTTAATCTTTCGTCCTGAAACTGCACGTAAGGCATTCAACAGCTGATCCAGGGGCTCTGCAACTATTGATAGATGGTTCAAAAATAAAAATGAAGCAATCAACATGTGAAGATCACGTGAGAGAGATAACAGAGGCTGCGGAGCTTGGGTCTCGTCATGCATCATCGCTCTGCAACGCTTTCCGTTTAAAACGGGTGTTTTTAAACCCCGCTTTCCATAAGAATAAATTAAAAGTAAACAGAAAGCGTTTCTATAAAAGCGCTTTCAATGTGACCAAAAGCAATAATAGTAAAAGCAATTTTAATGAGAAAGCGCTAGTAATAATAGCGCATTCAGTAAAGGGAATAATAGAGAAAGCGCTATTCATACTAGCGCTTTCAAAATAACAAGAACAAGACAGAAATTGGTAGTCCTAGTAACGCTTTCAACATGGGAAAAATGGGTTTAAAAATGTGGTTAACCTACTGGGGACTTGGGGAAAAGGTCGTTTTACAGCCACGACTCTCACACACACCATCGACGCCGGCGTACACCCCTGCGACTGCCGTACTCTCTCGCCATCCATCGTCGCCAACTCGCCAGGTCTCCGCTATCTGCCGTCGTCCATCCTCTCTCTCGCTCTCTTTCTCTATCCATCTGGGTATTCCATCTCCAAGCAGCTCCAAACGCGAATTCCACCGACCTCGCCGACGAACTCCAAACGCGGCTCCATCTCCCTTCTGTCTCCTCTTTCTTCTTCTTCTTCACACGAAACCCAGTTTGCTTGGGCATTTGCGCCTCGCTTACATCCATGGACTTAAGATATCACTGAACGTCTAGCTGCTGAATTGGGAGACAATGTTCCTTGTTTACCCGAGGGGAAATCGCCATCTATTTTTTGGTGCCCCCCAAGGACCAAGTCCCATCATATGTGGTGGGGACTATCAGCCTTTGTTGAGAGGGTCATGAGAGGAATGTTTGAAGGTGGTCTTGAGAATGTGGGTAGGAATGCACAGGATGAAGAGGCTGCTGATTGAGTGCCCTGAACTCAGCTGCTGGAGCTGATCGATAATGAGTGGATGCAAGTCTTTTTCCTTTTTAAAATGCTATGGGTGAGGTGATGGGGAGGAGGAAATGTCACAGAATAGAGGTCATGAATATTCAAGTCAGTGAAAAATAATCCCTGAAATTATCTGTACTTAATTTCAGTGGTTATACATAAGAAATTATTTACTAACTAAATTTTAATTCTATATAACTTTCACCTAGTTTGACTTTCAAAATTCATGAAAGTAATAATTTCATACATACAAAAGAAAACAAAAAGAAAACGTTTATTATAAATTTTCATACCAGCTACACAAACTAGTACCAAGAAAATAGAGAAGACAACAGTCACTAGTGTAAAACGATAAAAAACAAAAAATTGAGTAGTTGCACTTGCCACCATAGGCATAATAGTGCATTCCGCCCCAATTTTAATTAACCTCATTCGTTCTAAGAATCTAAAGCCACTTAGAGCTGTATTCATTTTGCTTATTTTTGGAAAATGTTGACAAATCGGTTGCGTCACCTCCACTGTAAGGACAATTGCTGTCTTAATATTTCATTTTATTTTTGGAATTGTTATGTCTTACTTTACCTTAATTTCTTTCTTTGACGATGTAACTATTATTGTGTCATGCATTTTTTATATTTTTTCAAAAAAATGCATTTGTTTTGTTGATAATAGTTATTGATGTTATAGTTTTAAAAAACTAGGAAAAAAAATTTAGAGATGAATTGCAATTGCCCATATACTAATGGGAGCGCACATGCATCTTATCTGACTTTTCTCCTCCTTTACACCCCCCTAGTTATATTTAAGCTATTCTTTAAGATAGTCCCAAAAAATAAAACAAAATGTAGGCTACTTAAAATTGTTTGAAATTACCATTTACATTTTAAATTGTTAATTTGGAAATAAATGTCAATTAGTATTTTAAGAAATCCCAATGACTAAAGACGGTGACAAGAGGGGTGCATTACATTCATGACCATTATAAACCAGCACCAACAAATTTGGGGAGTGGGTAAGAGTTAAGAGGGAGTTGACAAAACAGGTTGAAACCTCTCATTAATTTACAATTACTGCCTGCTTTGTTAAAGTAATATCAATGAAATCACAGTGAAAAAGGCCATCATCAACCCTGCTCCAAAAAACAAAGGGAAGAGACGGCACAATAACAAACAAAAAAATAATTCCCTCTATGTGCAGCTTACTTCTCTACACTTACAAAAGAGCATGCATACAGAGACACCAACACCAAACCCTAGTCTCGGATTATGTACAAAGAAAAACCGGATGAGGAACATAACTGAGTGCCAAAAAAAAAAAGCCGCCTGTACAATATGATCAGGTGCCACTAGCTAGAGATGATATCAGTATTTTATCATAACCAAGCTCCCCATCCAGGAAACAGTTGACACAAACGCTCAGGATCAATAGCATCTTGTATGAGTTGTTGAACCTACAAAGAAATGTTCAAGATAATTATATCATGTCAATAAAATTAAAAAAATTTAAATTAGGCTTTTCAGGTCTAGCCTGTCCATGTAATGCAAATGCAGTATTTTTTTTATTTTTGATGACGGGTACCATCACACAAGCAAGGCCCTTTGAACCCACCCATGGAACCTAAACCTCTAGGGAGATTAGTGCAGCAACCCACCGCCACAGCCCCCCACTTAATCTTGAATTGTCCTAGCGGAGAATCGAACTCGTAACTGTGCGCCTAACCACACAATCACAAGTTCGCCCTTACCAAATAGGCTACCCAATGGTTCTTAAGTTGATTCCTTCCTCTGTCAAGCTGCTTATGGAGTGTGAGAGCCCAAGTTCTCAGAGAAATCGATAAATGTAGTGGATTACATAGCTTCTATTTAACCCTATAAAATAAAGAGATGATCATGTTGCGCGCTGATATGCCACTTGACCTTACTTTCTTGTTTTCTACTTTCTAGTAATGGTGGTCACTCTAAAGAATTACCTAATATAGAAATCTATAGGAGATAAGGTTGAGGTACATCAAACCACAGTCCCTACCAACCAAAGAGGGAAAAATGAAAGAAAAAAACCGTGCCAAAATTCTTTGTACATGAAATCGATGTGGATGCATGTGGTATATGTACTAAAAAATTACCTGCCCATGCACACTTCTCATTTCACCCTCTTCGTATCCATCTAGCTTTTGTTTGACGCGCATCAGTGCACGTGCAGCATCCTTGTTCCCTTCGTACTCGTCTTGTGAGCCTTCCAAGCTCGTCTCCAAATCATCATCCGTTTCCTATTAAGGGGAAGAAAAAAAAAATGCATGAGCAGCACCATTTCTCATGCCAGAAATATACATCTTGATGGACATCAGATATTCCACATAATCATTTTGTAAGCAAACAAAAGAGATGGCTCATAAGCTACAATAGCAATATGACTGGAGTGACTGAACAGGGATCAATACTAATGTAAATATCATGATCCATGCAATGCCTGCATCAATAGTACTCAACATCTCAACTATTCATAATGTGATTTAAAAGAAAAGATCACAATGAAAAGGAGGAAGCTAAGCAAATTTTTTTATTTCATTTATTTTTTTCATGAGTAAAATTCAGTTGAAGAAAAAGGTCTTCGGTGGGTACACACGATATATACAAAGTAGAAAAGAAAATAGCAAATATTAAGCCAAAACACAAGCATCCAAAAAGGCCAAAATAGAAAGACTTCTTGCATAATGAGACAACCCAACCAAAAGGAAGGACTTGAGAAAAATGTCCTTTATCTTCATAATTTCCAACTTTTTTTGTTGAAAAATCTTCTATTTATTTCCACATACACCAGTAGAGGCAAAGTGACACTACCTATCAAATGAGTTTCTTCTATCCCCACCTTGAAAACACCACCCACACAAAAGGTCTTTCACCATACAAGGCAAAATCCAACAATGAGAATGACCAAAGTTCTCTAGCAATGGAGCAATGGATGAAGAGTTGATTAACAGATTTCTCTTCAAATTTGCACAAAAAACACCTGTTAGGGAGCATCGAACCCTTCTAACCAAGTGGTCCACAGTAAGGCACTTATCTTTCATGGCCATCCATGGATATTTTTGTACGTGCACATGATTCCCTGACTCTCTTAGTGAGGAACAAAACTTTTATCTCACTCCTTCATCACTTCTAAGAAGAGAAGAATATGCTTGGACCAAAAAGACTCCATCAGCACTAGTCCTCCACATAACAAAGAATCCTCCCCTTCTCGACTCAAGGTTATGGAATAAATATTATCCAAGAAAGAAGCCACCGTCTCTAGTTTCCAATAACAGAACCTACAAATGAAAACCGGATTCCAATGCATGCCTTCTCCATCCACACCACTTAATTACCCACCCAAGCCAAGGAAGCTAATGAATTGCACTTGACAAGTTATGTAACAAAATTATCAGAATTTTCACAAACAAGAGATTTTAGAAATAATAAAAATAAAAAAAAAAAGGGAGAAGAAGAAGAAGGCTCACAAAATTTATACACAATTATGGTAAAGTGTTATTATCAACATATTTACTGGCATGGTGTTAAATCTCCACAAGGGAGTCAAGATCTCCTTGGAAATCTCTCTTCCCCACAGGTCTCAGAGAAAATCTTCCTGTAATCTCTTTAACAGAGCATGTATACAGAATATAGATTTATCAACAGTATAGGTGCAAAATCTCAAAACAAACAGGATCTCAGGGTGAGACTTTTTAAGAGTTTTTTTTACCACATCACCAACAAAGTATATGACCCAGATCTCCCTATTTAAGCAGGTCAATATTAAAGACTTCAAACTGCAAGCAAAGAAGACCACCTCTAAGTATTCAATCCCAAGTCACAAATGCTTACTAATCTTTTACCAAATCATGCTTTTCCTTCAAAGTTCCAAGATTTTGTTTTTTAATCCTTTGTTTTTGGTCTACTCTATTGATTGTTCTTCTCTATATGCTCGAGTTTGCAAACTTTTTGCACCACACACACTACATCAGTATCTACTGTCTTCAATATATTTTATTGACAATCTTTTCATTCTGAAGTGATCATTATGGTCTATTTCAAGGTTTCCCAAAGTATAGAAATTTTTTACGTTTTACAAATAATTTGTCATTTTCTTCAAATCCAAATTGATATTTTTCTTCTCATCCATATCACTGTGTTTCAGGACAGTCAATATCTCCATTGATATCGATAATTAACATCTGGTTCACTGGGGCAGTAGCCTAGTTGCCAAGGGCGGTGTCAGCAAATACATTATTTCATTATTATTATTATCATTATTTTTCATTTTGTATTTTTTCAACGTTTGTGATCCCCTCCCTCCCTCCCTCCAGTTCCTCTGTACAGGCAAGTAGGAGCCACCTTGGTGCTTCCCAGATTGGATATGCTTATAATCAGAGAAAAGGGGAGAAGTTCTTAATACCTTTTGACGCTGCAAAGCCTTCAGAGGGGATAGAGCCCACTTATATAAAGGATCATGAATGAAAACCTGCAGAAAATTCCCATCTGTAATCAAGAAATAAAAAGAGTTGAATTTCGTTTATTTATGAAGGATGTATCCTGATTAATCATACTTCAACAATTGTTAGCAGCGCTTCTTTATTTGTCCGCATAACAGAGAGAGTTTCCTCACAACATCTTCTGAAAACCCCTTCCACTCCTGTAACTCCCATACCATCTATGATGTCTCTTGTAAGCCTAAATGGAACCTGCTTGAGATGGTTGGTATAAGATGTGAAAGATATGAACCACGTTAAATAATGGCTGACCTAGGAAAATTAGGGTGGCTAGAGAGAAAAATTGAAGGACTGAAATAGACAAACCCGCTCTGGTGTTTTGAGCATCAGGCCTTGTTCAAAGGCAACACCAAGATCTATGTGAACAACTTCTGCTGTGGCTTGATCAATTAGGATATTCATGGAATGTCGATCTCCAAGTCCAACAATGTAACCCACCTGAATTTAAAATGAATGCATCAATCTTAAAAACTACTTTAAGAGAATAATATCACTACCTTAAGAGAATATCAACTGCAGCCATTTCTAGGTGACTTGATTCCCAAGGCCAAGAGTATTTATTGTTGAGAAAGACTAGGGAGTAAATTTTTTTTGAACTTAAAATGGCATCCGTGACGAAGTCTATATGGGGTTGATGCATGTAGCAGGGTCAAATGTAGAAAGCTGGATAAGAAGTGCAGAAGTGCAGTTTATTTTACAAGACAAAAATAATTCTTTGATGAAAATGATACAAAAGCAAGTTCCTCCCCTCCCCTCTTCCCCCCCCCCCCCCCCCCCCCCCCCTCTCTCTCCCCTTGCAGGGCCAAAAGGTGGAAAAAAAAAATTAACTGCGGGCATAGATAGGAAGTGCAAAAGTTCAGGAAGATCAGAGGACAAAAAAAAAGGGTTTTTGACAGGAAAAATATAGAGCCATTTTTTTTCTTTCAGGAAAATCTTTATATAGCTCCCAGTTGGCAGTGATGGGAGGCATTTTTAGTGAAAAGATATGCAGGAAATTCTTTAGATAATTTTTTTTTTTTTTTTTTTTTTTTACATCATCTGTCTATTACACTATATATATAATCATATATATAAGCCTGTGATTCTGACAGGTTCTGTTATTATAATAATACGTTAAATATGATGTCGTGATATGAAGTATATAGTTCAAGCACTTGTAGATATATATTACATAATAATTATTACTTGGAAGATTTTCAGTCTCAATTTAAAAATAAAAAAATAAAAAAAAAAGATCTTGATGTTACAGTTATGTGAAGATCTTTTTGGGAACTGAAAACAACATTTGGCAACGATTGAAAATATAAGGAAAAGAGACTACCCTACGAAATGAAAATGCAAGTTTGGATTCCACAATAAAAGAAAACTGAGGTAATTTCAAAGAAGAACTATGTCAATGTTACATTAAGAGTAGAATAAACTGACCATTGAACTAGCTGCCACACTTCTTGTGTAAGCAAGTCTCTTTTCAAACCAGTCAGCCGGTTGTAAAAATCTCTCTAGGAAAAAGTAATGCATGACAGGCCTGCATGAGATGTCAATTACGTTAATAATTCAACAAAGTGAGCATAAATTCATGAAGACTGTATTTTCTCCAAAAGAGGATCAACCTGAAATTCTCACAAACTTCGTGGAATGCCTTGCGCTTGTCTTTTTCCTATAGAAAAGAGCAGAATAATAAGAACAGTTTGTTTCCATAAAGGTACATCACATAAAAATTTCTGACTATAAGAGCAATAATAAAATCTAGGACTAGAAATATTTCCATAACAGTGATACCGCCAAGAGGGTGCCCTCAGTATGTTCTACTATAACCTCCCCCTTTAAATAATACATTTATGGCAAGGTTTTGGACTCCCAAACCAAAGCAATTTGTAACTTGATTGATAACATCAAAATTTCAGAGCCAAATGTGTTTAACACAGGGTTCAATGTTTAATAGGTGAGATTGGTTGGCTTAAATAGAATGGATAGAAGAATAATATTTGAGCATTGATTGCACCAAAAAAAAATGAAAGAATAAGGCTATAATTTGGTGGGAGAGACCTGCATCAGTGCACCCTCCTTTCCCAAGAAAAGGAAAAGTTTTAGCATGTGTTATTGGAAAGATTCCAATATGTGTTGGTCCTATTGGATTAAAGGAGGAGCTCTTAGAAAAAATACAAGGGTGATCTCTTCAAAGCCTATAATCATTAAGATTACTCTGACTGGTAAATGGTAATGCAAGGGACTTTTCTGAAGTGCAAAATAGGCAAGGACAAGAGCCCATACTCAGAATAGTTCTTAGAAGTAGATTTTTATTTTATTTTATCTTTTTATCTTTCTTTTTTTCCTGAACAGAGAGACAGACATAGTTAATACTCAATCAATATACTAATTCCAGTGAGGTATCTTGTGCAAGTGTTAAATTTTCATGTAAAACTTCCAACTGGTTTAAAACCATGAAACGGTGGACTAGGCCGAGCATGTGCCTAGAGCCCAAGTTACACAGTATATTGACCAAGTCTTCATAAAATTTCTGCAAATATATTTCACTTCAACAGTACTTGAACCATTCTCTAGCTGTAGAACTTCCAGAATCTGGTCAAAACTCATTTTTATGGTCAATATTTGCTATCATCTTGGTAGATTATGCCATAAATTTATTTATTTAATTTAAAAGCGAAATTTTATGCCATAATCATTAGCCAATATGCTTGTACTGGGAAGTCTGTACCCATCTGCAATTCTTGGTTTAATTAAGAACTACCACAAATCCACGTGATGTGCAGGACCTAACATAAGTAGGATAAGAGAGGTCACAGAAGATCATGTAGAGAGGGTGATGAGAGAAATGTGAGGTTCATGATTGTTATGTCACTAATCGGTTTAAAATAACATTTGTTGGGCTTTGTTAAGTCAAGATGTTACTGGTCTGTAAATGGATCAATATACACAGTTCACCACATCCTGTGATTCAATCAAGAATTTAGATTTATTACACATTAAATATTTTAATAAATACATCAAACTCTACCGATGCTTAGAAACTGTATAATTGTTTAATCTATACCCATCAGTTCATTTTTGTATCACTCAGTGGGTGGGTGCTCTGTCCACCTTGACACTTTGGACCTCCACTATTTGGCAGCCGAGATCAGCTCAGTATTTTTTAATTTCTCTTAACACTGGAATGCAGAAAATATCCATATGACACGCAAAAAACAGCACTGGAAATTTATGACACTGCTTTATTTTTATTTTTTAAAACAAAAACCATAAGAGCAATAATAAAATAATTGAAAATAATAAAGGCACATGGAACTTGCATTTGTCATGTGCTCCCGACATTTGGGAAATGACCAGTCACCATCTCCATAGCATCCATGGGCACCACCATTCCTCATGCTGAAAGTTAAAGACATTAGATAATTAAATAAATTCCACCATTTCACAGAATCATTGGTACTATAAAACAGTAGCAACTGTTTAACTGACCTTCCTATAAGATATTCACCAAGAGGAAGAGTGCCATCTACCCATTCAAGAACACCAGCACTTGGAGTAAAGGGAACAACCTATTTCAATAATAAAAATGCATGTAACAAAATTTCATAAAAAATTATTTTTGTTTAAGATGTCAAAAAAATTATTTTAACACAAAAAATATGCAGTTTTAAGCAAAGCAATAAGCAATAGCTGCAATTTATTCGACAACAATCCTTATATAGCAACACAATTAGACTACCAGAATATAGCGAATTTAAGTCTCACTATGGGATTAAGTGTTTTAATAGTTGGGTAAAAGGAACTTGTTTCTTTAATAACAGTACACTTAACCAAATTTCAAAAGAGCCATCTTTGTTTAAGATGAAAAAACATAAACATTTGTTAGCACAAACAAATATATTTATAAGGAAAGTGAATGGGCTATAACTGCAATTTATCCCAAAAAAATGTTTTTCTCAGATAAGCTTTATATGATCTCTTTCTCTAGTGTTAATGAGGACATGTTGATTTGGAGATTTTCATGCCAGGGGAGTAAATAAATGTCTCATGGTTGTCAACATGGTAAGCAGAGATTGGTATTTGCCAAATAAATGATCTTGAGTAAACACGAGGAAGAAAAGCCATATTTGAGAGGACAAATACCTTGTAGGTACGTATTCCTAGTCTCCTTTTCCATGTATCCCGATGGTTTTGTAAAAATGTGTTAACTAAACCAAAAACCTGCTCCATAACCTGCATATTAGAAGATTAATCAGTTCAATGAAAATATAATGGACATTTGTTATAATTCTAAAAAGAATATTCTATCTCAACATTTTTACTGAAAGTCTCTCTACAATGGAAGGCATTAAGGAATACCCTCCCTGTAAAACTTAATAAAGGATCTTGAAGAGATTAAATTCAATGTATGTATGTTGAACATTATAAGAAATTGAACACAGCACCAAAGCAACTGTGAATTGGCAGGTGTCCCAATTCAATAATTTACCAAGAGTGGAGATGTACGAAGTATGATATGGATGGAGGAAGAAGGAAGTATGACATGGATGTAGGAAGAATAGAGTGAGATGGAAGATATCATTGTTAATATATGCCCTGAATGCAGATATCAACAAGACTATTAAGATATTGTTAACAGTAGCAGGAGCTGGAACTTTGGGCATGCCAGTTGGCAAGCCACAATCACATTTGGAAATCATTCATTTCCAAATCGAACAGATTTAATGTTTGTGTGTCCTATACTCCTCTAGTAGTTTTACCATTAGTTACAAAATAAAAAATAGTTAGAATTCATACAGCGTCTTGTCTTAGGTCATCATTTCCAGATTTTGCTAGTTGTCGATATTTGTGACCATCAGAACCTAGGCATTCAACCACTTTTGGAGCATTTATCCCATTCATTACCCTGCATACTCACCAATATGAATATGAATAAAAATTTAGCAGTGAAAATTGTTAATACACTACATGTACAGTGTGTATATATATATATATATATATATATATACACATATTATGACAAGAAACCAAAAATTTTACTGGTAGATGTGGCTATGAGCCTATGACATACATAACAGAATCTGCCAATCCTTTGAAGTGCGGGAAAGAGCCTTCATGATACTGACAACTACGGTCAACTGGAAATGTAGATGTCACTACAGGTACCTGAAGATTCAATGTATACAGAGGTTTTAAGGTTCAGTACCCTTTACAACAAAAAATGAAAAATAAAACAGCAAGAAGACAGTTAAATCAAAAGACGCAAAAGCATGAATGGACAAGTAACCCTAAAAGAGAGATTAAAGAACTAGACAGACTAAGTTCCTCTAGGCAAGATGGTAAATCATCCTTCAAGTGTGTTGCTAGAAGCTATTGATACCCACAGAAACATCACAAATTTATGGGTGTCTCTGTGTGTTTGTGGGTGTGTGTGTCTTGATGGGTATAGGTAGGAGGGTGGGGATGTGTGGAATAAAGTTTTTTTCTTATTATTTTATTTTATTTTTTATTTTTCCTACAAAGAACTATGCTGGTGCAAGAGGATAACTTTGGTTCTCTCATGCTCTTCTCTGAAAATCTAGTGTTCGATGAAACTATGAAACAGCAAGGCTAGATCAACTATGAGGTTAGAATAATTTCTATGTACAAAAGTTAGAAAATATAACCAAAAGTGAATCAAATGCACCCAAATAGCTAAACATCCTTCTTGTCAGTTACATTGTCATCATATTTTACCCAGCATAACAATGAGATCTTACTTTGCTGTCTACTTGGGTTTATGTAAAGACCATATTTGTATGTGTTGGCTTTTCCGTTTCCAAAAGGAGTCAAGTTGCTAGTGTTTAAGTGAGTTAGATTCATCCCAAGGTTGAAGTTCAATTTGTCAAGATTGAAGCTCAAGGTGCATTCTCGAACACCTTCATTTAAGCTTTGTTCTTGCATAAGTTTGGGATGGTAAGTGGCATTAGATTCATTGCATATTCATATTTAGCATTCCTACATATTTAGGTTTTCATTAGAAACATGTTCTTGATCATTAGATGCATTTAGTCTTCATTATTTTCATTGTTTCATCAACAGTTGGAAGTGTTTTTGGCATATGTTTCATCATTCTAGCTTTATGTTTCATGGTAGGTACCATTGGAGATGATCGTAGGAAGTAGATCATTGTAGGAAGCCGAAATAGCTCTTTGCCTATGACCATACCTACGGTCAAGCAAACTGTACCTACGGTTTGGAGCAGTTTTGCATAAAAGCATTTTGCATTCAATCGTACCTAGGTCGTCGGCAGATTTCCTATTTCGAGTTTACTTGCCAACCATTCTTTTTCCTTATTTAATTGGGATTCTTGTAGGTTATTTCAAGGGACTTATAGCACGATTTTTGGGAGAGGTTTTTGATAGAGAAAAACCCTTAGAAAGAGCATTGAGAAGGAACCCTAGCCTCCATACTATCCTCATGCCTTTCATGCATTAGATCATTTTGATACTAGGTTATTCATTGATTCTATCATTCTAGTTGCATCTCATGTTCATGATCTAGTGCCACAAACCATATTCTTTAACACAACCTTGAGTGTGTGTGGCCAATGCTTATCGGAGCTGTTGTGACGGAGATTGGACTTGCGAGTTCGTAGGAGTGGATTCATATGAGGCGGATTCGAGGGAATTGACAAGTGCGGCTATAAATCGAAGACTAGAAGCATTGCATGGAATAAGACTCGAGGAGCGTCGCGTGGAGTAAGACTTGGTTTGTCGTGTGTTGGGTAAATTTTGTATTCTCTGATTGCTTATAGTGGATTGCTCAAACTGGACGAGGTCCCGTGGTTTTTCCCTTGTAGGGTTTTTCACATAAAAATTGCTTGCATATTTTGTGATTGATTATTTATCTTGAGTCTTGTTAACTTGCTTGATCAAAATATATCATTCATATATTTAATTAAGTAGGTTAATCAAACTCATCATATTTTCACAAATTAATTTGATACTTAGCAAGTAATTTGATGATTTGATGTTTAATTGTCCTAAAATCAAAATTGGGTAAGATTTACACATGATAGCAATTCAACCCCCCTTCTAGGTATTACAGGCTTGGTAAAACCGGAATTTCAGTTTATAATTGTGATTCAATTGCATAATTTCTCCATCTCAACCTTCATGTTGACAAAGGTCTCATTGATGCAAACCACCCCTTTGAAGATAGCTTCATTTTTAAAGGACATTTTCCATCATCCACACATCCATCTATTCATCTATCTGTCCACAATCTCATTATATAGACTGAATTAGACAATTCTTTCCTTCATTCCATCTTTCTCTGATTATGGCAACAATCATCAGGTAAAAATTTAGCATCATTGCAGAACAGAAGTCAATATCCCAAATCACAGAATATAGTTGTGATTTGCGAACTTACAAGTTCGAGTTGTCGAAGACTGCGAATTTCTCTTGGAAGCATCACCCTCTTGTTGGTATCCTGTTCACATAATCAAGTTACATAGCTTTCTACTAAACTGCACTTCTGCTTGTTGTTGATGATAGGAACCAATCATTCCCAATTAATAGAGATTCTAATGACCAAAATTAAAATTCTAAACAAAGGGGGAAAAAAAAACTCCAAAATTGACAACCATTTGACTAACCTCTCTCTTTGTTTCTAATTCAGCAAGTTTGATGTAGATCTCCACCATTTGTTTCATCTACAAGAACCATAAATACTTAATTTTAAAAATATAATTTTTTTATATAAAAAAAAAAAAAAAAATAAAAAAAACAGTGGATTTGAGGAGAATAGAACCTTTGAAAGATGACACAATGAAAATCAAAACAATTATGAAAATTACCTGTCGGATAATAGCTCCATGGTATGAAGATAACTCTTTCAAGAGATTTTCTGCTGCAAGCTTCTTATCCATATCCACAACAAATGAATTTCTACTACGCTGTTTGTCCTTGATACGGTCACCATTTGCTAGAGCTAGAAGCTAATTTCAAAAAAGAGAAGAAAAAAAAAGGCAAAAAGATTGGTGCAGATAGAGAACATTCAGAACAGAACCAATTAAAGATGCACAGTCATACCAAACAGTACTGATAGTATAAAAAATGGGACACCATGTTGTAAGTCGTAACATTGTGGCGAAGTAAAGTTCTATTATCCTGCGCCACTTATATTGTATGTTGCATCTTCATAAAGAAGTACACTTGAAACCATTTTGTTCAAATGGCAATAAGAATTGAAAATCTTTATTGTGATAGAACAAACAACTTTCATCTTGCCACATGAGGCAAGTCAGAAAATTTAACTTACCTGAAAGATTGTATGGTATGGATGGTCAATGGCCATTTTCTTCACAAGAGAAACCAAAGCAAACTGCACAATCCAATAATTTGACTAAAAATCAACTCCAGCTTCTTCAAAAGAAAAAGAAAATACCACCTCATCTTGTACCTGGAAACTATGAGGTCCTTGACCATCTTTAGAGCTCCCCATTCTTGAAGCAATTTGGTATGCCAGCGGTATGAATTTGTAAGACTGAACCTGCAAATATATATGGATAGGAAATCAAACATCATTTCTAAAAAAATATTAATAAAAATATTCCATTACAGTTATACATTCTACAATTTAAACCAATTTGTAGAAATGGAATTCTACTATCTATAAAAACCAATAAATAACAAACACTGCCAATCATTACATACCTCATCAATTGTTCTCAGCATGCTATTTATTACATTTTGTCTAGGAGAGAGGCTAAACCAGAGGGAAACTAGCCGAAATACCTGAAAGCATGTAGATCACTATTTCAAAGACACCGACTTCACTGGATCATAAAAATGTAGATAAATGAAAGAAAAGATACTCCATAATTCTCTCGTCTTTGACAGGAGAATATTATTTTGCCTTTTCTTTCTTTTCTTTTCATTTTTTTCCTTTATAATTCATAAATCATTGAAAAAATAATAAACATACAAAAATTGAAACTAAATCCCATACTCTCATGTACCATATTTCCACACTTTCTGTAAAAATTACTGTTCAATACCATTAAGAAGCAGCACATATTTATTTGAGTTGAAAAGAAGAGTTGGGGTAATAAGTATGTACCACTCTAACATCATATTTGTCACCTATGACCAAACAACATTTATATCCCTCCAATGCTAGGCTGAGGAAATTGTCTCGGTCATCCTGGAAGTTGAAGCAAGGCAATTCAATAATCAAAACCAAACCTATTTTACAAAAAAAAAAAAAAAAGAAAAAAAAAGGAAGAAGGCTTAAGCTTGATTATTACATAAAAAAGAAAAAGAAAAAAAAGAAAGGGAAGTCATATAGTGAAAGATAAATATTAGTTAGCAAGACAGTATTCACCAGCCAGCCAGACACAATCGTTTCAAATATGGAAACTGATATTATTGATCCATAAACATACTGACAAACTGAAAGCTAATGAATACTGGCCCATTCTGACGCAAGCATGTGAAAGAGACACAATCTTATGTGATAGTATATTTGTTAAAAAAATAAGTACCTGCAGTTTTTCAGCCTCCTCCCTGTCCATTGCAAGTTGCTTTTGCAACTCTTGGATTTTAACAGTATAGTCAGTCTTCTCACCCTGTGGAAATATGGGGGAAAATTGTATTACAGAGCCAAGCAACTTAGGAGACATTTCATTCCTATGCTTGTGCCTATTACTTGTGAAAGATATTGAAACGAAGTGGATAAGTGGTTGGCCTTGCCTTCGTTGAACTTTTTAGTCGCCTGATGAGTGCTTCCAATTCTAAAGTCTGCAAAATCAAAAACACATATGAAATAGAAAAAAAATTATCATAACTTAATAATTAGTGCTTTCTTTCTTCTTCGTTTCCTATTTAAGAGAATCCAGTACCTTGTGCTTCCTCAAACGCATTGCTGCTTGCCATTCATTAGAGGAGAGTCTTTCCTCATAACTCCTAAATAGAGCATCCGCATAGTGTGCGAGATGGAAATGAGTTTGGCATTGTCTTGCTATGGACTTCTTGTCTGTAGTCTTGAGATCCTCAGCAAGGGAAACTGCACGTTTCAGGTACTTCTCTAAAATAGTTCTCGAGCTGCGCAGTCATCACAGGTTTCATTGAGAAAGAAATTAGAATTTTTGAAATGTCAGTTGGCAAGAGGAAATAAATAAGCTAACTCATGAATGTAACTAAAAAACTAACTTGCTGGATCGACTTTCTGCAAGCCACTTCCCAACCAAGCGATATACATTCAAAGCCTCCTCATTTGACTGGTAATTTTGTGAGATATATTTTGCAAGGTTGATTGCCATCTCATGCCGACCTTGAGCACGCAAAAGCTTAGCTTCTTCAAGCTGCCACATATGACTATATTAATACTCATTTTGGAAATCAAGGAGGCATGTTGGGACTTTGAAATTTGAGATTAATATTGTACTTATATGGATAAGAGTGAAACATTTATAATATAGAAACCAATTTATGTGACTTACAAAGTCACAACCCCAAAAATATTTTCAAAAAGATGCATGAAAAGGGTCATTCAAAAATTCACTGCAGAAAGATTTAATTAAACATCTGTGGTCCCGGTACTTGAATAAAGTATTGATTCCAATTTTTATAGCAGCTAAAAAAAAAAAATACAATTCTTCTTCTCTTTTCTTTCTTTTTCTGGTAAATAGCTTGATAAATACAGTTAATTGTGTGCAACAAAGGAATTATAAAAAAGATAAGAAAAATCATTTAAGTCATATTCACATCAAGATGTTGAGGAAACTTAATAGCAGAAATAGTTCCTTCATTCATGTATATTCTGCAACTTGAATAGTGTAGGTTGATTAGTGTATACTCTACATATACCAGAACTTGTACTTGTATCAGCTCTTTTTTATCTATCATTTTTTTTTTTTAAATATTACCTTACAAATAAAAAGCAACCCAATAGCTTCTAAATTTGGATGCAACTAATGATGCATCTTTAAACAAAAATAATTCTTACAGCTGTCAACTGAATAAAAAGAAAATAATAGCAATTTGAAAATTTTACAGTTCTTATATATCGATTAATGATGGAAATTTATACCCTTCCAAGCCAATACAAGGTTGAATGTTGTTCTCCCATTCCAGTGCAAGATAACTTCAACTCATGCAAAGCTGCAGCAGCTTGAGAAAACCTAGAGCCCTGTAAAACACAAAACAACATATCAAATAATGGGAATAATTCCTAGTTTCCTGATATTGAAAATGATAATTTTATAATGATACCTTACGAAGAGTGGATGCTGCCTGTAGAAGATTTTTCACTGTACAGTCCTTACAACTCAAAATTTGAAGTAGAACCCTCCTGAATGCTATGAATGGTTCCAACAAATTCATATGAAGCTGTGTTCGCTTCAAAATGCAGCTCCAATCCATATTAAGCCATGACAACTAAATTGATATTCAAAAAGTTTTTGTTAGGAAACCAGAGAATTTCTTTTCTATTGTTGGTTGTTTACTATTCTCCTTGGTTTTTTCTTCTTCTTTTTTTTTTTTTTTTTTTTTTTTTGGGTCCAATATGCAATCAGAAATAAAGCACATCTAAGTGGAGACAATGACCTCCACTAACGAGAAAATATTAGTTTGAGAATTGAGAACATATTAGTATTCTTATCAGGGTGACAATCAAGACTCAAGAGTCAAGATAAAGGAAGACACCTTTTAGATGCATCAATATAACCATGTTTGTTATAACATTTTTTGAATTTCTGAACACGATATTCACATTTTTTCCAATGATAGTGAACATATCCCTGGACACAGCAATATTACCTAAACTTGTTCTAGACTTTTTTTTTTTTTTTTTTGGGGGGGGGGGGGGGGGGGGGGGGGATGGGGGTGTTTATGTCGTAAATTATTTCTCCACAAACATGTTCCTCATAAGACTTCCCAAAGTGCCACTAAAATTTCCTCAACTTATTCTTCTTTTTTGTACACAATACATCCCATAATATTTTCATTTAAACATAGACATACATTAAAAAAAACTTTGACATACTAAATTACAATGCATTGTCCACAGAAAAATAAATTTCATAAATAATGAATGCTACTGATATGTTCAATAAAAACATAACAGATCTGATCTCACAGAAGTATCTCTTATTATTTACGCAATTGCAAGACAAAAAGATGCTTGCCAGCCATAAGATGAATACCCAAATCATAAAAAAGATGTTAATAAATATAATACCTGGTCCATGCTAGGTATGACAGGTTCAGAAAATACTTTTTGCTTGTCTGGATAAAATTTTATTTTTTCACATGGAGATGATGTCCAACGTAAATCCCAAGCTGTGCCAAGATGATCAAGAATCTGCACAGGAGTTAATGATACCACATAATTTGAGACACAAGTTACAAAAAAATGGAGAACCAGATTCCTGGATAAGTAACTGTTCAAGGTTTTTCAAAGATTAATCTATACACAAATATCAGTTCAACACTTTTAATTATGAGACAGACGTTGTATCGGCCATAATCTAAAATACTTTCATCTTATTCTAATTATCTAATTGAGAGAAGAAAACACACTTTTAGTCCATGGATTTTGTTTCTGAAAGACTTTTTGCATTACAAGCAAAAAACTAGTACATACTTGGAAGCTTAGGTACCTGAAGTTTAACTATCGTCGAGTAGATGTATTCAGTACTCTCCTCGCTTGCATGATGCACAGACAACACAAGCTCCTAACATAATAAATCATCACGTAAATTACTTGAAGCGCAGGTGGCTATCAATTGACACAAATTTGAAACACAATTCATCACCTGTTTTGAATCTTTCAGTTTTGTAAGGAATTCATTATAATCTCCCTCTTGCAGTGCCCTCAAACAACTAATATTGAAACAAAGATAAACAAAAAAATTGCATAAGCAGAAAAATAATATTCATTTCTTGTTAACTTTTTAACCAGGTGGCTCGAAGTCTAGAACTAAAATAAGATCAGCTTATCA
This sequence comes from Liquidambar formosana, assembly GCA_039720395.1. NCBI lineage: Eukaryota > Viridiplantae > Streptophyta > Magnoliopsida > Saxifragales > Altingiaceae > Liquidambar > Liquidambar formosana. The sequence continues at coordinate 27,407,846 of CM077828.1, forward strand.
AAACATACCCAGTGCTATAAATACTGCCAATGAGTTGATATATTGAAAACTTAAAGGATAAAGATAGACATTTGCAACCATTATTTTAAAATGTCAAAAAATGTCTATTTACATGTCAAGATATTAACTAAGATACCATTGACTTCCAAGATATTATCAACACAATCGGTAATATCTACAAATTTGCCAACGTGTAAAGTTATTGTCTTATTGATAATCAATAAGAATTTCTTCTTGCAAATCTTTCTATATATATATATATATATATATTCTTAATTCAATTTACCATGTAGCACACTATTTTGTTGTTGCTACAAAACTCCATCCCATCTTCATGAGTCACTGTTAACAGTATATTTTTACATATTTGGTTTGGTTTTCTTGTGCTGATTTTCTTCCTATTCTTAAGTTGAGAGGTGTTTTTTTTAACACTAGTGTGTCTACTACCCCTGTACTTGGGCTTTGGCCTCTTTTTTTCTTTCCCTCAATAAAATGCTTCATCAAAAAAATATTTCGGGTTATATATCACCTTCATCTCTGCTTCCAGTTTTCATTTCTTTTGACAATTTACAAATGCAAATAATTCTGATTCATTCCAAGGGTTTTGGAATTTAACAAAGGCCAAATAAGGTATACAATGGGAAATCATGTTGTAATTACATTTATAACATAACTTAAAGAATTTTTGTCTATTGAATTGACTAGTATGTAGTATACTTCACTAATAGGTTATTATCGAATTTCATCACAATATTAAGTTTAAATGGTTGAGCAACAAACATGAAGATGTGTTACATGTACTCAATAATAATAACTACTATTTAAACATGGCATAATCAATTCTGTAGAAATTTTCTTTTGCAACATTATTGGATTTTTTTGCTACTTTGATGTCTTCTACAGCTTTAGAAGTTCACTGATAACATTCACAATCTGTGCAAAATCAAATAATTTTTATTATTTTTTTATTTCCTGTGTTTGGCCTAAAACCCTAAACATAGAGTACATATTTTTTTAAGATGAATTGGTTTAAAAGCCATGAAATGCAAGCTATATAATCAAAAGGAAGGGGAGAGAGTGAGAGAGAGAGAGAGCAAGAGCGAGAGCACTTGGAATATTACACCCTAAGGGAGTAAAATTTTAAATCATCAATACAAATGAGGATGGTAGAAGGAAGGAGATGGATGAAACCAGTAAAACCTGCATGTATATTTGAATTAGAAATAATGTGAATTAATTTTCTCTTTGGAAGAAGTTTACTTAAAGTAGTCCTTATCATCAAACATCCAAATATGGGAATTCGAACTTCAAATTGAAACCTATGAAAAATATCACTGATCCCCTCCCCCCCCCCCCCAAAAAAAAATATATATATATATATATAACAAATGGAATCACCTGTGCAAATTTTCATTGAAATGGTCACTTTTGATGTGTTGACTTGAAGGGGCAGAATTAGATCCCATGGAAAGTATAGAGAAATCCCAGTTTCCTACACGCCAAGCAGCCTCATACTGCAAATAGTTGACCAACAAAAGCAAGGAATAGAGAAACATAGAATTAATTATCACAATCTAATGGAATCAAATAATAGAATTACTAACTTAGTAAAACTAGAAAGCATTGAAAGAAAAACATTGTATATCATCTATCCATGAGTCATGACTAGGCAGACAACTAAGGCAAACCTGCAGTTCGGTGAATTCTAAATCCTGCTGAAACTCGCCTTTTCGAGAAGTCAATCCTTGGCAATAGAAATCCAGAACATGAGTACAACCAATTTGCTGCAAAGATCTAATAAGACCTTTGTAAGGTTTTCTACGCCTCATCTCATCGTCTGAGTTGGAAAAGTATAGAGGGGTTTTTGGTTGAGAACTTTCAGGTGACAAATTTCTGGAACCATCCATTTCTCCTACTGCTTCTGACCTCACTTGTAAGTCATAATACTCAAGAGCCTTGCTCCAATTTCCCTCATGCTCGAAGGTGACAATTTGCGAGGTCAACTTTTAGTTTCCATGACAAAAAAACAAAAAAACAAAAACAAAAACAAAAAAAAAAAAAAACTGTGAGAATATAGGTCACATTAAATAAATTTCTTCCAGAGTTTTACATCAGGATGTAAACCGTGGACACCCATTCTTGGTCACTGTCTGCAAAGCTGATGCAATCAAACTTCAACAACGAAGATTTTATTCAATAAATCAGGTTTAGAAGATAAGTCTATGAATTTTGAGAGAAATAGACTGTTTGGTAGCCTAGAGAGAGCAAAAAAATGCTCTACTTTCAGAGATACAATCTGTTTACAACGAGAAATATCATAACAACTACTATTAACAGTCTTTCCTATCACTATTTATAGTGATCTAACCAATGCTAACCAACTAACAAACTTGGAACTAACTGTAACTAACTATAGAGTTATACTGACTAACCTTATGTGACTGGATGATTCCATATAAGCTGTCAGGCTCATTGATTTGAGTGACCGCTGAGACAAGTAATTCAATGTGATGTGGCAACTGGGGACCAAGAAGAAAAAAACATAAAATAGGTAGTTAGCAAAACCCTCATCTGGAAAAGACCAAAGAACAGAATACAAAACAATAATCCAAACAAATTCCATATATTAAGGAAGGATTATATACACCCAAAGTGATCGGCTTATTTATCCAAAAAACTTTATACCAAACTTGACCCAAATAAGAGTAAAAATGAAACGACATATCTAGATTACAAAATATGAAACATATAGCACACATTCTCATCACATGCGTAGCTCTTTTACTTACCATTTCAAGATGGGAGAAATCTGGGCTCCCTAGTGTGAGACTATTGAAATGCTCTTCACACCAATGCTCCACGTACAATACAGAGGTAAAGTATGAGCCACAACTCTGTTAAGTATTTAATATATCCACATTAGAGATATTGCCAAATATAGTACAAACCGATAACAAGGAAGCCATACTAAAAGAGAAAACAAAATATGGGGATTCTAAAACTCACAATTGCCGACTTAGCAACAACCAGATAATCAATCGAAAGCCAATAAACCTTCCCCCCCCCCCCCCCCCCCCCCCAAAAAAAAAATGTTAGAAAAAGAACAATGGAGCAGAAATATTCCAAATATATTCTAGAAATAAATTGAGAATATATATATAGAGCTGAAAAACAATTTTACATTATATATTTACATGATTGATTCCATAATACATAAAAATATAACCCAATAGATATTTGTTTTTATGTATGTATGACAAAAATTATACCTTATCCCACAACGATGTTGACATTACCATCGCACTTGATGTAGCTGCTGAGTGTTTAGCCTTTATGGAGGTGGAACGGGATTTTGAACTATAACTAGAAGGCTTAGCGTACTGCAAAACCATTGTAAAATAACCTTTAGTTGTACAAAGATTTTGTCATGTATTTGTGACCAAAGTAGCTAGCAAATATGAAAATTATACTAAGAAACTTAACCACTGAACACAATTAAGACACACAATGAAGAATAAGGTTAACGGAAAATATATTACAGGATGTCAAGATGCGACATATTTGGCTGCCAATATCCCTTGCATTGAAAAATAATTCAACAAAAACTCAGCAAAGCCCTATCCTAAACACTTGGACTCGGTTTTCCAGTGTTGAAGATTTGGTCCTGCATGTCCCTTCAAAATTTTCCCTTTTTTCTCATGGGTAGCATGTTGGGGAAAGTGTTTAGCCATTGACAATTTGCAGAGGAGAGTGTTTCAATTTCTGAACTGTTGTGTGCTTTGCAAAAGGGGGATGGAGACAGTGGACCATTTACTTATCCATTGTTTGATAGCTCAAGAATTGTGGGACTTTTGCTTGGGTTTGATTGGTGTGCAGTGGGTAATGCCCAGAAGGGTCATTCAGGTGGTGGACTCCTGGCAGTGTAATAGCTCCAACAAGGTGGTAATGGTGGGGTGGAGGCTTGTGCCTCATGCCATTTTTTGGACTCTCTGGAAGGAGCGGAACAGATGGGCTTTTGATGATGAGGAAAGCTTCAGTTGCCTTCAAAACAGTACATGTGACTTTCTTTTTGCTTGGGGAGACCTGGATAATATTTGTTACCGGGGGCCCCTTCAATTTTCTTTTGGATAGACTAACTCTATAGGCTGTTGGTTGTACACTTCCATGTAAAGACCTTTGTCTCTTTTTGTTAACAAAACTTTTAAAAATAAATAATAAATAAAAAAACTTGGATTCAGGTACATTCATCTATACATGAGCCCCTTTTCACCACTGAGGCCAAAACGAATGGAATGGATGGAATGGAATCTCATTCCAATTCATTTCAAACAACATGTTTGGATGAGGTAATTAAATGGGAATGGAATCAAACAGTAGTAGTGAATTATAATGATATTCATTCCGCAATGTTTATTTCAATCTCATTTCATTCCAAACTCTTTTGAGCATGGAATCAGATTCCATTCCTAGCCATTCCATTCCAACTAAACAAACATGGCCTGAGCTTTATAAACAAGGGCCATATCATCTACCAGGTTACTGACCTTCATGCCTTTCCTCAATTCTCACAACCTTCGACGCTTTGACCTACAAACTTTTGGCCTTGCACTTGTTCTTATTGTACCTTCTACTTGAACCAAATCACTTATCCACAATGGTGCACTCATTAGCGTTGCTTTTTTTTTTTTTTTTGTGCTAGGTACTCAATCGACATTGTTGCACATCAACAAATCATTTTACTTATATTTACTTTCCTCATAAAATTTTCTCAACTACCAAAAAATAAAGGTGCTTTTCTCCCCCTTTTTTTTTTTTTTTTTTGGGTTCCTGAAGGAAAAGTTTCGTTTAACAAAATAAGGTATGCTTTGCCTAGAATATCTTAATATGGCATAGGGAATCACTATGATTAGCACAAGGGAGGGATCATATTTTATTGGCAACCACTGCAATGCTCAAGAACTTAGCAAACTGAGACAAAATAAAAACTTAAAAAGCATTATTTTTTAAATAGTGATCAAATACACTCACTTTTGAGCTTTCTCTCTTGGATAGGATCGTAGATGTTGCAGTTCTTTCCATTACATGACACAGCCGAAGTTCATTAAATGAATACAACATAACCTGAATCGATTTAATTAACTTATTGGACTCAGTAAATATATTGTCCTGCACCTGAACATTAAACAACAAATAAATAATCAACAACACCAACAATAATAAAACAATAGACAGCAGGGAAGAAAGGAAGTCAAGTAAATTAAAATATCAATTTTACAAAATTTCAGGATAAAATTGACTGAATCTGCTCAAGAATAAAACCTGCAAAGAGATTAGTTTGTGAATGTCAAAATCCAAATCCTTTCTCCCAGCAAGATTGACGAACACATTTGGCAATAGAAGCTCAGCAACTTCAGCTTTCAGCAACACAATATCTTGACATAATCTGAAAGCAGAATGCAAACCTGATGAATTAATCTCACTAACTGAAAAACTAACCGGGGTAAAGCCCCAATATACATAAACAGGTATAAAATAGCTCAAAACAGATATCTGAAAGTACAAAAAGGATACCTTAGAATCATATCATCGCAATAACCAATAAGTGCATAAACCAGGGGACATATCCACATCTCAAAAGTCTTGTCATGTGTCTTCCATATAGTAGATTTATCCAACGAAATTGCTTCAGCTGATAATGACATTAAATGAATTACTGCATCTTCAACACACTAAACACATAATGTAAAGTGACATCCAACTGTTTTTGTGTGCGTGAGTGTGTAAGGTTTCCAGGCAGGTTGCAGCTTATATGAATGCATATTTGGAGACATACAATAGCCAGGTTGCAGCTTTGCTTTGCATTATAATCATGCATGAAGTCAAGGCACCTAGGCTAACCTAATAGAAGATTGGACATTTATGGTGAGCAAACAAAAGGGCATGTAAGAGCTAGGCCTCTACCTGAGGCAGCAATCTTCCCCAGATGGCATTTTTAAATAACCTTTTACCATATGTTTAAAGAATATCATAATTTGACAGTATTTAAAACATTACTAAATGGTAAAAAAATGAATTATCTTTCACTATTAATCTGCTCAACTACCACTTTATTCTCATCATATAACCCTAATGCTTAATTAGCGATCTTTTAGAAGTGAAACAAAATTACACTTCAATCTAGGCAGAGGCATTATATAGTTATTTATTTATCATCATAATGCATTAAAAGAATAAATCAAAACAAAAAAAAAAAAAAAAAAAAAAACATAAATATATCAAGTAAGCGGTAAGCCATTATAATTTATAAGAGAAAAAAAATATTCACTTAAAAATAAAATCTCTTCCAATAGACAAATTCAAATAATCACACTCATCGTGTTGATGACACACTTAGCTTCTATGAATTATAAAATTACAAAGAACCATCCCACAAGTTGAGAAACACACAAGTTGAGAAACAAAGGTCCAGACCTAAAATTAACAATAAACTTGATACATTAGTTGCAAACTTCCATAAACATCAACAAATTCCAAGAATTTATTCCAAAACTCCAGTGACAGAAGTTTTACCCAAAGATAGAATTTTATAAAATTAGCACCTTCAATAACTGATTAAAAATCTAAATTAAGACTCCAACTCAACGCTTAAGTTATACAAACCTTTGTATACAATGTATAGTACCATTCCATATTGTGACGGCAGTTACCAAAGCATTAATCAGATACAAATTGTTTGCTAAAGACATATTTTAGGAAAACTTATGGCTTCTCGTCAATAAGCACCAATTAAGGTTTAATTACCAAATACACCCCCCCCCCCCCACCCCAAGTTCCTTCAATTGAATAATTTCTTGTACACTGTAAATTAATCTGCCCTTTGCATTTACTTAGGTTAAAAATTTGGACCCCAGAAATTTGGATTCACCAACAAGATTTTTCAACATCATTCTTTCATTTTTATTTTATTCATTTCATCACTTCGTTCTTGGAAAAAGGATAAATAAAGTAAATAAGTAAAGACGTATGCACTCCTACCTTCAATAGAGCAATGAAGCCCCATTGAAAGTTGTAAATTGACAGGAAGTGGATACCCAATGGATCATTCCTCTTTCCAGTATACAAAAAAAAGGGATAAAAATACTACCAGCAATGATTATGCTGCTATGCAGGATTATACATGAAAGATCCTTTTTTATCATATTGCAAGATTGAAATTTAAGGAATTTAATAAAAAAATGCTCCATACAATTACCGTGTATTAGCGCAAACAACTTCACCATAAACAAAAGCAAATTGACTTTGGAAACTAGCATATATTACCATTAAACTTCCTTTCTAGTTCCAGTAGTAATTTCTCTACCAGCTCAATATTAATACCCCTGGAGTGGACCTACAAGGCAGGGAGAAACTTAAAATAAATTTTCAATAACTGAAGTACTCTCATCACCAGGATAACATACGACTGTAACAGAACTGAAACCTAAGATAAAAAAATTAACAATTAAAACAAGTAATACATGGGCAGTACCCACTTTATGTACAACAGCTCCCATTTCTTACAATGAAATGACTACTAGCCAGGAGGCAGTATCAGTGGGTTGCACCTGTTGTTCCTAGTGATCCACAGTTCTACACTTAATGTTGCAACTTGCAAGTGTAATTTAATGTGGGGCATAGCCTCAAAAATATTCAGCTCAACATTCTTTCAGGTCTCTCTGTATATTTGAATAAATAATGATTTATAATTCCAAGCATTTTCATGCACTTCCACATTTAAAACTTTAAACCTTTGCCCTTTTTTATTTGGAAAATATTATTAAACTGGCTTAGTTATACCTATCACAGGAAAATCCACTATATCAGTATACCAAGAGTTTCAAGTTGATGGATGTGAAACCTATACCAATAGTTCATGTGGCAAGAAACCTTATCAAAGGAAAATTCCTATCCTACAAAAACCATTGCCCCATGTTGCCCAGTCCAAAATTCGAATAACTTCACATGATTATAAACAATATTAAAAATAATGGATAATAGAATACTAACCTCAATAATAGACCTCTCATAAGAATCAAAAGATAGCAATGCACTTTGACCCCTTTCAGTTGAAAGTATTCCCTGGAAGGGAAAATAATAACAAATAAACAAATCAAGAGTTTTAAAGCAACAAATTTTAATAGAAGCCCCACATATACAATTTTCAATCAAGGGAAAATTTGACAGAAATTAAAATGTGCATGAATAAGCATGTTTGGTTTTAAAGCTGAGGAAGTAAACAAATCAGTTCTCCCAAAAAGGCATAACTAAGCTTCATTTAGTTTTTGAAAGGAAAATTTTGAAAGGCACAACTAAGCAATAAATTTTTTGGTGACAAAAGGCCATAAGAAAGCCAAGATATTTATAAATATAAAAGATAGAAAAATAAACTTGTCCCATACAGATTCCACTGCTTTGCACTTGTTTTAAGATTTACTAGCATTCCTTTCTAACCAAAAAATCCAACTCATAGCTTAAAGAACGCCAAACCACAGCACTTTTTCAGTTGCTCCCAAGTCCCCAATCAAAACCACCAAAAGAGATCACCGTCATAAAAGGAAATCCCAAGGAATCGACCCAACTAACTGTGAGTCTCCCTGTTTTCTATTTAGGCTTCCCACTCATTTTCCTGCAGACTTTACTTATTTTCAAATACCAATCAATAGAGAACTTCATTCTCCATGATATCTCCATAAGGACCACAACCACTTACTTACGAGGTCTATAGTCCTTGAGATCACATTGCCAGTCCTAGACCACTTAAGGCAACATACAACATCCCATTCATAACAGAATGATGAAGTTCATCAAGAGACATGGGCAAAGCCAAATAGACTTGCATAACTCACCCGAAGAGCTTGTGAAGTCATATCAATTATCATAACAGAATCATCCATTAAATATTTCTTCAAAAGCCTCATAAGTGCAATCAGAAGTTCTTCAGATATAGAAGTATTCGTTCGAAAATTGATTTCTGCAGCACCGTTGTGGTTAATTGGTCGGCAAACATGCATATGACTAGGGTTTCCAGGAAGATGGAAAACAACACAATGTGGATCTCCAATACCAACCTGCAGCCAAATGAAGCGAAAAAAAATTGTTTCTGACCCAAACATAAAAAGATTATATAATAGACACTGTGAAACAACTAATAATGATACCCGAGAAATGAAATCAGACACCAGTGCTCTGACAATATTTGCATCATCCGAACCACACATGTGGACTAGTGTCCAAACTGCATGTACGATTTCATTGTCACAAAACCAATATGTATCTCCCACAATATCATCTGCATTCTTTGCGCTCTGAAAAATTTCCCCCATGAGTAATTTTTTGTGCAGCACTTGGAGACTGCAAGAGCAAATAAAGTAGAAGAGATATTCTCAGAAGTAACTAAAAAAAGTTATTATGTCACAAGTCTTCAAATTTTCTATAGAATTTATAGCATTTCCCAATTTTAAAAAACCTCCCTAAACTTAATCCTACAGATTATCTAATACTTTAATACAATTTAAAATTTTGTAATTTAATTTCCAACCACAATTCTGAAACCAATACTTAAAACCTTGCATTTGATGAACCAGTAACTACAGAAATGCCCACAAAATAAGTAAGCAAAGGGAAGCACCTCCACAAAAGTAATCTTGGCGGAAGGTTGCAAGACCTCTTCACAAACTGAAAATGAACATAATATGCATAAAATGTAAATGTAAATAAGGTGACAAGTGACAACAACTTATAAACTAACTAAACAGTGATGTAAACATTTTAAATGTTGAAGGCTGTATACCTTCAAGAAGTGGTCTCTTGCAGAAGAGGCATGGCATAATTCCTGATGGAAATTTCGTATCCCATCAAAAATATCTAATTCAGGGAAGGGTTCCAATTCCTAATAAATACAGCCATGGCATTAATAAAAGAGCATACATTTTCAATATTCAAGAAGATAAATAAATAAAAATATTTCTTCAAATGTCATAGATGCTTCTCAAAAATAAATATTTCTTCAATGCATCCCTTAAGCACTCAAGCCATCTAGACCAAAACTCATCTTTACTGTTAATAAGTCAAAGATGCGTACTCTTATGTAATCATAAAGAGATGGGTCAGAATCCACAGTTAGCTGGTGGAGCAAAGATAAAACTTGAGATGGTCGAGTGCCAGATAATTCTCCATTAGTTTCAGAGGGAATATAACATGCAACCAACTTCGATACCAAAAACTGCACAGCAATACCAGTAATAGGTTATGGAGAATATTGAGATATAAGTCATATATGCTATATGATATTATAAGGTGATGAGATATTAACCTGAAGTTGTTCACCAAGCACACCAACAATTTCTTTGGATGGGTTACTTTTAAATGTTTCGAGCAACTTCGAAATGATACGACAACATTGATCTTGTAAAGAAATACAACCAATAAGTTGCCCAACCAAGTTGAAAAGATAACTGCACAAAAAAAATAAATAAATAAACAAAAATCATCTGGATCAACAATCAACTAACTGCAACCCAGAATGCCCAACAGAGTGGAAAAGATAACTGCCAAAACTCAAACACTATCAGGGAAAATTCTTTTACAGGTGAAAATTTTATTTAATATTATGAATGAAAGCACCCTTAAAAAGGCTAAAATCTACAAAGACAAAAAACTCTCCCAACCAATGTACAACATCCATTTGGACAACCCATTAAAATGATCCAGAGAATATTGAGATTCCCTCTGAAACACCGACGATCATCTCCTTGCACAATCCTCAAAGGATGGCAAAAGAAAAGAGGTACCAGAGAGTATTTAATTTCAGGCCAAATGCCCTGATATGCCAACCCAACAGAAGCTCACCCAAGGAACTGGGGAATACACAAGAAACCTGGAGCCCTACGCAAGTAAGGGATCAGACGTCTGAGGCAAAATGGAAATGAAATAAGGAGATGGTCCATCAATTCTTCCGAATATGAGGGCATGACACATCCAATAAAAAGTAACAACCCTCAATCAGATCAGCTTATTCAAAATAAGAATTTTGTATGCCAAAAATGGTAACTTCATCTTGAAAATGAACATTTACAAAGGTTACAACTTTTAAGGAAGGAGTAAAATTTCTCATTTGTTTTATATGGATGATGTGAACGTGTTCTGTTATGCATTTAGCTCTCAGTTGAGGTTCCTCAGATGTGTTCTTTTGTGCTTTGAGGCAGTGTCTGGTTTGAAAATGAACTGGGAAAGAATGAGTTTATAGCGGCGGGTGATAGTACTAATGTGGAGGCCTTGGACTCCAACTTCGGTTGTATACTTCCTACCTTGGTTTACCATTGGGGGCAGGTTTCAAGAGTACATTGGTGGGGGACCCAGTTGTGGAGCGATTGAGAAAAGGTTAAGTAGGTGGAAAAAGTGGTATTTATTGAAGGGTGGAAAGTCCAACTTTGGTGTGGAGTTCTTTGGCGAGCCTACCTACCAATTTATTTATTTTTTTGATAAGGTAAATGTGCCTACCTACCAATTATATGTCCCTGTTTCGTATCTCGGTGGTTGTGGCTAAACAATTACAAAAGTTTCAAAGAGACTTTTTATGGGAAGGTTTAGAGGATGAGTGAAATATGCATCTTATAGGTTGGGATAAGATCTGTTCTCCGAATGTGTGGAGGTTGGGGTGGTTCCAGTACATTTTGGGAAGATGCATGGTGTGGGGAGCATCCTCTTAGACATGATTGCTCTACTCTTTCTGAGCTGGTGATCAACAATGAAGTCTCCGGGGCGACTAAGGGCACACCCAACCAAATGATCAGTAAAGTGGGTCTCCTTTGGTACAATTTCCTCCGCCGGGTCCTGGGTAGGAGATTATTTGAGGTGGGTTGACAAGTCTCCAAGCTGGGACATCTTGTTTGGTAGGACTTTTCAGGATTGGGAAATGGAGGTGTTTTAATTTTTTGAGAAGATACATTCTATTAAGATTAAGCAAGGGAGGGAGGACAGCATTGTGTGGAGAAACGAGAAGAATGGGTGGTTTTCAATTAAACCCTATTATAGATTTTTTAAGGGATCGAATGGTTGTAGTTTTCCAGCATCCAAGGTGTGGGTTCAAACAGTCCCCTCAAAAGTATCATTTTATAATTTGACAGGAAAAAAGCTTAACCATTGACAATCTTCAGAGGAGAGCATTTGTGTCCTTTGCAAAAGGCATGCGGAAAGGGTGGACCATTTACTAATTCATTGTCAGGTGGCCATAGAGATTTGGTATTCTTGTCTGGGCTTGTTTGGGAATAGGTGGGTGATTCCAACAAAGGTGATTCAGGTTATAGACTCCCAGGGCTCCAAATCTTTAAACAGGTCGGCTTTAGCTATTTGGAGAATTGTTCCACATGATGTTTTTCGGGCTTTGTGGAAAGAAAGGAATAGTAGAACCTTTACTAATGAGGAGGTTCCACTCAGTCTGTTAGAATAGAACAACCCACACTCCTACAAGAACCTACCTATCAACAATGAATAATAATGATTAATAACCAACTTTCATAACCTCCTCAACTCCCTCAACTGATGTGTACGATATATATGGATCTGAAGCAAGAACACAATATTTATGGATCAGAAGCAAGAACACAATATTTATTTTAGTATGGAATCGATATAGGATGGAAAACAGAATTATTTTTCAAACAACATGCTCCTATTGGAGCCAGACCAGTTCTCAACACAAATTTAGGCTCAATGAAAGAAATGGACTTAAAGCCTGCAAACTTTGATGAACTTTCCTCGATTCCCAAAACCAAGATGAAATAATTGAACAAACTAACTCTTTGGAACGTAACTCTTCCCATTGTAGAAAGAATAAAGTGCAACTTTACATAGGAGGCAATTGCAAACCTTTCTAATATTATAGATCAATAGATATTCATGACCATATTAGATTGAGAGTATATATAAACTGCAATGTTCTAACACCAACAAATCAGTTCAGCTTGCAAGAAAAGGCAAGAAAGATAGAGAAAATAGACTAGTAAATAAGAGAAAATCAAGAATTACTTTAATTCAAGAGAGATAAAGATCTCTCAACTCTCTACAATCTGTTACAATGAGAATATTCTGGAAAAACTAAACTGACTGATACTAAACAGCCAATCCATAGAGAATAAAGGCTGTCACAACTAGCTCTAAGTCTCTAACTAACTAGAGAATCTTTCAGCTATATTCTAAAGCTTCTAGAAACAATTACAAATGAAATTAACTACTAAGAAGGCTGATGGACAGCAGCCAAATGTGCCACATAATACTGCTCCAACAGAAACATCTTAGGTAATTAAATAGTAGAGCCACTGATTATGAACTCACTTGGAAGTGCTTGAAACTGCAGCTCTATGCCCCAGAATATCAATAAGCACCTCAATTGCAGCCAACCGATGACATTTGTGCCTATGATGAATTGCTGCTGTAACCTTGTAATGCATTTCTACTATAAACTGCATAATCACAACCGCAGTTTACTTCAGAGAAAGCATAGCAAATCCAAGCAACTGAAAAAGAAAACTGAAAATAGGAAAGATAAAAACTTAGAGATAATTTTGAAGAAGAAATGTTTAATACAAGGAAATGCATTATCACCATGAATACTCTATCTGGCCGAAAAATGTTGATCTTGTCAACAACACCAAAATTTGAAGGACAATCCTCCCTGCAAGAATCCAGTAAGGGGACATTTAAACATAAGAGCATTATGAAGAAATACAAATTAAATCAAAAAGTTCTGAGAAAGTAGTGCACATCTCCAAAAATCCATCAACAACTGTTTGAATCGCTAGCACAACTGTATCCCTGGAAAAGAAAGGAACTGCAGGGTCTGACACACAAGAGGCAAGAGACAAAATGTGGCTGACGATAGATACCTGCAAAAACAGAAAAATTAGAACAAAATAATATTTGAAAAATAAAGTATTATTAATTTGATTTTGATAAATAGCAAATCAGATATAATTGTATATAAATTATGATACTAGAATCTTTTAGAGGGCCTTTTCTACCTCTATGAAGCTGGTCTTTTGACTGGTTCATTTCACAGCTTGAGCTGCTATAGTTTTTGGTATATCTTGTGGTATAGCTTGGTTTTGATTCTTGATAGCTTTTTCATTCAAGGAGGAAATCTCTTCCTTATTTATGTAACACTCCTTTTTTTTTTTTACACAATATATTGTTTCTTACCAAAATAAATAAATAATTGTAAACAATAAGAGTATGCTGCTCATAGAAATAGAAGAAGATGGATGAACAGGACAATCTGGTGCGTGTAAGAACTTCCGCTTTGATAGTTTGGTTAAAAAATATCTTACCATGTAAATACTCATTTTGTCTAGCAATATACTAACTTATCATACTAATGATTATATGTGCATCTAGATAAACCTTGTTTTATGTTTCCAAGGATTTCCAATTTTCTTTCAAAATTCCATGTCATCCAATTTCAATTCCAAAACACTTCCATATTTCAGCATCCAAGACTGTACCATGAAATGGAACTTCAACAATAGCAACATACACCAAAAACTATACCAGTAAGGAGTGGTTTAATTCGAGTTCATTAAAAAAATTGATGTATTCTTGTTGGAGATACTACAAGCACAAGTATAAGGTCAATATAATTTTGGATCACCCTACATATGTATGTACGTGTGTATGAGTATATCTGTGTGTGTGAGTGTGTGGTTTAATTCGAGTTCATTAAAAAAATTGATGTATTCTTGTTGGAGATACTACAAGCACAAGTATAAGGTCAATATAATTTTGGATCACCCTACATATGTATGTACGTGTGTGTGTGTGTGTTGTGCACATCAAACAGAAGATATGGCCTTATACAAATTTGAGAGGTGAAGAAGGATTCATGCAGCCAACCCCAAATACATGAGGTGAGGCTATGTTGAGTTGGCATTCAACTTTACTGGATTTAGTTGCAGGAAGTTCTGTCTTAGTCCATTTGAAGTGTAGAAACTTATCTTTATAATATTCGAGTCTTAGTTAATTTATATATGTTAGTCTTGTTTTTAAAAGGTTTTTACTTTCCGAGCAAGTTTTCTTGAGTCCATAAATAAGGGCTATTGTATGAAAATGAATTCAGACTTTAATTAATGAAATATTGAGTGTTTTGGTTTGGTTATTAAAGGCATGTTTGCCTAAATTCTCTCTTCTATTTCTACTTCTTCTCTTTTCTTTAATTATCTGTACTGTTGTGTTGTGTAATTAACCCATAACCAGCCCCTATTTTCATTGTTTTCCAAACCTAAGATCCTACTCCAATAACCCTAACCCTATTACTACACCATAAGCCTTTACCCCAATATCCTAAACCTTAAACTAACTGCTATCCAAAAATTCCTGCAACCAATTTACTAAAATTCCAGCCACTTATTGCCTTTAAACCTTGACCTACCCCCATCCTAAATCATCTACAAAGCCTTGTACCCATTTACCACCTTTCAAAACCTAAAATCACAAGCCTTAGCCCACCATAAGTCCATAAAACCACATACAGCATTACTCTTGTGTTGTGTTGCATCAGTTACATTACTATAATCTAGAAAGACGTAGAAGCCAATAATAAGTAGCGGAGCTTAGTTCACCGCAAGATAAAAACTCTGAGAATTATCTCTCACATAAAAGAATGCAAACCATATGTTTCTTTATAAGTTTGTCTCTTTCATTCTCGGACATCTCAGCAATATGCAAAATTGAACTTTGAAGCACCAGTGCTCCCTTTTCCCACCCAGACTTCTTACTGCAGTGCAATGCCATACAAACTGAAAAGATTGGCACAAAGTGAATTTTAACCAAATTTGCCAGAGGTTGGGAAGCAGCCTGGAAGAAAATGACCGTGTCAGCTAAAACACCAAATAACAAGGTAATTACAAATAAACCGATACGAATTACTGAACAAACCAACATCAGATAAATCAACACAGAATCTTATCCCACTGCTGCATAGAGCCACTTGCAGATTTAAGTATCTTTCAACATGTCAATATCTCCAATATATCCAGTATCTAGGGGTATTGATAAATATTTCACATCGTTATAAAAGATATTAAAATGTATACATCATCTATATTATGGATATTATTGATGTATTAATAATATAACCAAATGTAATGTTTTTAACGTAACTTCTTAAATTAAATGGTAAGTAATCATTAATAGTAATTATTGTTGGTAAATTCTGTAAAAACCCATACTAAACCCATTCTTCGTATTTATAGGGCTACTTCTTAACATTAACAAACTGTGATGCTTTCCCTTATAGCTCTTTACTATTCGATTCCCATTATTTGTATACTTGTCACCATCTAAATAAGTAAAACTAGTTACTACATGCTGTATTTCAATAGTGTGAGTTTTTATTATGCATGAACCATGTTATCTCTCTGTAAGATTCCTGTTAGTGTGGCAAGAAGGATTGAGAAGTTGATGAGAGACCTTTTGTGGGAAGGAAGCGGAGAGGGAAAGAGAGATCACTTGGTTAGTTGGGAGGTAATGTCTCGTTCTAAGCTTAATGGGGTCTTGCTATTGGTAACATTATTGCTAGAAACATAGCCTTGATTGGAAAGTGATTATGAAAATTCCCAAATGAGAGTGAGTCTTTATGGCATGCAGTAATTAGGAGCAAATACAGGATTGGAGTTAATGGTTGAGATTCTTCTTATAGTCCTAGGGTTTCAGCCCCTTGTCTATGGAAGCTCATTTCTCATGGATTGCCTGGTTTTTTGTCTCATATTTCAATTGTGGTAGTGGTGAGAGAATTCAATTTTGGGAAGATTTATGGAGGGCGGATATTTCTTTTGCAGTTCGTTTTCCTCGTCTATAAAGATTGTCTCTTGCTCATGGGGTATCTATTCGGGGTATGATTTCTTCTTATTCATTTTCGTTTGATTGGGATTTCAAATTCTTTAGGAATCTTAATGATAGGGAGGCTTTGGAGCTTTCTTCTTTGCTTTCAGTTCTTGAAGGGGTGAACTTGAGACAATCATCTATGGGCAAGAGATCTTGATTCCTCATTCTTCAGGTGTCTTTTCTTGTAAATCTTTCTTGGATGTGTTACTTGATGATCCAAATATTCCTTCTTTCCTTCCCTTCAATTTGTTTAGGAATTCTAAAGTGCCTCCTAAAATTAAGGTCGTCGCATGGAGTGTTGCCCTTGGAAAACTAAAGATGAATGATCTGTTTCAGAAAAGGAGAACCGCTTACTATTTATCTCCTCAATGGTGTGTTATGTGTAGAAGGGAGGCCAAATGTGCAGATCACTTGTTCTTAGTTTCTTACACTATTCAGTTGTGAGATTTCTATGGCATAGACTTTTCCAGATTGCTGGCCTTTCTTGGATCTCTGACTCTCTATATGATTGTTATAGACTTATAGTATGTTTCTTATTGATTCCAAAGGTCTCAAGGCATCTAAAAAAGCTTCTATTTTATGGAGTTGTGCTTTCCTTGCTATTTTTTGGGTTATTTGGACAGAGAGAAATGCAAGAATATTTTAAGACAATTTTCAGGATGTTAGGAGTTTGTGGGATATGGTTTCTTTCTTTGCTTCTTGTTGGGCATCAACCTAGAAGGAATTTTCGGGAATTCCTTTGTTTGTAATTTCATCCGATTGGATGGCTATGCATAGTTAGTAGCTCTACTTCCCTTTTTTCCTTTCTTTGTAGGATTTCTCATCCTCATTTGTATATTTTTTCATTAATATCATTTTCATTGTTTGTTGCTGAAAAAAATATATTATGCATGAACCATGAATAGTGATAAACATCTATGTAGGAAATTCTAGCCCGGAAAAACATCGACCACCCTCTCTTCTTGCATTGTGCTTTGACTTGTACTGTGTGGCTGAGACTCTTATGCAGTGGGTTTGACACAGGTTGATCCAACACTTCCATGATGGAAATTGACTTTGCAGTATTGGGTAAGAGTAGAGGGGGTAAGGTTTTGTGGGGCTGTGCTACTTTGGTAATAATAAGGATCGTTTGGATGGAGAGACACTGGAATTTTTTAGGATAAATATGGCAATGTGGAAGTTATGTGAGATAGAGCTAGCTTTTTGGCATTTCTTTAGGTGTTGGTTACTAAAGAGTCTGAAGAGATGCCGTTCTTTTTCATCTAGAGGAACTGGAGAGCTGTTTCTTCTTCTAGGAAAAATTGAACCCATTGATCCATTTGGTGGCGACCCCCACCGTAAGGGGTGGTGAAGCTTAACTTCAAGGGTTGCTCCTTAGGGAACCCAAGAAGGATTTTTGTCTAAAAGGATTGAAGCTACAGGAATTCATTATAGAGGGCACCTTTATCCTCCTTGAGCTGGTTTTGAAGGTCCAGGTTAGTGCTTGATTTTATGAGTTGTGATTGAATTTTGCTGTTTCTGAGGAGGCCGTAAATGGTTCTTTGGTGAAAGGTTTTTAATTGCCTTATGGTTCCCTAAAGACTTCTCGTCCTTTCTTTTGTAAATTCTTCTCTTGATTTATGATATATTTGTTTCTTATTGGAGAGAGAAAAAGGGCCAATGATGTTGATATAAATATGCCAATTTCGACAATATCTGTGACATGCCAATGTGACTTTTAGGAAAATTTGAGAATATAATTGAAATGTCATGTCAACAAATTACCGACATCACCCTTCCTATATGAATTTCTTGTGCATCTTATTTCTACCTTATTTTTAGAACAAAATACCCAAAAAATTTATTGATATACATATACTATATGATTCATAATCTGATAAAAGATACTAAAAATTGTTACATAATTAAACAGGATATTGAAAAGTGATAAATCATAGAATTCATTATCCAGCAAGATAATATACCAAATAGTATTGTTAGGCAATAGATTATAAGTACTTATTTGGCACTATATTCAGGTGATAGTATTGATATATGAATAGATTCCTTCAGGTGGATGTGAATGTTTTCCATATGCCCAGTGGCATACTTTTTACTCCTTATAAATTGCATACTTGTTACATATGCATTCTAATTATATTTTTTATTTTATTTTATTTGTTCATTATTGTTTATTTTAACATTTCTAACGTTCTGTTGCAGATGTTCAGGTCTTACTACTAAATTTCACAGCCTTTTAAAAAATTCTTGACATAGATGTAAATTGATAGCTCCATTATTAATATTGACAATATCGTCTAAATTGATACTTCCTTGAATAGGGAAAATGCAAGCACAATAAGTGAGTTCATCATTTACCAAAGCCATTTTCCAACTTTCTACAATAGACAAGCAAAAAAAATATTAAGACCAACAAAAAGTTTTAAGCTTCCTATCCATCCAACATAGAAAATAAATGTATGTAAGATATTGAAATCTATTACCGTAGAAACCCATTTGAGGTTCGAGGTGTCCCCTTGCAGAATTAGAGCTGGAAGAAGCCAGTGGCAACAAAATTGAACAAATTGATTAGGTTCCACATTTGACACAAAAAGTTCCCTTATCTGCAAAGATGAATGGTTGAATGGTAGATAAGACATTTAGAATGAACCTAAAAAAAATAACCTTAAGATTTCATAAAAAGGAAAAAAACAAAAAACAAAAAACAAAACAAAACTAGAAAGAAGATAGGGAGGGCATCTGAGCCAAAATCAACTCCAGAATAGGCTTGATACATATCAAAACTAATTTGACACCAATAAAAAGAAATGGAAGAATAAACAATTTCTCAATTAGCCACATATCCTTGCCATACTGAAACAACTGCCATTACTCGTATCAAACCAATAGCTTACTTCTGGCCACTAGATCTCAAAATTTCATAATATGATTACACCAGGAATAAACCTTTTGGATACTTCCTTTTTCTCCATTTTGCTATAAAAAAAAACTTATTGCAGTGGGCTTTATTCTTTTAGTTTAGTGCTTCCTTGATGGACATCTAGTCCATCAGCTCTTTATATTTTGCACTTATTCAATAAAATTTTCATTTCTTGTCAAAAGTAATAAATAAATACTAACAAGCTTCTCAACGCACCATGTTTCTTCATAAGATGAAGTGCACGGTGTGCACCATGTCATATACACTATAAAAAATTAAAAATTAAAAAAATTACTACCTAAAGTTGGAGAAAAATGAAATTATGAAATTTCATAAGTCCACACGCCTTCAATGATATTAATAAGGTCCCTATTGGACAAGAAATGAGCGCATTACCTCAACAAGTGCAACTAAGCTCACACCACAAGCAACCCAACAAAAGAGAATTGATCCCATAAGTTCCTCCAAGTACTGCAAAAATTAAAGAGGTCAAAGTAATTGGAATTGAGAAATGACAGCCACTGGATGTTCAAGTAATTTATCTAAGAATATAAAGGCCCTCTATTACTTAATAATCATGGAGAAAACATGCTTTATTATTCATTTAAGAATATTATACGCAAGTAATTATAAAACAGAAAACCAAGTTGACCCCTAATGAGATTTCTCATGATCTATCAGCACAACAAACTGTTTGATGAAATTTATACTATGATCACGAATATGAGGGCCACTTCATTCAATAAGATCAACTTATGATACGTGACAAGCATTCACCACCTTTGACCTAGTCGTATACTGGAGTTGTCTTGACAGGTTATCAAGTACTGCAGTGATCAGTTCTCTGAAGATAAAAGCACAACTTGTTAAAACAGCCAAACCACCAACAACCAGAAGAGAAACAGAACCAGGTGAAACATTGTACCTCTGACAAGGATCAATGGCAGAAATCACACACATCATGAAAACAGCCTGCACGTCAATCAGAAGATCATCACAGGAAAACAAACATACAGCTTCTTTGATAATGCACACTAAAGTAAAGATTCAAAAATAAATTCAATGAAACAAGTCCAAATGTGTTAAAGGAGATATTTAACTCTTGAAGACTATGGGAGACAAATTATCTTTTGTTAGCGTTTCTTTGGTTATCAATCTGGGTACAAATACCAGATCCTAAGAGAGTCCTTGCGGATTCCCCCTCTGGTGGATGTTATGAAGGTTCACTTTGATCACATTATCTTATAGTCTTATCTCCAATCAATTTTTCCTAAACATTCCAGGCCAAAGAAGAATAGGGATATTTTCATAAAACACCCCAAAAATGATTTCTTGTCTCACTTAAGACAGTTTAGAATTAGAGATACCACAAAGGCAGACATTTTGGGTATGTTATGGGGGCTTGGGAAGGCCTCCAATCTTGGCATATCTCTGGTGTTCAGTTGTGGGTGACTCTCCTGCCATAATATATTGGGATATACTGGTCACTCATGAACTCATAATACTTGATGATATGCTCATCTATCACACACAAAAGATAACCTTTCTTCATCTCTGGTTGTCACTAATATTCCTCGTTAAAAGATCCTCTACGACCAAAGTCAACATTTGGCGAAAGGGAAGCATCAACCATACATCCTAGAGGACAATCTTACCCTCCGTGATAATTTGTTTTGCTTAGATGCACTTTGATTTCAGTTTTCAGGCCTTGGTTTGTGTTCGGCTTAGGGTGACTTTAACTTCTTTTCCTACCCTCCAGCTTAATTTTTCAAAAATATTCTAGTAATAAAAAAAGGAATTCAGAAACTAATTCTCAACAGCAATATAGATACCTCCAACTCTATTTTCTCACTGTATAATGCAATATGCATAAGAGTAACAATAATGATTTCCATTGTTGGACGAGGCTGAGGACCAGCAGCTATGACCTCTTTTGCTGTGACAAGTTTTTGTTTTGAAGAAACCACCAACTTAACACCAAAGTTGGAACTGGAATAACATCCAAAAAAAAAAAAATGTTACAATTGAATAACACTTCTTGATAATCTGCCTACAAAAACCAATCATCAAAGTAAAACTCATATTCACTGTGATAAATAGTAGTTTATTAATGGACTAATTCTACTGACGATAAGAAGTAAAAAGCACAATACTGACATAAGAAAAGTTATAACCATCTAAATAACCTGATAAATATTTGCACCATCTTTACCCTTTCAACCTCCTAATAAAATGTATTGTTTAAGTTTCCAAAAGATGAAGTCAAAGTTTATAACCGTGTATACCTATAATTTCCATGTACAAAGTTCAACCGACTCGAACAAATGTTTTAGTTTTGAAGTTAATAAACTGCAATGAGGAAATTCCACTTCCAAAACTAACAATAGTTGAACAAATATTATTTGCAGGACTCCAAGTGAAGGTTCAGTAAAACATTCTCAATTAGGTTGGCAAAGACACCCCATGATGCAAGCTCAGCAGAAACATGAAGAGAAGTTAATATGTGGGACAAAGCATTGTGCAAGAGAAGAAGAGAACAATGCAAGTTGAAAGAAAATATTTCTTATGAAACACGCAGATAAAACCAAACCAGGACCCTTTAAATAAACAAAAAAGCCTGAATAATAATGAAAGAATAAAATCTTTGTTAATGGAAGACTTCAAAGACAACCTTAAAGCAGAGGAGCAAATGGGCAAAAAATTAGACCAAGTTAGTCAGCATCAAATCATGAAAAATAACAGACCACATATCTAGGAAAACAAAGTCAAACATATATTCCACAAAAACGTGTGTATATCCATTAACTTTGTAGCACACGAAACAACTCAAATAATTGGAGGAGTATTAAATGGAGGATATATACCAAAGATAGTCATCCCTAGTGCCATCCATGAAACTAGTCATCCATGAAACAAGGGGTGAAAATGAGATGATACATTTTTGTAATGAGAATATAAGTTCTCATGTTGGGAATGTTTATAAAACCTTGTCAAAAAATAAAAAATAAAAAATAATTGAATGTTTATAAATTAGGACCAAAACCTATGTTGTGGGATAGCAATCCTACTGAACCTCAAACTCAAGTAAATGCAATTATAAAAGCAAAAACAATTTAAAATGAGTAATGAGCATCCAAACTGGGCAATAAAATACAGGGAATAAAATGGAGGTCAAGCAATTGATATAATAGGAGAAAGAAGTTACATTATGAAGGTGTGCTATTCTTGCTCTGTTTCAGGTTATTGGGTTGAACAGAATGCTAGAGCTTTTAAGATAAGGAAGAGTTTTTGGATGGGTTGTGGGATCGAGTTTATTTCTTAGCTTCTTTCTGAGCTTTGGTGTCCAAGGCTTTTCAGGGATTTCCATTGTTTGTAATTAAGTGTGACTGCAAATTGGTTTGCGCTAGTTAGGCTTTACTTTTCCATTTCGTATTTTTTTGTGTTTTGGTGGACCTCTTGTCCTCCCTTTTGTATTTGGCTTTCATTTTATTAATAATATTTTGTCTTTGTTGCTGATCAAAAAAAGGACAACTATTTGAGCATCTAGTGAAGTATGCAACTTGGTCTAACAGAACTGGTAACATCAATAAAAAGACACATTTTAACACTCACCAAATATCCTGGAAGAGCTCATCATGACCATCCCATGTTTGAAAAAGAACACCAATCCGTCGAGCCAGGAAGAACCTAACTCGATAATCAGGATCCCGGAGCATCATAAGCAGCTTTTCAATCATTGCCTTCATAGAGGTCCACCACAACATGGATTCAATAAAGCAAGATCAGTAATCAGATCCTGCACTGACTAAAACAAAATGAAACATGACAAACAAAATATTCCCTCTTATGCCTCCTGAGGCTGTTTCAGAGGATGGATGCTTGTTGGGCAGTGTCCAGCTTCATGTTTTGATTTGCTAGTTATTAATTTCTCTGGTCTTGGGAGGGGACCGAGAGGCATGGTGTTGTAGAGGTGCGCGGTTCTCGCCATTTTCTGGGTTCCATGGCTTGAAAGAAATGCGAGGATCTTTGAAGATAGGTTTAAGGATGTTGGTGGTCTTTGGGATAGGGTCATTTTCTTGGCTTCACGTTGAGCTTCTGTGACTAGGGAGTTTTCTGGTGTTCCCCTGTTTCTTATTATTTCAGATTGGAGGGCCGTTTGTGGCTTTTAGTGTCATTCTTTTTTATTTTTCTTTGTTTCTTTCTTTTTCAGTAGGACTCCTCATCCTTTTTGTACATTTCCCTTTTCTTTTTTTTTTTCTCTTTTAATAAAGTTTTTTGTTGCCTATTAAAAAAAAAAAAAAAGTCTGTAATTTGACATTTTGACCAAACTGCTCAATGTCATAAATAAGTTTTCCCACAAATAATCACCTGAGCAATTTGAGGATTCAAGTAAAACAAAATCGCATATGCAATCAATCAGCTTAGCACGTCCAAACCAATCAAGAAGGTCACTATCAGCAACTTTGTTCACCAGATCTCCAAGAAGCATTAAGTTCTGCAAATCAAAATCAAATAGTAACTTAATTGAAGCATAAGATAGTCTCCATTACAAAATTCACAGGAAAGGAAGAATCCTTGGAACAAAATGTAATATGGGCATCCAATAACATCTCATTATGATATGTTTCAACAAATACTACAGCGTTCTGCTTATACCAGAAGATTAACTGACTAAAGTGTTACTAGCAGAGGCAACACAGCATATCCAACACATAACACGAGTGAACATACAAAAATGACATTTGTAGATATAACTAAGATGATGTCAGTAAAATTAGCCACATTAAGGGTCCACAGGCCATGACAGAAATGTTACTACTTATTACTGCCATCGACCAACTACTACAACCGAGCCCAATAAAGTGAAACTATTTGCTCCGTTGTGATGCTTAAAGTGCAAGTCTATAGATCCATGTAATGTTCTAGTGGACAGATTATTCTATAGCCCTTAGCTGGGTTTCGAATGAGTTGTCTAGCCCTTGGAGGTTTGGTCACATCTGTAGAAAGGTTATCAATATTTTGCTCCTTTTTTTTTTTTTTTTTTTTGGGTAAGATGTGGTGAATATTGCTTCTCAATTGAGGGTCACCTTTCGATGGACTATAAGATCCAGAAACACAAAAGCATATGTAAAATACTCTAATAGCATTTCTTTCCAGTGCCTCATTGAAAACTATACACCCAGTTAGTTCTCTGTTGTCATTCTATGTCATGTACTTGTTAAGGTTGAGCCATTGAGTCCATCTTTCCCATTCTTTCTCTTCATTAAGTCCTTTTTCTCCCTCTTACTATCGTTTCCTCTTGTACATTTTCCACCCTTCTCATATTATTTCGTTTGCAGTAAAAATTAATCAAAGAAAGCAATTTTTTCTTAAAATGGAAAGTACTTGACTATTTTATAATTTAAAATTTAAAATTAATTAATTAATAATAATAATAATATAATAAACCAACAACATCAGAAAAATATAGGAAATACCTGTCCAAATTCTCTTTCTTTCAAAGATGGACCAATAAATTTATCCTTCCCAACAGTGTCCAACGATAATATGGTCCCTAGCAAACCGCGAATAGCAGCTAGTATATCAAAACAATGGACCTTAAGGGAGACTCGCATCTTAATCATGTTAGTCATTGAATTAACCTGAAAAAGAAGAAAAAAAAGACAAGAAATAAAGAAACGTGAAATTTGAAACACGAATACTCAAACTCCTAAAGAAACAAGTAGGTTGTTGTTGCTTTATATCCTTCATGAAAACAACAAAGATAAAATTTCCGATAGAATTTCATGCAAACAATGTCCAGATGATCTTAGTACCATGTCTGTAAGCTTTGCAGAAGAGGACCAGTGTGGATGTTCACAAAGATTGTATAGAATATTTTCACAAACCTGATCAAGAATGAAGGTAGGAAAAGGTAAGAACGTTACTAAACCCCAGAAGATCAAACAAATGTAAAGCAACATTTTTATTTTTTTTTTTCGGTTTTTATCAGTGTTTTGCTGAAGTTTTTGCTTCTTAACTTACTAGACAGTTGTGTAGCTTTAGTACTTAGAATGTAAGGGTAAAATAGTCTTTTCCCTAGCTTTAGGAGCCTGTATACAGTTGGTACTAGTTGTAACAGAATCAGTTTTCAGTTAGTTGATCATTTGTAACAGAATTATTCTAAGAATTAGAGCTTCTGCTCAATTTATCTCTTTGTCCAGATCTGATCTTGTTCCCCCAACCCTAATATCTCATTTCTCTATGCTTCAAGTAGTAGCTTGATTCCATCAATTAAGTGCATAATATACCACATATTTAGAACAAAATTTGGGTTGGAAACTTAACATGGTATCAGAGCATGTCTTTCTTAGGTCATTTCATTTGTGAGCCCATCTTTGTTGTCCACGTGGCAAACCCATTTCTAGCTTGTTAGGCATACACGTGAGGGGGGAGTGTTGGGAAAAATACCACATCCCGCATCGATTAATTATAAATTTTGACATCGGCTTCATATACTTGTTTGGGCCCTCCACCTAATAGCTTAGACTTTTAGGTCGGAAACTTACCATGGTATCAGAGGATGTCGCCAAATATTGGGTTTGGCATAACTTCATATACCTATTTGGGCCCTCTACTTAACAGCTTAGGTTTTTAGGTTGGAAACTAAATAGACCGTCTATAAGCCCCATGTCTCTTCGTAGGACTTTGTCCTCTTTTCTACCTTTTTCTTCTTATTTAATAAAATTTCTTGTTGCTGATAAGTATAAAAACATAAAAAATATAAAAAGCGTAATATACCTTTGGTTCGCTTTCTTTTTCCATGAGGTCAAATAAGATTTCCCATGTAATAACTGGTAAAACTAAGAAAAAACTCGAAATTAGAGATACCATGTCCAACTTCCACTTCACTGCAGAAAAAGAAATGCCAGTGGCCATTTTACCACTAACAGCTAAAATATCCACATCTTTAGAATCCTCACTCACATCCAACTCCATATCCATAATCCTACTTTTACTGCCAGGCAATGCACATGAATTTTGTGCAGGAGAGTCAGAAGCAGATAACTCTGGCTGGACAATTTCAGACTGAGTCCTCATGCATTCAGAACATTCTTCATATAGTTTAGCCAGAGCCTTTAAAAGTCTCTCAATGGATTGAACTATTTCAGTATAAAGAACACCATCAACAGCATTTTGACCTCCCGAATTGATGAAAAGAGGACACGAAACAACACTTCTAAAAGAAGCCATAATAGAGCCCATTCCAACAAAAATGGTGTTAGAGCCCAGAAAACCACGACATCGAATATCATTAAGGTTTTCTTGGATGACAGAAACAGCAATATCCAGCAATTCTAACACATACTGGCCCAATTTAGCAATGAATGACGAACGTTCTTCTCTTAGCCTGAAAGAAAACAATGCATATAAAGACAAAGAAAATATGAGGGGCATAATTCCAGATGATGATGATCACATAGTATTAAATTCATCATGAGAACCACAAAAATAGTTGGGAATAGTCTTTATCGGCACAGTTGTAAAATTGGACAAGGTAAAAACTGTTAAACAAAAGAAATGCCGCATCAATGCCTCATATAATCTCTACCCAAGGGTACTTTCTTTAGACATGTACAATCATCACAATACAAACATAACATGTTTGCGATCATAAACTTTACACCAAGTACAACTAAATACGGAATAGACAGATAGAGGTGTTAGAGATACAGAGCATAACTGATAAAGCCAACTATGAAAGAGCAAGAACATTGAACCCTGGTGAAAATATAAATACACAAATAAAAATAAAAATCAGCCAATGCTCCATCAAGTAATTGAGTGTACAGAAATGTCAGGTCAAGCACCAAAATACAAAGCCTTCTGAGTAAATGAAATCAACCATTTTCACTAAACCATGGAAGACTTCAGAATAATTTAGTTGTCTCCAGTAGTAAATGACGTAGGCTATGAACAAAACAGAAATTTTACCCCTCACCAACAGAACTAAGATAGATCACATTTTAGAAAATAAAGTTCCAAATTTAATAAATGTAAATATGAAGAGAAGACAAACCTAGTTAAATGAGAACAGTATATGAAATTAGATAAGAGAGCACATATAAAGAAGACATCTGGCAGAAGCATCTTTTTAATTTCCTTATCCACTAAAGCTACAAGAATATAGGTCTCCAGTTCATGCAGCAGTGGATCTCTTAACTCCCGGGGAAGACGCACATTCTGATGGCGTTGGGATTGGGACACCTGAAAATGACAAAAGATTTCCACAACTTAGAAATTAAACAAGGCCCAGATGGAAAGAAGACTTCCAAAACACAATTTTAACACCTTAACACTTGAACGAATATCAATTTTGGCAAGAACCTCCACAGAGCATTCAAAAAGTTCATGCAAACTTTCGTGCTTATGTTCTTCTATCTACAACCACAGTCGAAATTCAGTTCCTCAGTGAAAATAAACCAGAATGTATGAGACCCAAACATTAGATATTGACAAAGAAAGATCAAATTCAAAACATACATTAACCCAGTCTTCTACAGCTTCAGAAACATCTACAAAAGATTGCGACATGGAAAATCCTCTGTCACAACGCAAGAACGGAGCATAACCAGCACATAGTGCATAAATGGCTGCTGGCAACAATATAACCATGCGCTCGTTCAAGATTAAAGACTCCTGCACAAGAAGCATTAGCTACTAATTAATAATATCACAATGCTCCATTAAAAAAATTGAAATTACAAAAACATAACTCATTATGTTTCAAAGGCGAGAGCACAAAAAGAAAATGAAAAAAAAAAAAAAAAAGGAGAACAAAATAAATGGCACCTTAAATGAACAGCATGAGGGAATTTTCCATTGTACACATATATTCAAAGGGTACGACAATCACACAAGCTCCTCAAATCAAAAAACAAGTTCTCCTCCAAGCATGCAATGGAATCCATGGTTGCACAACCAAAGGTTTGGTTCACACACTCTACTAAAGTAAAGATAAACACCCCAGTTGTTTCATTTGAATATAAGAAATTAAAGCTCTCCTCATCCACTCATGGTGTATAAAAACACACTCTTTGATCCAATTCAATATCAAAGGTGCCAATTTCAATCAGTAGATATGCAGGAAAAAAGGAGATATAAAATACGGATCAGACACTATTTGAAAAAACAAAAATACAAAAAAAAAAAAAAGCTCTAATGACCTAACTGGGAATGGTTGAAAATCATATTTTCCAGTAGTTCACAATACAAAAATATGGTGTAACTTTTACGTGCAATTGTTGCAAATATACAATTCTCAAACTCATGCAGCTCTTTTGCAACAGTGCACATTACTCTATCAGAAGTACTACGTCCTATCGCTAATTATCAAAAGAAAATTTTAAGACAGCCACAATCCATGACTAGAAATAATGGGGGCAGAATATGTTTTTGTACATAACACTTACAGTACAATAATTATTTAAGAACTGGTCCAACAAGAGCCTCAGTTGAGATCCACAAATCAGTACAAATACTTCAATCCATGTAATTATACTGGAAAAGTGGGTGTAAGAGAATGCAAAATATTCAAAATCACTAGGGATAACATACCTGAAGCATACTTAATCACAGGTTGAGTAAAGCCAAGACTGGCACATTCTCAAAAGCATATAGCTCTCATTGCAGGCCAGTCAAAATACCCATGTAACTTAATAATCACTTCGTATAGCAAGAAACTAACAATTTGCATGACCCAATGACACATTGATACCCATACGTGTCAATAAAACTTACCACTAATAAGCTGATGCCACAGTAACTGTGATTTGATGCTAGATAGTTAAAAATAGGCCAAAACCTTTTACGACTTATGCTATCCTCACTCTCTCCACATGCAATGAAAGAAGAATGGATTCACAGTATGCAGTTCTATTATGAAATCACGCATCGCCAACAACAATTGATAAAGTAAATTCTAAACAAGTTGGGAATACGATACAACACGGATAGATATATTTATTCCTATGATACGTATACAACTATAGATCATAAGCGGGAATAGAACTGATAATGACATGGATATATTCTATTATGAATTCACACATCGCCAACAAGAATTGATAAAGTAAATTCTAAACAAGTTGGGAATACGATACAACACGGATAGATATATTTATTCCTATGATACGTATACAACTATACATCATAAACAGGAATAGAACTGATAATGACAGGAATATCCAATCTGTGATATTAACCATTTCAAGCCTAAGACAGGAATATCCAATCTGTGATATTAACCATTTCAAGCCTAACTTTTACATCATAAACATATTAAAAAATAAGATTATCTAGTAATTTATAGTTTCACCAGTATTCATAACAAAAATCACCTTCACCAAAAAAGTGTACATTGTGATCAAATAACAATTACAAAGGAAACTTTTATTGATATATTTCCCAAATGATGTGCCTATTGATGTGGCACTCACTTAAAAAACACCAAAAATCCATGTGGAAATTTGGCTGTTGCCAGTTTGCCACATCATAAGGAAATGAAATTAGGGATAAAATTTAGGGATGAATAGCATTGCTCAACAACAAATAGCAGAAGAAAAAATTTAAGCAAATAAACATTATATTTTATAGAAATTTGAAGCAGACAAACCTTCCAGTTAAGCAAACCAAAAACTGCTCTCAAAAGATTTTGTCTGAGATGTAAAATCTCTCGAACATCACCCTACAAAAGCATAGAGATAGGACATATAACATCAACCAAGCAGATAAAACAAATTTAGAAAAATAAAAAGGATTTTTTAGGATAGAAGTCAGTATAAATATATCGGGCCAGACCAAGACAAGTATTGTGCTGTTCAATCATGGCTCAGTCAGGAGCCAGGACCTGAGTCAACCCCAAACTCAGCTTGACATCAATTTCATTCTCGAATTAGGGATGGCAACGGGGTGGGTTTTTCTAGGGGCCCACCCCACCCCAGCCCTATGGGAAGAGTTTGGGACACTAATTAATGGGGTAGGGAATGTTTGGAGTTTTTCTTAAAACCCATTCGGGTTCGGGGCAGGTTAGGATTTTCTTTAAAACCCCGCCCCGATTAGACACTTAGTTTACTATTATACCTTTGCCAACTTATAACATTACAAACACTACCTTTCACAATATAACTATCTTCAGTATAAAGATTAATGTCGATTGCCTTATGATAGTCCATCACATGTAGTCCACTTTGTTTCTTTCAATTTTCAAGTAAATATATTTTTGCTAATTTTTTGGCACAATTCTAGGCTTTTAGATGTAATGGGTTTCTCATCCTAGTTCCATCACGTCCCGCTAAGCATACATAGGACTGGGGCGGGGTGGGGATGGGGTTTTCAAATTTAATTGGGACAAGAATGGAAATTTGATGTCAAACCCATGGTGGGTTTGGGATGAGGTTGAGACTAGGTAGTTCACAAGAAGGTCGGAGTTGGGAGAAGGCCCCCCATCCCCAATCCACCTCGTCGTCATCCCTAGATCGAATATGACAAAATTTGGACAGGGCTATCTCATTTTAAAGCACATCTTTACAGATATTCATTCAACAAATTGACCAAATGGTTCTACAATTTAAGGTTAAACGTACTCTCCATTCTTGACACATAATGGTATGGCAAGAAACAGATAAAAAATCAAACCCCAGAACTAAAATAATTACATTTAATTAGTTTTAAATAATAACTAAATTCACAACCCAGACTTTGGAGAAAGAAGGGTTTCAATAAAAAGACAGCCAGCTTAAAACCTATTGGAAATGAATCCTAAAAATTCAAAAATGCGCATAGAGCCACATATCAAGCAACATATAAGGATTCTAATAATAACACTAGAGAGCCTAAAACTTGAAACTGTCATGAGTGGTGCCACACAGATCTTGTGGGGGAGAGTGATTCTATTAATTGGAGTGTGTGATGAATTTTTTCCAGAAATTATATAATAGAAAAATTGTGTGGGCGGGAATGATACTTTGTTGTGGCGTAAGGACGCTAAAGGGTTATTTCCGGTGAAATCTTACTATACAACATTAAGATCTAGCAAAGTTCTTTTTCATCTGGGTAAAAACATTTGGATCCCTTCAGTTTCCATCCAAAGTTTCGTTTTTGACATGGTTGCTGGCTAGAAACAAGTACTTAACCATGGATAATTTGTTTAGAAGAAGGTGGGTTATTCCTAATATATGCATCTTATGTAAGGAAGCGGCGAAAATGTTAGACCATCTTTTTATTCATTGTCATGAGGCATGGAGTTTGTGGATGCTTACCCTCAATATTTTTGGGGTTCATTGGGTCTTGCCTTCTTCCTACTCATGACCTTCTTTAGGGTTGGTGGATTAAGGTGGAGTGTAAGGATGTGAAGGTGGTTTGGAAGATGGTTCCACGTGCTCTTTTATGGTGCTTATGGAAAGAAAGGAATTCAAGAACATTTGAAGGAGTGGAAGCTTCAATCTTAGACCTTAAATCCTTTTCTGTTAAGAGTCTTTTTTGGAGGTTTTGTAGTGATAACCAATGTCCGTAACCCTTCGTTTGTACCTTTTGTAGATTCTCTAAAGTTATAATTTGGGGATTACAGCAAGTGCTTGTATATGAATTATGTACATGGGTTATGACCTTTTGGTTTTACTACAATATTATTTTATCTATAAAAATAAAACTATAAAATAAAATAAAAAGGCAATAGAGAGCCTAACAACACAAGGTAACCAAGAGCTATTAGACTGGGGCTTCAAATTGTGTTTAGCTTTTAAATCTTAATTTTTAAAAATTTTCATTGGTTTTTTTAAGAATTAGTTTGTTTGTCACACCCTCTCATCCAACACAAGTCATACCTCCAAAACCACTTTGTATCATTCCAACCAGACAATAGCCAAATTGTTGCTTACAAAAAGATAAATCCAAGACAAGATACCAACACGAGGGTAAAAAAAACTCCACTGAGTATGTAAAATCCACGAAGGTCAAACCAATATTACAAGAAAAGTGTTCAACGCAATTTTCATAATTATGCTAAGAAGAAATTTCCAAAAAGCTCCATATAATACATTAACAACTTAAAGTATAGATTAATGCTTTATTCATCCTCGTTAAGCCATATTATCAACCAAAAGTTACCCTAATTAAAAAATTGACAATAATCACAAAAGATGCTGGAATTAAAATAAAGACAAAAAAATCTATAAGATGCGTGCATAAGCCACTTACTTGAGAACCTCTCCTTGAAAAATAACACTGAAATGAAGTACAAAAGGGACCTGGTCAGAAAGCATAATCGTGAAAATAGATAGAATATCTCGATAATAATAACAATATTAAGTATCAAGTATAGGTTGTCTTTCAACTCCCTACCAAAAATAAAACAAAAAGTATCAGCTATTAACTTGTATTTTGTTCGTAGTTGCACTAAGATATAACTAGTAGTTGATATAATCAGTTAAGTTGTTATATATGTCAGTTAGAAGGGTAGTTTAGTCATTTTCCAGCATTTAATTCTCTATAAATGGGCTGTCGGATTTATTTTATTTTAGTTTTGTTACTTTCAACAGATTTGGCAGATTGTAATCTATAATTGAGAATTTCCAGCTCTATCTCTCTAGAAATCAAAGTGTTCTTTTCCCTTCATTTTCCCTCATTTTCTAGCACTTTCTTGCTAATTTTTTTGGTGAATCACATCAGATCAATAGTAAGATGGATCGTCTTGCGAGCTTGTTTGGGTGTTATATGTATCTAGGTCTCCCATTAGGGGGCAATCCCAGGTTCCTAGAGTTTTGGGATCCAGTATTCAAAAAGGTCTCTGTGGGCCCTGATGGGTGAAGAAAGCCTAAATTTCACTTGGGATAGAACTATAGAATCACTGTAGTACAATCTTGTCCTTCCAATATTCCCATCTACGTCCTTTCTTTCTTTAAAATCCCAGTGAAGATAGCAGGCCAGAAAAGATTCAAAAAGACTTTTTTTCGGGTTAGGAATGCTAGTGATGAAAACAAGAACGTTGTCATCATTTTAAAAATAATTTTCTTCTAATTCAAAAATACATGTTAATAATTTAAAAGGTAAAAAGGTAATACTATCATTTCCGTTAATGCTGTAGAGCTTACAACTCTACCAGGGAGGTCAGTGTATTTTTTGAATATTCAGGAGAGGTCAGTATAATCATCCTAACCAAAAACAAAAACAAAAAAACAAAACAAACCAACATAGCACATAAGTAATCTAGCCAACCAATTTGAAATACAAGGTATCTTTTAAGAAGCAAAGTAAAACTCACTTACATTGATGGCGTACGTCTGAATAACTGAAGATCCCATACATCTTGAGGTACAATAGATGTGTGCAATAGGTCCTGAAAGATAAAAATGTGTCATAAGTACTTTATAATCTAAGATTATCCAAAATTTGAGCTAAAAGGCACTATGCCACTATCCAAGGAAGAAATTTCATACAGCCTAACGAGGAGAATAAAACATTAGAAATGCAAGGTACACATTGTCCAAGAACTCACATTTGAAATTAGGTTTCCAAGAAGCATCAAAGCGGCATCAGCCTGTATGAAAATAAACACACTGTATATTAAGTACAGCTCAAGCAACAAATTAGCCATCATGACGTCTAAATTTTTAGAAAATATTTTAAGATACAAGCCATTTTAAAATTTTGAACAAATTAAACTATTTACCAAACAAAACATCAACAACAACAACAAAACAAATAAATAAAATAAAATAAAATCCCAATGCCTATGAGAAAGGACTTAGTTTACATCAATGGATAGCAAAATAAAGAATAGAAGTGTTTCAATGCTGTTGAAAGAGGGTGTGCACCATTGTGATTGTAATTCTGGTAACTGTTACTATCAAACAATTTGAATAAATTGAAATAAATTGAAAATATTAACCCTCCAGCATATTCCTGGAAAGTGGCATCCCAAAAATTATCCGCCTAAAAAAATCCACTTTACATCATTTTGAAAAAAGTGCAGAATATCAGGAAAGTAGCTAAATTATTGTGCTGCAGCCTGCGAGCACGTTAGTAATGGGTCTATTCCCAATACCATTTCCAAGATCTACTTTATAAACATGAAATGGAGCATTAATAAATTTTTCAATTACAAAAGTATTAAGCTACTACAAGGACATAAACTGTTGCAAAAGTAGAAATACAGATAATCTTTGGTTCATTTTCTTTCAAGAACAGGCAATAAAAATAAAAAATAAAAAATTTTAAAAAAAAAGACATTGTCAATTAGAACTCGTGGAATTGAGAACTTAGCATAAAGAGAACTGGACACATCAATCACTTGTATTGACTATACTATAAATAAATTCATGACAAAACTTACAACTGAGGTGACATTACTGAATGTAGGTAAGCCATGCATTAGACAGCTCCATATTCTATGCCAACAACTGTCGAACTGAAGAAAAAAAATTAACCACCAAATCAATGCAGTTCACATTGAGGGAAAATAACACATGAAAACAAAAGAACATTGAAAGCTCTACACAATGGCACCGTTGGGAAGTCCCACATCCCACATAGACTAAATATTGAGTTTAACATGACTTCATATACCTATTTGGGCCCTCCACCTAGGCTTTTAAATTGGAAACTTAAGACATTCACTTGTGGCATTATGTGAAGTAATATTTATAGAATAACATGTTTTCTAGCCATCCTTCCCTAGACCTAGCCCAAAAGCAAGGTTAGTTAAAAACTTTAAAATGACTGCTATAAGACAATGTACCATTATAAGAACCTCAACATGTAAAAGCAGGAGTAAAGAATTTCCCACTGAGTCTCCTAAATGTTGAAACTCAGTGACTGACCATTATAAGGGATCTCTTTAACCATTTCATCTTACTTTATCAAAAGCATGCAAAAAATAATCAAGAGCCAACCCATTCACTCCGAACCATAAACCTCCACAAATTACTGGTGAATTGTTTCCTTAAGAAAACATAAACACATCTAATTATGGCATTACCTCAGGTTCTGACTCGCTGGATGAAAGAAAAAGGATAATGATGGTGGGACTTGGAAGACATGCCCAGGGTAGAGTGCATTTCGAGGCTTGTTAGCCTTCTGCTGGAAAGCACTATCCCAATAAAATGTTAAATCGAGCAAACCAAATGCACAATTCTGGTGCCTGTTGTCCCACCACTAAAATAGGACAGCATAGCCCGATAAACACTGGCCCAGAGTAATTCAAAGGCATACACTATAGTGAACAAAGGTGATGTGATTTCCAGAAGTAAATCAGCAAGAAAATGAGGGAAAATGAGGGAAAATTCAAGAGCACTTTGATTCTAGAAAGCTCTTAAAATTCTGTTACAAATCTGTTGAAACTGAAAACTGATTCCAAAACTAACAAACTGACCTATATATAGACATTCAAGGCTGTAAAATGACCAAACTACCCCTGTAGCTACCAAACTAGTGAACTATCCCTGTAACTACCACACTAGTGAACTAGCCCTCTAACTACATTCAACTAAACTAACTACTAAGTACTAACTAAATTTAGGAGCTACTAATTACATCTTAATACAACAAAGAGCAAGAGAAAGCTGCTGGAAACAAGAATAAGCTGCTGGGCAGCATATACAACATATAACAGCCCACATCATGACTCCCCCTCTTAAAAAAAAAACTTATCATCAAGTTTCAGCTGCAAAATAGGACCGTAAATGCTTCACATTAAAGACATTGGAGATGTTAAAGTGAGGTCGCAACTCCACTTGGCATTGGATCTTTCAATTCTAGCTTTAACTTGAGCATGAATATCCTTCATAAAAGCCGCCACAGTCCTCGGCCTTCGGCATTGTTCTTCTTGGACCGTGGTAAAGGATCCATATCTGGAACACTAGAAGGCTTAGAACCATAAACCACCACAGAAGGAGAAGTGTTGATAGTCTGTTTGAGAGAAGAATTGTAGGCAAATTCAGCCAATGGAAAAATATGTTCCCATCCATAGGGATTTTCACCAATCAAACATCTCAACAAATTTTCACGGCTTCTATTAACCACTTTGGTTTGCCCATCAGTTTGAGGATGAAATGAAGTAAATAAGCAAGAAATTTTGCATTGTTATCACCGCCACCACAACCTTGCTATTGCCATTCACCTCCACTACATTATTATCATTGCCGCTATCACTGCTGCTGCCACTACCTATCACCATTAGTACCACCTCCTTATCACTGTCATCACTATCATTCAATCAACACCACCATTACGATGATGCAAGCCCAATATATATCGTATATATTTGCATATATTTACAAAAAGAGCAAGCCTCAACTCCTCTAATCACCTACAATAATTTTTTTTTTTTTAATATAATTTTGTAAAAATATAAAATTCTTTTGTAACACAACCTTGCTATCGCCATTCGCCTCCACCACATTATTATCATTGCCACTACCACCACCTCACTATCACCACTGCGGGCACTTCCTAGCATCAACTCCTCTAATCACCTCCAATAATTTTATTTTTTTGAAATATATAGTTTTGATAAAAATATAAAATTATTTTCTAACAATTATAATATTCCAACTTTCTCGTCTAATTATTTGTGCCATCCGAATATCAGAACCATAATTCTGACTTGATTTCAAGTCTGACAAAATTGGAATTACAATTCTGTAACTTAATTCCAATTCTGGGTACCAATCAAACCCTAACGAAATTTTATTAGAGTTGCACACTAGGAAATTTTATTAGGTTTGTAAAAAAATAAAATTCTTAATTCCAATTCTATGTACATGTGCTTAGCACCTTTTTAGGAATAAATTATTACCTTAAAAAATAAAATAAAATCTATAGCCAAAAAGCACGGTAGAAGGTCAGATGAACTTTAAGGCCAATCTTGAATGATGTTATGTTTCAGAACCCATATCTTGGATAAAATTTCTAACGTATGATAAGGATATGAGGGTTTTTTTTTTTTTTTTTTCTATGTTGGAGTGGATCTAGGGGTGTGAGTAATTTGCTTAAAAGAAAAAAAGTAAATGTCAGAAGATATAAACAATAAAAAAAATACAAGCATACGATAACCAAGAAAAAGGGTAAGACATGTACCTCTTTTGAGGTGAGAGATGATGTCAGCGAAATCTCCACTCTTAAGACTGGAAGCAGCAGCAGAGAAGAGAGTTCCTGCAAACTCCTTAAGATGCAGGTCCATATACATGAGAGCCGAAGAAGTATCCAAATGCGATGTTAAATTAACCCACATATAGTAATGCATAAATATGAGGATTACAATAGGATGGAACTCATAAGATTGAATCTTAGTACTGAACTGGCAGGCACAGCAGTGTCTCATCCAAATTTGGACAAGCTGTGCTGTAGACTTGGGCTATTTAATTAAAAAAAAAAAAAAAAAAAAGCAATGAATAATTATGGTAAATGAGGAACAGCATACCGCAAAGTCCACAGCAAACCATCATAAGCATGCTCCAGTATTTGCATCATTCAAAATTCTGCAATATAACCCAATTCCCAATTCATCAATCCAATAATGAACAAGATTTAAGCATTCCTTCAGTTTTCACACTAAAATGCTACATGACATGGATTCTTTGCCTAACATAAAGTATCCGTGTCGACACAACATGACGTAGATGTGGCCATGTGGGTACTCCTACCGAACACTTCAAAATGGTGAAAATTCAAATCCGACACCTTAAAGCACACCAGCACCCAACACCCATACCCAAGTTCATGTAACATAGATAACAACTATGACATGTATAAGGGCAGGAAATGAATTTACAAATGCATACATGGATACAAAGGTGTAAATGTGTAATTATATAATTTGTTAATTTCAACTTGTCTGAGAACAATAAGCATCCTGAATGAGGTTTTAATATAGCAGCAATGTTAAGTTCTGTTTGTCTGATAACAAGAAGCATCCAAACAAGGTTTTCAGTAAGCAGCAATGGGCCTAGAGATGTATGTATGCACACTCAAATGCAATCGAATGTGACCACGTGACAATAGAAAAGTAGATTTAATGAAAATAAAATAAAAATACGAGGTACAAATTGGAGTCTAGATGCATATGGTATTGCTAATAATCAAGCGTATCCACACAAGAAATCTTCAAAAAATAACAAAATATATACAGCTTTATGGTTGTATGAAAAGAACAGGAGAACATAACATATAAGGCTTCTAGGGTTTTTTTTGTGAGAACAGTTAAGAAAGAGGATGATGAAGAAAAGAGAGAAAAGTGAGAAATGGAGATGACAGAAGCAATCTCTAACCAGATGCCCTATCCTCTACAATGCTATTCAAGTAAAGCAATAATATAATGAACACAGGACAAAAAGTCAAAGACGCAATTGCCCCTCCCTACAAAATCTCCACAGTAGAATTACCTTTCAAAGCTTTCGGATATGCCTTCAAACCAATATATGAAAAAATCCTTACTAATGCGAGTGTAATATTTACGTGTGAGACAACAAAAGACAGCATTCCTGTAGAAAAAAACCCACTCTTATTAACTCCAATACAATATTTATCCAAAGAAAAGGAGGATAGTATCATAGCATTGGATAGAAACTGAACACAAACAATGTGGATAACAATTGAAAGCTAAACTAATTACTCAAAAACTCTGCCAATGGTACAAACACCTCATCAAATATCATTAAATGAATGAATAATATAACAAAATTGAATAAAATTTTACTTAGTTCAACCATAAAACCCAAGTTCTGCAGATAAAGATTAACACCACTAGCATTTAGAAAATGGTTATGAAGACATCCCCCTCAATTTAACAAAGCATGGCTTGAAAATGGTTGTGGAGATCTAGGGAAGAACGAGAAAAATTCAATGAAAGAGTATTTGAAATGCAAGAAAAAAAGTAAAATAATAATAATAATAACAACAAAACACTAACAAAGGGGTAGGGTTCTTTTGGTTAGAAAAAAATGCTAGGATCTTCAAAGAAAATTTTGAGGATGCTTTCAGTTTATAGAGATGGGGCTTTCCTTTATGGCCTCTTTTTGGGCTTCAACTTGCAAGGAGTTTTTGGCTATTCCAATGTTTGTAATTGTTTCAAATTGGAAGATTGTTTGTGGAGTGTAGTTCATTCTTTGTTTTGTTTTGTTTTGTTTTCTTTGTTTTTATTTATCATTTTTGTAGGACTTCTCCACCTCCCTTGTAATCATTTTCCGTTCATCAATAATATTCTTTTGTTGCTGATCAAAAAATGAAGAAAACCCAACTAATTAGTATGAAGAGTACTTTTAAAGATGATTTTGTAAAAATCTTGTGACCAAATTGGCAGGTTTGAAATCCTTGGGGATTTTTTTTTTTTTTTTTTTTTTTTTTGGGGGGGGGGTTAGGGGGGGGGGGGGGGGGGGGGGTTTCAGTAGCACAAACTCGCCATATCCTTATTGGTGTTTCTTTGAAGCTGCCTAGACATGGTTTTTTATTTCACCATTATAAATTTAAATTTTAAAATATAAAATTTATATATATATATGTATATATAAGTGGAATAGTGTTTTTTTTATCAACATAAGTGGAATAATGTTATGTTTAACATATATACACACATAACTAATTTAAAATCAACAAAACCTTAATTTCAACTTCTTTCTTAATAGGGTGAGCACGCACGTGTCCCCTGTTTCTCAAAAATTTGCCATGTCATTGTGTTCATGTTGTGCCAAATCTATGTCCTGTGTTCACAGTCCATGCAACGCCAACACAATTACCTAACAAAAACCTCAGTTAGAACTTGCACAAGGATCTGAAGAATTTTGAGGCCTTGTCGCTAAAGTTTTTTCTTCTGCTTTTTCTATAAAGTTTTATATAAGCGATATTTTGGTCATTTTAGTATTGGGACACCATTGCAATTAGTATTTGCTGGCAAGGTTAGACAACCGAAATCCATAATAGAAATATCAGGCACCAGAAATGTGTTTGTGTAAAACAGTTTTAAATAATAAACTGTTAATATCTTCAAATAGAGGATTGAAAAGCTTCAAAAAGGCACTCCACCTTATATCCCAACAATGGCTTTGATATTGTTGTTGGAATCTTCTTTAATTAATCAAAACAACAAAAAAGTTATTCTATTCCAAATTTATATAATTATTTTCATGTTTTTGATACAATGTTCTAGACAATGTAGGCTTCGTAAAACAAGGAATGATTAAACATATAGAAAAATGTGAATTTTATGCCCCACTCCCCAACCCTAAAAGAAAAAAAAAGATTTTGCAGCTCACTAAACCAGTAAACTGAATGCATATGTGCCAAATTGATATCAGTCCAATATACATATTGATATATATACTCTATGGGTGTTTTTTCACTTTTAAAGCTATGGCCATCATCTAGCCATAATAATAGAGACCCACACCTGTCATACAATTCAAGGACATCTGAATAAAAGAATAATTTTCAAAATTAAAACTTACCATAACCATTTTCCTTTCATGAGCCCCTCTTTTAGATGGGCAGCAGCATGTTCCCTCCTAGCTCGTTTCTCAGATGATGATGCTTTAAACGAATTAAGACATGCCTGAGGAAGTCAAATCATACTAGTCAGTAACCATGGTCAGGAGCAGATCCAGGATATTTTCTCGATGGTTGCACTTGCACTTGCACATAAGAACCTATTGACAAACTAAACTTTAACTTTATATAATCTACAAAAGCGGTTGCACATCCGCAAACATGCACCACACTGCACTTTAGTAAATTTAACCAAAATTCACCAAAATTTAACCAATTCTCAATGGGGCTGGGGCACTTTAGTAAATTTAACCAAAATTACTTATCCAAATTTTTTATTTTTTAAAAATACCAAAAATTTAGTGGTTGCACGTGCAATATAGTGCATCCGTCCCTGACCATGGTAGTTCTTTAACTAAAGGGGGAAAACATCTTAAGTATTCTAAACATTTCTGCTTCCTTAAGTCTTCATATGAGAACAACTTGGGGATAAATATAGAAAACTTTTATTTTGTTGATTTTTTTTAGGAAAAAAAATTATAAATTTAAAAATTAAAAACCCACAGGATCCTCAAAAATATTTCTAGAACCTTCATTTTAAAATTAAATCCTAAATAAATAACTAAATAAAGGTACAGCATCATCTGCAGGTAATGAATCTCTAGAATAACTACCCGATAAAAGACAAGAGCTGCAAGTTCCACCAAACCACATTGTGAGCTTGTCAAAGTTCTAAACTTATCATCCTTGGTTGTGTCACTCCTGAAGGTACACATGACCATCCATCAGGAACCAAACCAATAACTCCATAAAGTATGTCTTTGGAGGAAAAAGATTGATATTTGTCATTTTTTTGTTGGGTTGGGAGGGGGAACTCACCAGGGCGCACCAGTGCTAGAAGTACTGCTTTGATCTAGTTCCTTGCCAACTACATCCAGAACTTGTTCTACCTAAAGGACTCCCATCAGCAGCACCTCTAGTTAGATTTAGCTGTAACCTTGCATATAAAATAAGTGCATCCTGCAAACAAAATATATATAGATATGCAACATACAATTAGATCAAGTCATTCAGGGATTTTTTTTTTTTTTTTAAATACATTATGCATGGTTAAGAAACCTTCAGACACCGATCATGGGTTGTAAGCCAACAACGGAACACAAACTTCTGCACAGCATTATGGATTTCCAAGGACTGACAACCCTAAATTTGGACCATCCTTTAACAAGTATGTATTAATGCATTCAATCAGCTTGCGTGAAATCTTCCCCTCATCTCTGAAAATGTTTCAATAAAAAAAAAAAATTTTAAAAAAAACAGCCATATCTTGTCAGGATCAAGAATTTAAAAAGAGAACATTTAACATGACTAGTCATATCTATGACAGAAAACCAGAAGCAAGAGAGGATTCATTTACGCTGTACCTAACAAAAGAGAAAATACCAACAAAGCCCTTAACAATGTTTTCCCTAGAAGTATCTGGGAAATCTCCAGGAGGATTTTCAAGGAGTGAATGAAGTGTGAGGATGCAACGAAAGACCTCCTCTTTGGGATTATATTGCCCACTATTCTTATCACTCAAGCTTGCTTCCACCTTTTCCATGTATAGAAGCACAAGACCTTGCCAAAAGAAAATCACATAAAAACAGAAATGGAGAGATGAAAGTGTTATTTAACATTTGGAAAAATAAATGTCATCCAATCTAATCCTTTCCACACACACAGGCGCGCACACACACACGCACACAAATATGTCATCTAAACAAATATGTTATCTAAATTCAAAACTCACTGCAATAAACCTTCTTCCTCATGTGAAAACAATAATCTCTTACTGTCAGCAGATGCCGGAGAATAATCCCGTACTCAGACTGAAAGCTTGGAACTTCTGTTGAGACTTCCCAGATGTGACTAAAAAGTAGTTTGACCACAGGTAAAAGGAGCAACATCTTGCCTGACACAGGAAGATGGATATGTAAACAAACTATGTCAAACAATGCCCATGAGATCATTTC
This sequence comes from Liquidambar formosana, assembly GCA_039720395.1. Classification (NCBI taxonomy): domain Eukaryota; kingdom Viridiplantae; phylum Streptophyta; class Magnoliopsida; order Saxifragales; family Altingiaceae; genus Liquidambar; species Liquidambar formosana. Next base: position 27,451,208 of record CM077828.1, read on the forward strand.
CAATGGAAAGGAAAAATAATACCGATGCACATAATTAACTTCATGGAAAATAATGATGTCATCTAAAAAAATAAAAACATGAATTTTTTTTACCAAACCACCTTTTGGTAGCCAACTAAACCAATGACAAGAAAATAAAATATAATTTCAAGTATTATTCTTTATATTGTTGTAATCTTAAAAAATGAAGCTCACCTCTATAAAGCCAAATAGTTGAATTATGCTCAGTTGAGAGGAATTACTTCCTTACTAGAGTCCCAGATAATATAAAACTAAACAACAACAACAAAAAAAATGAATTTCTTCTCTTTTCATGCGTTTTCTCCGCAACAAGAGCATAAAGTAAGCATTAGAACTTTCAGCCTTCATTTAGACTCCATTTGGTGTTTGGGAAAGCTAAACATGGAAATCATATGAAAAACCACCAATTACAGTGGTTTTTCTAGCACACGGTAGAGTTACTTCATCAATAACAATTATATACTTCTTCAAAACGATGGTAAATTGCTACCCTTTTTCTATTCTTAGGATGCCATTTTCCAGGAAATAGCTTGAGATACTAGCTTCATCCAACTGATATGTTTCCATAACCACCCGTGAAATTGTTTGAAACTATCCAACTAGATTAACCAAACTTGGGTTTACCCTCAGCCACAACTTAATACCTCATCCAGAAATCCAGAGTCCCCAGATGAGGAATATCCTTAGTGTCTAATTGAAGTCCTCTTCTTTGAGGCATTCAAAACTTATAAGAGAGAACATTCCCGAGGCTTCCTGCAGTTTCTTGAACCTTGTCCCTTAATTGATCGAGGAGGTTGGTGAAAGGACAAGTAAAAATCTACTACACACTCATACACACTTCTTGGGACACAAGCTTGGCCAAATGGGTGACAGTTCACCCAAGCTGCACATTTTCAGCCCAACATCCTTTGGCTTTCTTTGGTGGAGGCTCTTCAGATTCACCAGGAACCTCTTCAGTTTGGTAAGCTTTTTCAAGTGGAAAAGCAATTGTCAGTGCCTGCTCAAGCAGATCAGCACCTATTCCTTGGTCACTTCATAAGAAGGAACGTACAGAACAAAACAGCAGATCTCAACATGAAAAGGAAGGCACAGTACTCCTGTTAAAAAAATTCCACCCCAGACTTCGTTTTTTGGCAATACATGTGCCATATGCCACCATGGCATTACTCTTATTAAGCATTTGAACTCAACATCAGTGGGGCATCAGACCATTCTCGGAAATGGCGAAATCCCTTCAGACAAAGCTGCCTTATACCCTCTGAGAAAAGATGAAAAGCTTCTCGTTCATACATAAGCATACCTTCTTCTTCATCTCCTGTGATCAACCAGCTGCACCGTCTCCCTCCACCATTATTTCTTCTCTCTCAGCAGTCATCTCGGAGTAGATGCTCTATCCATATAACCCTAATAGTGGATTGTAATTAGAGCCAATTTCTAAACCTAATTGCCTGGTGAAGAACTTCATAAACAGAGCTCACTCAACAACTGGTAGAACTAGAGAAACAGAAGCCAATCTTCAAGAAAAATTTGACCCTCTCAAAGATTTTCCTCTTCAGTTTGGATTTTATATTAAAACTCGCTTTCTGTAATCAGTCATTTATCGATACACATTGTGTTTTCTCGCTGTATTGTGATGTCTTTGGCCAAATGTTCTGGATGTGTGCCATTTTTCTTTGTTGGTGGGGAAGAGTTAGGAGTAACCATGCCACAAGAAAGGGCGATGAAGGCATCTTATATAAATTCTTGAAAAATATAGCTTACTTTATTTTATTTTTTTTTATAATAAATTCTTCAAAAATATAGCTTACTTTATCTATATATACTTTTCCACCAAATTGAATTACGTGATTAAGTCCAAGTATCCAGCCATTCTTTGCTTGATGTACAACTTAGTACAATCACTACAAATTACTTAATGCATAAACATTACGCAAATATTATATAACTAACCTGAAATTTTAGAATCTTCTGCTCGTTGCACAACAATCCGTAGTGATTTTGCAAATATTAACTTGGGCGAACGCCGCTTGCTCATCGATATCTCCAAGGATACACATTTTGTGAGCAATGTAATAAGAAATGGCCATGTTTCCGCTGCATAAACAATTCAAATCTTTCAAATTCACTTCTCAACAAGTGTATATGTGCTGCCCATTGAAGTAGAAGCAATCTCGAATAGATATCAATCTTACAGTGAGGAATTTCATTGGGTTTAAGCATCGCAGTGTTCTGTGCGAGAAATTTACAGAACCCAATCGATCTTTCTCCTTCTAACCAGCTATTCACCAACTTTATTCCTTCCTATAAATATATACGCACTACAATAAGAACAAAAATCAAAGAAATAAACATGACATGAAACTTCAGTTTGGTTACCTAGAAAATGAAGGCTATACAACTACTTGGTTTAGCTGAGAAAGCTGTTAAATTTTTCATTCTTATAAAAACCAATCCCCTCCTACATTTTCATGGTAACTGTTTAGGCTTAGTTGAGTCGAAATTCTTCCATTTTTTTTAATATTCATTTTGAAGAAACATAATCAACAAAGAACACAACATTCGAGACTCGATTTTATTTTCCTTTTCCTCCATTTTTTCTCGGCAACCAAACAAAAGGAAAGAAAATTTTTGAACGGAGAGCAGATGTTACTTCTCGTGATTTGGCTTTATCCGATGAGAGCTTCGAGACGATCTCCTGAACGTCTCTCGAAGTGACCATGGTCGTTTTTTCAGGGTTCGATTAATATCTAATGAATCTGAGGAGTCGGAGACAAGTTCTAGGGTTTTTTTCTGCTTGTACTGCGAGTGGTTGTGGATTGTGGAGGGAGGAATGGCGGGAAGTGACGGGAGGGTTTAGCGAGAGGAGTGTGACGATGAAAGGGGGTTTTTGGAGACAAAATGAGTCTTTTTTGGCCAAGCCGTGTTTTGTGCACATTAATTTGGTGAATTGGAAGGGCTGAGTAAAGAATGTGAAGGGAAATGGCAACTCACGGTTACCTCCCCTGTAGTTTCTGATAATTATCGAGCAAAGTTCTACCACTTTTTTTTTTTTTTTTTTATTTAATGGTAAACGAGTAATATGTTGCTCCGATTTAGACTGATTAAATTAACGAGCTCACAAATTATTTTAAACTTTACTCATTTACATTACAAGCGAGCCTCTTACTGAGTCGCTCACAAGTGGTGTGCTTTGGGGTGGGATTTATATCGGTTTTGAGTCTTTTGTACTTTAAAATTGTCAATATGCTGCTGTAAGCCTGTAATGGCTAGAACTATCTGATTTAATGCTACAAAAATGAATTAAGAATTTTTTTTATCTGTTTTTAACCTAAGATTTATTCAAGTGTAAGTCCCATGAATATTGGTGGTTGGGGTCGGGCAGGCCTAAATTTTAATCTGAGTTTTGGAACGACTGAAGCCCAAACTCATACTCTTTGTATTGGCTTTTGGTTGTCACAAGAAGGCAATTCTTCACAAGCAATTCTGCATAGCCGCAAGTCATCGATTAAAGATCAGCCCAAACACAACGGGGTGGTTGTGCACCTTGAGCTCCCTAATGGGTTTCTATATTTTGCTCAAGGGAAACTCAAACACACGTAAACTGGGCAGGGAAAATCGACGGATAAAATCCTAGGACCCAAGGGTATTTAAAAGCTAACCTACACTTTATTTCAAAAAAGGCCCTTTCCAATGGGCATATATCATTTTTTCCTGTTCAGATGTAGTAGAAGCAGTTGGACGTCCTATATCCATTCGCAGTTTGGGCTTGGGCCCCATTCGAAGAAGTGAAAATGAAGTAGGTGAGGCCTATTCCATCAAATGACAAGGAAAGAAAACAACAACTATCATAAACTAATTCCTTGCAGCTAATTTTGCCGATTACAGTACCTTAGGGTGCGTTTGCTTCGGGGAAAGGGAATGTGATGCTAGGGAATGGGACATTACTTGGGAATGGGAATGTAATGAATATTACCTATCCCCATGTTTGATTGGTTGGGAATAGGTAGTAGGAATCCTTTGTATATTACCTATCCCCACGTTTGGTTGGTTAGGAACATGATTCCCATTTTAGATGAAATTCATACATTACCCTTGGCCAAATGAGTGTTCAAAAAAGTAAATATTGGATCTCTTTCACACAGAAGAACTTCTTCACGCCTGACCCTCAATCTTTTTCGCACCATAGCATTGATCGCAAACGGCTGACCTTGGATTTCTTTTGCATCATAGCATCGATCGCAAATGGCTAACTTTGGATCTCTTTCACACCATACCATCGATCGCAAATGGGGGTTTAAAAAGTAGATTTTGCACCTGTTGCCCAAAGAAGAATTTTTTCACGGTTGACCTTGGATCGTTCAACTTGCTTGAATATGGGGGATATTCACCAATGTACTATGAGAAATCGACACAGTTCATCTTGGATCTACATCCACAGGCGTCGACACAGTTCATCGGTTTTGTTGTCGCATGTGCATCGTCAATAACCATCGAGGGCAAATATTTCACCCATTTGAATGTATGATTGCAATTATGCCCATAGTTATATGTTTGATTTTAAACTTATTGCACCTCGAAAAAGAATTTACTAGGCATAAATTAAAGTCCACTGAAATATAGGGATTGAAAATTGAGGCAAGGAGGAAGGGGATTTGGTGCAATTGGCTACTTTTATAGTAAACGTAGAATCGATGACACGTGATAAGGAGGAGAAATGGAGGACTGTTAAGCGTTGGGCGTCAAATGTATCTCTCGAATTTTAACCCTCCAGTTATCCTCTTTGCCATATATCATCGATATTACGTTTACTGCACTATACAATGACTGCACCAAATCCAAATCCCAAGGTAAGTCCCAAAAATTATTTCTATAAATCATCAACTCTTGTAAATTAGTGGTCTCTCTAATCTCATGAGGTGGATGTCTAAGGTTCAAATCTTTCGACCTTGAGACAGAGAGAGTTGAGGAAATATAGAAAACTACCCCCACCATGTAAACCAATCCTCTATCCTCAAAGATCCCTCTCCCACAGCTCTCAACCCGTCGGGTGGCTAATAAATGCAATTAATGCCTTTCCCTTATCGTTTTGTATTCGATTAGGAATATTACATGCACCGGGTAAGCTGATGCCTCAGGTATTCCAATCATTTTGTAGTCATATCCAATTAACAACCTATAAATTTAAAAATATTGTTTTACCCTTAAGTGCTTTCTACATGAAAAACGATTCTGTGTTATTTTTGCCCCATCGTGTAAACCCAACACCTCTCTCCTCGATCGCCCTGAACCCCAACCATCCCCTGGGCGCCCAAAGATTACCACAACTTTGTTCACATACTACTATTTTATTACTCTCGTACGACTCCATATGAAAATCCGATGCTGATACGCAGTCTAATCCAAAGCCTCAGTCAAGCCATAGCATCTCGAAATCCATTCACATGCAACTCAATTAATTAGTCTTAAACGTGATAGAATTTGCCTTTAGATATACACATAATCACAGCTTAATATTCCTAATTGGTGGCTATACCAGACCTAGACGAGCCACGTCAAGGCAGTGCTACAAGCTTAATTAGGCACTAACCACGTGCGTCACATTGTCTTGTTGTTCCTTTTTTCTTTTCTATATATATATATATATATATATAAATAATTGTCCCATCTTGTTCACCTCGTAGCTGGGTTCTGCCTTCCACAGCACGGCTAGTTAGATTCCCGGTATGATAATGACAATGTGAATGTAAAGAGAAAGTATCTAAATCCAGTCGTACGTGTGATACATTGTTTTTGTTTGAAGGATTGATTTTTTTTTTTTTTTCCCTCCTTTTTCCTATGAGCTGTAGGCAATCAAATCAATTATCAATGATTCAAATTCTCAACCTCAAAGATTAGAAATATCATCATGACAATAAGACCAAAATAAATCAAGCACATTTAAAAATAAATAAATAAATCTCCAATATAAGTATGTATAACTGAGACTATATCCTTGTCTTTACGATACAAATACATTCATCAGACACAATTACAAATTGGAGAGGACATGAACCAGAGTGTGATCAGGGTTCGTCCAACACCAATTTTCACAGGAGCTTGCTTCCAAAACAGCAAATTGCCATGTGTGAGGGGTCAAGGGTAGAGGAAGAAAAGAAGAAAAAAAAAAAAAAGATGTATACGATAGGAAGGTGACGCCAAGTGACTAGGCAGGGGAGGCACGGTGGGGCAATTATGCATGTGGTGGGGGCCATGGTGACTGGAAATTCGTAACAAAAATATCACAGACGCAATCATACGATTCATACTGGTTGGAGCTAGAGACCAAAGGAAGAAAGAGTTAAAAAAAAATGCATTGCAGATAGATCCTGTCCACCGCCCATCCGGGATTCGTCCATTCGAGAATTTGACAAACAGGAAGATTGTTCCTTCTTCGCCGCAGTCACCGCTGGTATTGTCACGCATGCGCGAGGATTGTTGGTGTTGATATTCTAGTCCTCATTTCCTTTTCATATCATAAGTTTTCGACTTGGTTATGCATCCGATTAATCCATACAAAATCCAAAAAAATAATTTAAGAATTATATTAGGCTCTCGTAATTGGGCAATGATAGTTTTGCTAATGTTAATGGAAGTTATTGATAGCACGAAGGATGAGTCAAGTTAATTAGTATGTGAAATGACATGATGAAAAGTTTGTGAGTAAATTTCAAATTTCATTTTAATTTGAACTAACATATATAATCTATCGAAACAAACTCTAGTAGTATAATATTTGGTTCAACACAATTTGTTTATACTTATATTTTAAGGCAAATTGCAGATAATCCCTTATGTTTTAATTTTGTCAATGTGTCTCCCTTATGTTTAATTTTTGTAAATGTGTCCCACCGTCACTCGCCGTTAAAAAAAATTAACAAAAATTAGTCACATGGCTACACACGTGATACCGTTAACAGACCCATGTTGTCCAAAATCGTCGGAACCCTCGCCGGCGTTATGACCAATTCGGTGATCATCGATAATTAGTTTTGTCTCCCAATTGAACTAGAGGGCACATTGACAAAATTAAAATATAAAAGAGGTTATCTATTGATCCCTTATACTTAAGAGGAATTTTCTACCATTTACCCCATATTTTATAGGATGAAAGGAAAGATATTTGATCAACTAACTTTCATGTGAAAGTGTCCAATCAATTATTTTGGTTTTGACATTCAAATATCAAATAGTGGGAAAGTATATATTCTCTTTGGATATATATACCAATTACACATGAGGACAGATGAAGTCTGAATCTCTTGATTGAATTTACATGCATGTTATATGTGGTGTTTTAAACGTATTTGATTTTACATGATAAATAATGCTAGCTCACCCAATCATGGCTTGAGTTCAAAGTTTTCGAGCATGGTTCACATGTCAATGTTTTTTTTCATCTATTAAATGATGTTGCATGATGTTATAGTGACAACTTGAATTCAAACTCAAATAAAATAGCACACATTTTTACATGATTCTAGGTGAAAAGGATACTCCAACTAGAACACGCCATGAAGACTAGTAGAATTGAATCAAGAGGGACTTTTAAATCGATCAAACTAAATTACAGTTGAGTATAAAATGATGCTAACTTCTTAATAAACAATTACTAATTTAACTAACAATAACTATTAACTTTAATTTTTTTCTCGACCAATCTAAAATCCCCCCTTGAATCAATTCATATTTTTCCATGCTGGCATCATGATAAGGTTACCAATGTACACGTGGGAAGAGAGGGCTGCGGCACAACATTATCCATTAGCCTTACACGTAATTGTTCACACTGTAACACCCAACAACCCTTACAGTGTCCTAAACCATTTGATCATTATCCAAAAAGTATAAGCCATTGGATCAAGACTTTCTATGTCATCATGGTCTCCTGAAGCTATGTTTGTTATGAAGGAATGAAATGACTATTTCTTTGTGGAGATTTGTTCCCTCTAACGAGAGAATAGTCATTTTTTCCCAAATAAAAAAGAATAGCTATTTTATCTTTTAAGAAGTAAAAATCATTAAAAATAGTTCTCACCTATGCTTTTTTTATTCCATTCCCACCTTTTATCGAACATTAAGATGGAATATCAATTCTCATTCCATTTCCTTTTCCATTCTCATCTCATTCCATTCCCTTGAACCAAAGAAGCCTAAGAAACCAAGTTGGGAGTTTTGTTTGTGTGCATCATTGCCATACATGTGGCCCAGACCTTTTGAAGATCAATGATAACCAATGGTGGGGGCCCAAAAAGGGATCGATCAGATTGACTGCACCCATTACGAGGTTGGATTGTTTTGACCATCATCATGAATGAGGACCACACAATATCAGAGGGAGGATCCTGAATTTTGAAACTATTACCACTGCCCAAAGGTCACAAGGATGTTGCAATTTTGAAAATTTGAACTGCTGAGCATTGCCAAAATGGTTTGTGTGTGGCATGTGGACCTACTGCAATGGTCCTCACCATGCCACTGTTCTTTTCTTCTTTGTTCTCTGCTGCATCACTTAATGATACCCAGCTACTACTTTTGAGCCATGACAATTTCACAATCTAGTTGTTGTCGTTCTCTTTTTCTTGCTCATGTAATGTAATGTAATGACCTACCTACCAAAAAATTAAAAGACATAGCAGAAGCATCTGTTAAAGTTGAAAAATGATTTGACAACTTTTTTTTATATACTAATGTGGTGGCTGTGCATTATGTGTAGTTATTAGTTAGTCTGAATCGAAATCTTAGTGAGAGTAAGTTTGGGATATTTTTGTTTTTTCCCCACTATAAAAAGTTATTGATGATTATTGTTTTTGGAAATCTTGACAATAACATTCTTACAAAAGTAATGATCAATCTTGATTTTACCTATTTAAAACTTACAGTCTTACATTTCAATAAGTAAAAATTTTAAATTCAACTTCCCGCTCTATGTTAATTGATGTGGTGTGAAGAACATTCATTTATCCATGTTTAGGAGATTTATTGGAACAAAGATTTTGAATACCCTTATGCGTCGTGAACAAAAAAAATAAAAAATAAAAATAATTAGTTTATCCACTCTCTCCTCTTGTTAACATAGAGAAGTTCAAGAGCAATCAAAAGAAGGGTTTTTAGGGAGGGGTAAAAAATAAAAAAACTAAAATAAAAAACTAAAAATAGCTTGATTTGCATTTAAACAAGATCAGTTATGTCGTTCAAAGCAGGGTGGACCGAATTTTTGAGAACGCAAACGGCCCCTAAAGATCAACTTTTGATTTGGTGTTGCATTAATTGCCTTTCCTAAGCTTTTTATTTGAACCCGAGAAGAAAAAGGGCAAAAAGAAAAAGAAAATCTAAAGTAACATGTACTTAAGAATAAGGTAAGGTGCTTAAAGTAACTTCAAACTCAAGTTTCAGCACATATGTTTCTCCTCCTTTTTTTTTTTTGTTTTATGAAATAAAAAGATAAATCTATTGATGATAAAACTTAGTACAATGGGATAGAGCAATCCCATACATATTTTCCTTTATAATCCTTCGCAGCCTACTCCGAAAATGATTAGTCCAAATGCATGAAGGTTATAATTATCTACTGAAATGAATAATGAATACCTATTTAACAGAAAACTAGCAAAGAAATTAAGATGTTAAAGCAAATATTTAATATAATTAGAGGGACAACACTTCTGGGAATTAAAGTGGCATCACCTTATTAGCATATTATTTTCAAAATAATATATTTTAAGTAAATGATATTAATGTAACAGCGATATCAACTATCATATAAGATGAGAAGAACAAAAAATATGTATAAAATTAGTGGAATGTGTGGCATTGCTCTGATTAGAGAGACCAAAAATTAATTAAGAGTGACACTGGGTACATGCTATAACAAATTTAATTTACGGAGTGCCTTTGATTGTCGATGGTGACCCTTCACCTCTCCTTCTAGTTTGAAAAGATCTCTATATACATCACCAACAATTTGTTTGAAAATATCTCTATATACCTCACCAACAATTTTTTCCACAAATGAATGATTGGTAGTTTTTCAAGCAACATCCAAAAATTATAAGAAATTTTTTCCCATATTGGTTAATTTGCGTCGGTGGTCCTCACCACCAAGTACCTAACATATAATTTACTACTTAGATCGGATTTGAACTCAAATTAATAAAGAGAAATGCTAGCGTCAATCAATGGTATCAATAGTTAGGGTATTCTCCATCCGTTGATTATGTGTCGTATTATATCATGGGAGTCAATTATTCTTTCATATTGAAAATATGTGGTATCCACAGATGAAAAAGATGAAGTCCGCCGAGAATGACGGTAGCACTTACCTTAATCAGGTTGGGAAAATCTAAACTAATTATCATCTACTCATTGATTGTAGGTAACGGAGGAGGGAAATGATGGGAGTCCTCATGATTGAAAAAAAAAGGCTTAATATTCTGAGGAGTAGAGATAGACCCACATAGTCCTAGCTTGAGGGAACTTGTCAGTTGTACGGTGAAACGTGGGCTTACACTTTATTCACCTGACAGTGTGTACTTTGTGCCTTCTTGACTGAACCGTCTTCTTCACGCTATCATCTGTTCCCTCTGCATAATTTATCTCTGTCTTCGTCGTGTTGCATGATTTCACAATTTGGCTTTCAAATTTGAAGACAGTATTGGAGTACCTGGGTTTTATAAAGAGGGTCCGAATCCAAATCAAGTTTGGTACAATTGTTTTGGTTTAACGATAATATGTGGTCATTTTTTATTGGAGGAGACGGTTTGAAATGGATTTGAAGTATGAAAATGAAAGTATACAGATCCATTACAATATGAATGGGGTGGGTTTTATTTGGATAATTGTTTTTGAACGATTTATAGTATAATGAGTGATTGTAGGTAAATTATTATATAAAATAATATGGATATTAAGATCAATCATGTGTATAGAGAAGTAAATAAAGCTGTCGATGCTCTTACAAAGTTGGGATATACTGTAAAACGTAATCGTTTATGGGAATCTAATTTTCCTTCCGAAATATTGGTTGTTATCTGAGAAGATTTGATAGGTAGATCTAATTTAAGAGGGAATTGACTGTCATTTACCCAAAAAAAAAAAAGAAAAAAGAATGGGGTGGGTTTTACTTAGAGTTGGCAATTTTTATTTTTTTCGGGTATTAGGTCAAACATGAGTATAAATTTGAAAATTATTTTGGATACGAATGAGGCATAAATCCCAAAAGAAAAAAAACCCAACAACCCGATCCTATTACAATTTTATCCTCATATATATCTATATATATATATATATATATATATATATATATATATATATATATCTATATATATATATATATATAACTTCTAACTTCTTAATCCTAAGTTTCTATGTTTGGAATTTATGTATAGTTTTATGAATATTTGAAATCTATGTTAGTATAGGCTCATGGAGTCCATTAGAAGGCTAATTATCTATTTTTATTGTTTCTTAATTCTTATGTATGTGTGTAATATTTATGTGATCATATTAGGTATGATCTTATTTGAATAAGATCATATTGGGTGCTAAAAACATGCATAGACTTGATATATGATTACATGAACAACATGTAATGAGTGGTAAGTAGCAAAAAATGGAATTTTGGGGAAACAAAATTGCTATGGCAAGGTTGTCGGGCATGGATGAGCCAAGGTGATATCGGATCGGGGATGGAGTTCAATTCCGATGTCCCATCAAGTATAGGGTCGGGCATGGGCATAGGAATTCAAAGTCAGGTTGGGCATGAGGTAGTTTCGACCTGCATCCGACCCAACCTATTGTCATCCTTAGTTTTATTGGTTTAGAGTTTGGTCCTATCTAGAGAGACGAAGTAATTTTTGTTAAAAAGATAAGTTTCTACAAGAAATCGCCGCCCCCCCCCCCCCCTAAAAAAAAAAAACCCTATTTTGGCACATTTGAAGCTAAGTTTGTTCATGTAAGGAGTGAATTCAATTTAAATTACTATGATGATCATTTTGTTTATTTGAAGAAAAATAAAAAGGGTTTAATGGTGATGAAAGATGAGGAGAAATTAGATAGTCCAACTAATTATTGTTATATTCGGGTGTGAAAATCAACACATTTTTTTAGTATTAACCAATGTAAAGATAATATGTCTGTAATTACAGCTTTTTTATGTTATTTCTCAAGCATAGTAATGCCATATACTTATAGTTTTATGTAGATTACATTTTTTTATTCACCCAAATCTAATTTATCCAAATTAGATAGCAATATATCTAATCAAATTAGAAAAACAAAAAGAAAAAGAATTAGATACTAATAACATTTTTGTTTCTACTAACTTCAGAGCAAAATTGTGCACCCGTGAAGACAAAATTGGAGAGTAATTTGGGAAGAGGAGGAGTAGGCGGCACGTGAGAGAGAGTGTGTGGGGAGCGAATCAATCCTTTGCTTGTAGGAGGCGAGCGAGGCGGGGCCCATACAAAAAATGGGGGCCCGCAAATGGAGTGCTCTTTCGGTATGCTCTTTATCGGGGGTCCCAAATATTCTCCCTCGTCTGTCACGTCAGACAATGACCCTGTGAAGACGACGCCGCGATTTCTGACGTGTGACCACCACCACCACCGATCAAAAAAATCCTACGGCTGTGGCTCTTCCCATTTCCAACAACGAAGATGACATCACAGCCGTTTATTTTCTCCATCAGGGATTTTTAGTCAAGCTGACCCAATTTGTGGGGTCCATTCTTGTTGGGACATTTGTGAGACACTGTGGTGACCCACGAAAAGTACGCCACCGACGGTGTCATAGACCGTAGCTGCTGCTGCCTACTTGCAGCTCTCTCTCTCTCTCTCTCTCTCCCTCCTCTACCTTTTTCTTCCTTCTTATTCACAGCCTCATCCCAACCAGACCAACCCATTCTCTCTAGCTCTCTTTCTCTCTCTATATGCCATGCTTAGTGGGACTGAAGGAGTGAAATGGAGTGCTAGCTTTTGAAGGAAAAGGTTTGGTTGGAGGAGTTTTTATGCTGCATTTGTCTTCATGGGTCTTACTTCTCTGCAAGTTTGCATGGATTCATCCGACTGGCTACAGGTATACCAGGCATTTCTTTGATTAATTTTTTCATATATCTCTCTATCATCATCGATTGTCATCACCACCACCGTCATTGTTCTTATTTTTAGGCCTATCAAAAAAAAACAAAAAAGTTCTTAATTATTTTGGACAATATTGGTCTTAGAGATTAGTACTATTTATTCATTATACTAGGATGTGCCTAGGACAACCTTCCGAGAATTAATGCTTTTATATAAGATTGATCCAAGATTTCTTGCTTAACAACTGAGGAGAGTATCATTGAATTATCATGTCACTGGGAAAAAGAAACACATTTTAGAAACCAAATATATATATACATATCTTTGACTGCAGTTTTAGTAATAGCTAGCTAGCTAGCATGAGGTTCAAATAAGTCGAATGGTAACACATAATATGCCCTGAATTGCATGGAAAAGGCACCTCGGTGACATAACAATACTTTAATGAAGATGTTTTTTTTTTCTTTTTGTTTGTCGTGATATTTCATTCTCTGGTATTTTAGCTTTCAGACATTCCGATTGACATCTGAAAGGAAAAAAGAATGTCGAGGCTATCAGGCTAGTCCTTTGCATTGCATTATAGCCAATATATTTCTGACACATTTCCACACCAAAAAAAAAATAAAAAAATTTGTCAGGGCACAGGTCACGAGGAGACGGGAATGGATTCTTCTTCACCATCAGGGGACATGCTCACATGCTCAAGACCCTTGATAGAAAGAAGGCTAAGGCCTCAGCATGACCAAGCTCTCAAATGTCCAAGGTGTGACTCAACACACACCAAATTTTGCTACTACAACAACTACAGCCTCTCTCAGCCAAGGTACTTTTGCAAGACCTGCAGAAGGTACTGGACCAAAGGAGGGACCCTCAGAAACATCCCTGTGGGTGGTGGGTGTAGAAAGAACAAGAAGGTTAATACTACAAAAAAATCAAATGATCAAACAGTAAACTCGAACCCCGGTTCTTCCTCTCACAATCCCACCGATCTTCAACTTTCTTTCCCGGAATTGCAATTTTCCCACCTCACAAACATACTTGGAAATCCTAGCTACATGGAGAGTAAGTACAATGCCATGCTTGAAACCACTCCAAGGCCTATTGACTTCATGGAGAGTAAGATCGAGGCCATTGTGGGGAATTCCATTAACCATGACTTTATGGGTAATGGTGACTTTGGTGTGGTGGGTGGCCAAGATTTGAGTCATGGGTTAGCACCAAATTTTCATGGGTTGTGTTCTCCATATGGGTTTTCACTTGATGGCAACAATGGGAATTTCATGGATACCTGCCAGAGGTTAATGCTTCCATATGAAGGGCATCATCATGAGGAGCAAAATAATGTAGTAGATGTGAAGCCCAACACCAAGTTTTTGTCCCTTGATTGGCAAGATCAAGGTTGTTCTGATGCCGGGAAAGATTCATTTGGGTACATCAATAGTATGGGATCATGGACTGGCATGATGAACGGTTATGGACCGTCCACGACGAACCCATTAGTCTAAATTAATCCAGTTGTAGCTAGTAATCAACGGTCTAGGATCGCCGGCTGGCGCGATGAACGGTTGTGGATCATCTGGAACAAAAGCCATTAGTCTAAATCTTTACCCTACTATTTCTAAGTATGCCTTTAATAGAAGGTTTAATTTTTTATGCTTCTTTCTATGAAGGTGGTCTTTAGTTTTAATTTGACTTAACGAGCATGAGTGCGAATGAAGAACTTGGAGAGTCCAAAAATGACTGCCTTAGTGCCTAATGTGGATTTTTTTTTAATTATTATTTTAATTTTTGTTGTCTCGCGTGGAAGATGGACAATAGGGTTTTGTTGTAATATCGAGGAAGATATATGGTAGTGCTTTTTAATTAAAAAAATGTTCCACTAGTACTTAGTGGATATCTTTTATCTTACATGCATGATGGTGTTTTAGGTGTTTTTTGAGTTATTATTGGTAAAGGTTCTAAGTTCTAACTGTCTATGTGGTTGGGAATGGGGGAGTGTTGAGACAAGAAAGGAGAGAAAGCAGAGTTTTCAGGGAAAGCAAAAAATTCTCTTGAGTAGCGTGTCATTGCATGTGACTTCATGTCTTCATTGTACTTCCCAGGGCTCTAATTGTTGGTTGGGGATTGCAGTACCAGCTAGTACCTCTCTTTAATTTGTCTCTCCATTATGTGTGTGTGTGTGTGAATTAAGGTGACACTGCTTGGCCCTGGCTGAATAAACTGGCTTCACCAGAAGTGTTCTTATCGAGTGAAATAAAAAACAAACAAAGAAAACTCAATCTCTAAGCTTTATATTGCCGGACAATACTTCCTTCCACACGGTTGTTGGGCTTAGCCGAACTATAACACCATAGCTTGAAACTGACCCTCATGACTTAATGGTATCTCACCTTTTTTTAATAGAAGGGAGTCTTTATTGGCACCTCAAAACTTGTTTTTGATCCCCCACTCATTTGAATCTGTTCAAGATTTTATACAAAATATGAAAGGTTTCTAAGAAAACTAGTTGCGCCGTCCATTAACAGACATCATTTTGAACTACCTTGTAGAAGAATTTTTTTCAAAATATAGATAAAAAAATGTAAGTCTTAAAGTACCAATACAGTCCCCCTTTATACAAAGGAGAGGTCTCAGATTTGAATCTTTGAACTCTCGGGGTGAGGGGCTTAACCGAAGAGAGAAGCTTCCCTCGTTGTATAGCCCAAAGCCCGTTTAGGTTCTCTTGAGCCTGTATCAATCCAGGATCAGACCACTCTGTGTATCAGATATTGGGTTAAGTCTGGACCGGCCCAAGTTGAACACTATACATGAAATCCTTTGTTACCGCTTATTCCTTATTTCTTTAATTATTTATTTTTTCTCGAAACCCAAGTTCTTGCTAGCTGACCCAATCTAGTTATGCAATGGCACAATATGATCAGATAAGATAAAATATCGTCTAAACAAAATGCTTAGATGGGAATGGGTCTAGCCTCAGGATGAGCCTTGGAACAGCCCGTTTGGCTCAACTCAGACTGGGCACAAATTTTGGGCCAAGTGGGCTTAGCTTGGGACAGTTTGCAAACCTAGTGGAGTGAACTTCCATGCAAAATTATGCAGCTAATTGCACACAAAATGATATGGGACATTAAATTCACTCCGAATGAGGGCATCTCAAAACCTATATTAGATTCAAATATGAGTAAAAAAGGCTAAAACCCTTTTTAATCTTTTACTCAAATCTATATCAAATCTAGTTTTACTCAAATTTTTCACCAAATCAAGAGAGCATCAAATTCATACTTGAGAGGAAAATTGGTCATTGTCAGCACATGACCCAAATGACCCAACATTTGGCTACATGACCTTATGCCCAAGTGTTCTTCTCTGTCCGTAAGTGTTTTTGTATCTATCATTTTTTTGCAATGACGAACTCTGGAGCATCAAATTCTTACTTGAGAGGCAAATCGGTCATGGTCAGCACATGGGCCAAATGGCCTGGCATTTGGCTACATGTGACCTTATGCTCAAGTATTTTGTGTCCACAAGTGTTTTATGTCTGTCATTATTATTATTTTTTTTTATTTTATTTTTTTGCAATGACAGACCGTCATGATAACATTTTTCAGAATTATAAAATGTTAACAATAATGATTCAATGAACCATTTGGTGGAAAATGGCAATGATATAGAGAGGTCTATCAGGAAATAACGGAGGTGGTTGCAGTTGCAACACAACATTTGTCACCTGTTGGAAATCGATCATATATTACTGCATCATAATTCTTTTTCCAGGAAACTGGTTTCCATTGCACCAAACAGATACCAAACAGATTAAGCCTTTCTAGCCCATTCTTCAATAGGATATACCCAATTACACACACATTAAAACCATGAAAATGTATCTAATTAAATGGACCAGCGAAAACAAATGTACAAATTAAACCTGCACTTGTCCAGAAGATGCAATGTTGCAAAAATGACTAGTGAGGGACGGGGAGAGCGTTTGGAAAGGCTTCATGGGCAGAGACCGAACTCGTCTGCAACTTGCAATCGACGGCAACCAATCGATCAGAGGACCTCAAAGTACCGCATTGTTCTTCAATGACAATTGTGTTGATTTGATGGAGCAGGATCCTCTCAAGCTCCTCCCCATTGCTCCATTCATGAATTTGTGCCTTGATACGCATTGGGTTGGTGCAAATGAGATCCCAAAGTGGGAAATTCTTCCTTGGCATCAGACCCTCTCCTTCTCTGAGCTTTAAACCTGCGCAAAGATCAGGTTGGCCATCCCCTACATAGATAAATCGTTTCTTCCCCTCTGCAGAAACAGAAGCTCGGATCCTCTCCATAATCAGACCCTGTCCAACGAAAGTTCCATAATCAACCCAAAGTCTATAAATAAGTTTTACATTCTCTAGTGCACTGTTTTACTGCCAAAATCAGTAGAGAATAAACAAAATCTTGGAGAATAACAGCATGATGATATATATATATTTGGAAGATGAGATTCTCAGCACCATCTTGGATTATATCTACCAATCACATCTTCCCATAAATGTTCAAAATTCCTGGAGGAAATTAGCTACTGGTAACTCCCTACTAAGGTTAGTCTAAGCCTAATAGTTTGGATACCCCTCTTGGGACAAAAAAATAAAAAATAATAATAATAATGCCAAGGATTGGAAAAGCCATTAGGGGGGAACTAGAAGTAATTACCTTGCACATGTTGGGAGGGCAGATATTGCAGCCATGAGAAGATGAGTGAAAATCATAGAATGGTAAGATTCTAAGCCTGCCTTCTCCATCAACAAAACTCGGGTTTGTGTTGATTTCTGAGAAACATTCCATCAGCCCATGATGTTTCAAGATTGTCTCGATGAAGAGGGGATTTGCATCACTTAATATCCTTAAATCACACCTGTAATCATCAAATATCAATTCGCTACTTTGATTTTATTTATTTATTAATTAGAGCAGACTTATTATAACGGATAAAATTGTAACACGTACACGCATATATATATGTATATATATATATATATATATATGGGTAACGATGGCACAAATTTTTTTGTACACTTTTTTACATCATTATTAAGCCATCACATCATCAAAATTCAATCGTTTTCAAAAAGGTTAGCGTGGTACCGAGTCGCACCGACTCCTTACAACCTAGCTTGTGTGAAAAAATGAGATCCATTGATCCTATATGTTATATACATATATATACACAAATATTATTGTTTGGAAAAATACCCAGAAGCATGGGCTGATTTAATTGCAGAGATAATCTTGGGATGCACTGGAACTTGTTTCAAACACTGTGCAATGTCCTCGATTGTTTTTCCCTGAGAGTGAATCTCCATCATCATCCTGTCCTGCAAATTTTAACAAAGAAAAGCATATAATAAGGGTCTCTGATTAATTATTAACAACCCCCCTCCCCCTAAAAAAATAAAAATAAAAATAAAAATATATATCAAAACCAAAATGATTAGTCAATTCCCGTAAGATTTGGTTATGTATGATATAATTAAGGAAAAAAAAACAAAAATGAATAACTCAAATAATCCCTCTGGGTAAAAAAACATAAGAACCTGAAAAATATTTTAGTAATCTAGTTATATTAACAACTCGAGCTGTCTAGAGCAGACTAGCTAGTTCCCTATCTCAAGCAACGCTACCACCCACTTGAGTGTGTAATCAGCAGACAAAACCCAAATAGGTGATTAGTAAAGTATAAAGAGTTGAAACGAGTATTTTGTACTTCTTGAGTTAGGTTACTAACTAGAACCAAGTAAAGTACTCTTTGGGATTAAATGAACAAATAACTTGAAAAGCAAAATTTTAATCTATAAATAGCTAAACAATATCAATCAGAACTCTATTTGCAGAAACAAATATATAACTAATGAATAAATAAATAAGGGAATTTATAAACCATCAATCCTCTAACCTGCAGTAATCTAAATGCTTAAGCATGGGTAGATGAAAAAAGGCAAAAACAAATAAATCAAACAAATATGGGTATAAAGCAATGTTAAAAATTAAAAACTAACCATGAGAGAGTTCCAAGGCAAGGTAGGGAGGAGGCGAGTGAACATATCTGTGACACCCAACTCGTCCACCACCCAGTTATCGCTATCGCAGTCGATAATGGTCTTGTCAAAATCAAAAACCACCACCACTCCGGCCATTTTTCACGGCCAATATCAGTTCCTCCACCACCACCACTCCGGCCGTTGTTTAGGAGTATAGTGCTTACAGCTTACAAGCGCACTAAAGAGAGAAAGGTCTCTATATAGTGGAATGTGGATGGCTGCCTCCTACTGTCCTGCACGAATTGGAAGTCCTAAACATGGAATTATTACTACGTGACACTTGCTTTTTTGCTATTGAATAGTGCCTGTCCAATCGTCACTTTGCTTTATTTCATTGGGGGGAATTATAGATGCGTTTGGCTATGGGTAAATAATTACACATCAATACAACTAACTACTCATTTCATAATAAATGACTATTAACTTAATTAAAAATTACTACTATATATAATTATTTGCCGCAGCCGGACTACTTTGTAATTCCTGATATTTCATTTTAGGGTGGGGCTATTTCCACAGCCCAAATGGCTGCATCCACAGCCTCATTAAAAAAAATTAGGCACTTTACCCAATTTGCCCTTATTTTCTCCTCCCTTGACCCTTGCTATCTCTCTCTCTCTCTCTCTCTCTAAAACAATGCAATAGCAGATAAACATCTTCAAACCACTTCCATGGTACTTTGATCCACTCAGGATGTAGCTATGGTTTAAATCAACTGGTCCAAGCTTGAAGACCAAACCCGGATGGTTATGGTTGGTTGACAATGACAAAAATCAAGCTTGAACAATGTCCACATTAATTCATCAAGAATAAGAAACAGAGAAAAAATGGCAAGTGAAGCAAGCATTCTAGCCTGGGAAAAAAATTTGTGAACACTTAGAAACAATACCCATGATCCGAGAAACTACTCTGCCCCTACAATCATCTTAGTGTCCAAAACTTCTAGTATAATGGGTCTAAGTTTGATCAAACCTAATATTTGAAAATTGAATGGAATAGAAGAATTACCAAGTCAACAAATGGTCATTTCATCCAATTATATACATCAAGGTAGAGAGAGAGAGGATAAAACAAAAGTGGTTTTGGAATATTACTCTACTGATAAGTTTAAAAGAACTGATGAGTTTAAGAGAGAGAGATAGGGAAGGGAAGGAAGGAGGATGGAAGACTGGAGGAGGGGGTTGAGGACAAATTAGGTAAAGTGACAAAAAAAAAATTAATAGGGCTGTGGATGGAGCCATTTGGGCTGTGGAAATAGTCCCACCCTTCATTTTATTCTACATTTTACTTTCCCCATGTATATGGTCCACAAAAACAGTGGGGATTTAAAGTAGCTTTTAAAGTGTTCTATATTTTGCTATGGTGACATGTGACATGTGACATAATAGAGATCATACTTCTTAGGGAAGCTTTATACCACATCCACTCTTCTCATGGGCCTATTGTTAGGAATTAGGATCATTACTAAAAATAAAAAAAAAATCAAATTTTTCTTGAATGCCTTAATTTATGTTGAATTATTTTTATTAAGCGAATGAAACTTGAATCATCCATGAATATTTTAATTGGAAAATTTTTAATATTTTAATTCAAGTCGTCTAAAATTTCATTAGATGTGCTTGGGTTTGAGGCATATTCCGCCGCATCATTAAAAACTGAATTCAATCGTTGGAAAATGCAAGGAGAGTAAAACGACGCAAAAAGAGGTTATTTTGACCAAACGGACGGCGATAACACTGTTATTTAAACCAAAAATCCCTCAAATCAGAAAATATAATAATAATAATAATAACATTTGGGAGCTTCAACCTTCATTGCTCACAAACCCTCTGGCTCCTCATTTTTCCCCCCCAGATATTCCTATTATACGAAGATCAAAGTGAAGAGATTTTTAGTAGATCAGATTGAAAACCTTAGAGCCTAGGTCAATGGAGATTGATGATATCAAGTGAGGGTTCCAGCAGATGTTATTTTTGATTTTGGGTGAAACAGATTTTTTGAAGAATAAATAAATAAATATAGGAAGGTGTTATTGACGTTCGCTTGACCCAAAACGACGCCTACTGGTACGTTTCACCTCCCTTGCTCTTTCCAGTCCTTTGACAAGATTGGGCTTTTTCGGTTCATTTGAAATTTGAGGTTGGAAAATGCTATTTCACCCATGTCCATCACCCACTTTGACCACCCACCCTTACGTGGCAGCTGATGTGGCTGCCATGTAAACTGCTTCATTGGAGAAAAATTTTCAAACTTGACACCCATTCCCTGATGTAATTAACATGTCGATGAAAATCTGAAGTCAGATTGAAAAATCCATGACCTTCTCCTCTTTCTTTCTCCATTGTGGACGCTTGCACTTCCCTTGCCGACGATGGTCTCGCTTGTTTCTCACCGATGACGTTCCTCTCTCGCCGATGACGTTCTTCTCTCGCCTCCTTCTCGCTGAGACAAAGCTCTCCGTTCTCTCTCGCTAATGAAGCTCTCCCTTTCTCTCGCTACAAAGCTTTCCTTTATCTCTCGACGATGATGCTCTGCTCACGCGGAAGGGTCTAATCTCTTCACGAAAACTAGGCGTGTGATTATTCTTCTTCTTCACATTCTTTTACTCTCTGTTTGGTTCCCTAATTTTACTAGGGAAAGGAAAAAAAAATGAGGAAATCTATTTTTTGTTGTTTGATTGCAAGAGAAAAATAGAGGGAAAAAAAGTACAAGGAAAAAGAGGAGGGAAAATACCAACGGCGACATCTGAGCGCTGATCAAGCCGTCGCCCGTTGGACTCCCATAGGAGACCCCTGCGATCTGGTCCAATTGACGACTATTTCCTCTGAGAAAGGAGCAGCTTCCCTTTTTTCCGCCCTTTTTTGTTTGGAAAATGAAACAAAATTCTGATGCTGGCCCCAAACAAGTTGCTGGAGAAGACCTCCTCTGCTATCTCGCCGTCACTGTCTTGCCGTATTTCTTTACCGACAGGATTGTCCGCAACGATGGTGGGTAGGTTGAGGGTTTCGTGGCTGAGAAAGGAGTAGCTTCCCCCTTTTTCCCCTTTTTTTTGTTTGGAAAATAAAACAAAATTTTGATGTTACCCCTAAAAAAATTTTTAAAAAAATTATGTGGAAGATGACGTGGCTGCCACGTGAGACGCTACATCAAGCGGGTGGAGAACATGGGTGAAGAAACACGAGTGAAATAGCACGATTCTTTGAGGTTTAGCTCTTTGGAAAATGCTACTCCACCCGTATTGTTCACCCACTTTGACCACCCACCCTTACATGGCAACTGATGTGGCTGCCACGCGCGTGCTTCGTGGCATGCCTTGTTGGAGAAAGAAGACGGCATGGTTCTGATCCTTCAGATCTGCCTACAACATCTCGTCCCCCGTGACCATGGTCTCAACACTTAAACCCAAGAACAGAAAAAAAAATCAATAAAACGATGAGACTAACGCCTTCAAGACCACCGGCGAACGAGATGGGGGGAGAGCGCAGATCAGAGGGAAGGGAGGGGAGAGAGAGAGAGTCAGCAGAGGAAAAGAAAAAGAATTAAAAAGAGGGGGGGGGAAGAGAAGAAGGAAGCGAACTGATTTTTTTGGGTTGAAACGCCGGCGACGGCGACTTATATTTGGAGAAGGTGACCTGACCTTTACCCCAAAAAAAAAAAAAAAAAAAAAAAAAAAAAAAATCAGATTTCATCTTCTCCCTGGATTGAGGAAGGCACCACTGATGTAGATATCATCTTCTCCATGTTTTTTTCTCAGATCTGATTCAGATCCACCACCCCCTCTCTCGCCAGCGAACTTACCTCAATCCCGCCGGCGAATTGACCTGACTTCAGCAGGTACGTCTCTCTCTCTCTCTCTCTCCATATTTTCCGGCGATGAGCTTCAGATCCGGCGAAGGATCGGTACCCTCCATTCCTAATCAGATCCGGAGCCTTTTTTTTTTCTGGGAAAAACAAAAGGGAGGTTGCAGCAGCTTCAATTAATGGGTTTATGTTGATGGGGTCGCCGGCGAGGATAAAAGGGGGAGAACGGTGGCGGCGGACAGCGGCCATGGCTGCTTCTAGCCAGAGCAGGGAAAAAAAAAAAAAAAACGAAGAGATCAAAAAAAGGAAAGAGAGGTTGTGACATAATACTGACGTGGCAGCCACGTCAGGTGCCAGGTAAGGTGGGTGTGGGAATATGGGTGATAAACACGGGTGAAATAACACGGTTCTAGGGCTTTTTACTCTCACCCTCACAACGCCGATCTCTGCGAGAATCCGGAACCAGGTACGTCTCCTTCCTTCTTCTCCCCTTCTACCCTCTCATCTCTCAATCTCACATTCACTCCACGCCCTTGGCTGCAAAACCATGAACATTGGATTAAAGTAGCTACTCTCTTTCCAGCCGTTTTCATCTGATGAGTCTCAGTCTCTGCTGATCTACAAAACCATGAAGTTCATTGCACTTCTCAGACCTGTTCGTCTTCGTCCCAGTATCCCCGAAATAACTAGAGCTTTGCAGGTTCGTTCATTCCAGCCTGATTTTGTTCCCAGAGATCCCGATGCCAAGCCCAAAAGGTACAAATACCCCCCGTTCTATGATCCATATGGACCTAAACCTCCACCCTCTGATAAAATCATCCAGCTTGCTGAACGAATTGCGTCCCTGCCTCCTGAAGAACGTGCGCAAATCGGTCCTACCTTGAGAGACAAGCTCAGGCATCCTAAGATGCAACAGATTTCAACGGAAGGCTTGGACTTGGGTCTTCAGGGAGGGGCGGGTGGTGGATCTACGAAGGCTGAGGAGAAGAAGGCAGAGAAAACTGCATTCGATGTCAAGTTGGAGAAGTTTGATGCATCTGCAAAAATCAAGGTGATCAAAGAAGTAAGGGCTTTTACTAGTTTGGGGTTGAAGGAGGCCAAAGACCTGGTTGAGAAGGTCCCTGTTTTGGTGAAACAAGGGGTCACCAAAGATGAGGCAAATGACATAATAGAGAAGATAAAGGCTGCCGGAGGAGTTGCAGTGATGGAGTAAAAAATCCTGATTTTTTTTTTTCTTTTTTTGTATTGCCGGTTCTGTTGTTAGAGCTTTTCTATCATTGTGGGAAAAAAAAAAATGTGGGGGGGAGCTGGATGGATAGCCATGAGCATCAGAGATTAAAAGGAATAATTAGTTCTCAAGTTTTTTTGGGTTATGCATGATTTGATTCAGAATTGTATTGAGAGTGCTAAATTTTGACATAGATTGTAGCTCAGTTTTTGTAATCGGCTGCGAATAGGTCAAATGTTCTATAATCTGCATTATTGAATTAAGAAGCCTTGTGTATCCATCATCTATCTGTTTGGACTTCCTATAATTCACCAAATTTTCCCTTTTCTTGCTTCAATTTTCCATGCCGGATTAATATAAGGTTATGTTTGTTTGGTTAGAATGGATGAGTGGGAATGAAATCTGATTCTATGTTCAAAATAGTCTGAAATGGAATGAAATTGAAATAAATATTGCGGATTGAATATCATTACGATTCACTACTATTGTTTGATTTTATTCCTATTTAATTTATCTCATCCAAACATGTTGTTTGGAATTAATTGGAATGTGATTTCATTCCATTCCAACCAAGCAAGCATGGCCTAAGTTACCAAAATAGCAAGCCATTCATGGAATTTTGCCAAAATTTTCATTCCTTTACTCGATTTTCAGTTCTGTTATGAAAATTTTCACTCAAGCTTAACCTCAATCTGTAGCAGGCACCCCTCAGATGTGTAGCCATCATCTTAAATCCGATTGTTAATAGGCTCGATGCCGCTTTTGTTATGTATGAAAGCATGGCAGAAAATTGTCCTATTACTATGCCAAGGTGATATTAAGGAGGTTGGGTAAAAGTGTGCTTCATCACAATCTCAAATTAGGCCATCCATCTGCGATATGATTTTCTTGCATTTCTTAGAGCCTCCGTTTGGATATCGGCATGTCTCTATTTGGTTCTCAAAAAGAACGAGGGGGGAAGGAATGGAAATGCTTGAAAATGGCTTCCTTTCTCAAGCATTTTTTGAACAATTTGCTTACCTTCCCCTTCAAATTTCCAAGAATCAAACGTAGGGGGAAAGAATGAGGAAAACGAAAAAGCGTTAATCCAATGTTCTCAGTAAATACTTCATTTACCTTGTCCAAAAAAAAAAAATGTTCCGAGTAAATACTTGGAGACTTGAGTGCTCCTAAATTAAACGCCGCTTGGGAAGAGAGATCATTTGGGATTCTATTTTTTGGTGGTAATGGGAATGATGATATAAACCACATTTCTAAGAAACGTCTCTTTGCAACCTAGAGTGTGGAGACTTATTGAGGATATAATTGCAGTACCTTTTTAAATAATGAAGACATTGCTGAATGGATTGTAAGAAATTTTATTAAAGTTTCCAAAAAAAGTATTAACAATATAGTTAAGTTGTTAATGTCCTCTGGCACATGTGATTGGCAATGAGAATGAGGCGTTCGGACAATGTGAAGCCATGCGCACTCATGACAATCTGCACCTTCCAATCCCTGTGGGTCGTGCAGCAATTGAAGTAATTAACTAACATTCAATTACAAGCCTCAACACAAATTCTGTGGAATGCAGCAGCTGCAACATTGATGCAGTCTCAGTTTCATTGGTGTAATGCTGTTCTTGCTGTTGGATTACTGGCAGTTTCTACAAACACAAGGAAGACGCCCTAATCTGCTGGTAAAGTAAACGGTCTTCGTATTCTCGCGGCCCCATCATGTAAATTTACAGTGGACATCCAAAGTAGTTTATACTAACAAATTCATTTTAAATGTTTATGATGATAAGCAGAATATAAAAAAATTGCAGGAATATTACATAGCTGATATGACCCCATAAAACAAGAGTAATTTGTAGCCTGGATGGGTATGGCAGAAGGTATGGCTTCTGCCATACCCATCCAGGCTACAGCTCAACCATATAATTTGACCAACTCAATTGGTCCTTCCTACTTTGGGCTTGGAAGCTCAAGGGTTTGGTCCAGCTTTGGTTAGACTAAAACATTGGGACTTCAAAGCAGAAAGCATTCTTCTTAAACTAGCATGAATTATCTGAATCTGGGGAAGCCCATATGACCACTCTTGGCTTCATTCCAAGAAGAAACAAAAGTTTTATCATCATCATCATCATAATCATATCATCATATGAGTAAGTAGTAGAAATTCATGGTAACGTCCATTAAATGGTCAGCAAAATACATCTAGATCCCTAAATTATAAGTCATTGCCTATTATGTCCTCTCAATCCAATGGATTACTAAATTCTAACGTCCACATTTAAGAGAGAAAGAGAGAGAGAGACTTGAAAACAACAGCCAATGCAAGATACAGAATAGGGACTCAGGAGAACCCTGGTCTACCAAAAGAGTCGCAACAGAATATAAACAGCCTAAATAGAAAGCCACATATCTTACAGGTCAAACTAAGATGAGGAAGAGCCGACCATGCTGCTTACCTTCTTCAGAAGACCCTTAATCTCACTCTCCAGTTTCGCCCTCATCTCTGGAGAGAGATTATCACCTGACTTCTCCAGCATTGATGTCATCATCTCGAGATTCTTCCTTATAAGGAAAAGGGGAGGTGCCTCACCAGGGGGACTAGCATGACGCTTCAAAGCAGCTGGGGTCTTCACTCCCTCAATAGGCTGAAAGGCTAGTGGCATGCATGAATTCCTATCTGGTTCCAAACCATTGGAAGCAGATGAAAGATGATGGATCCGGTAATTGACAAGGGCTGGACCAAAAGGGCTACTCCCTTCTAAACTCCGTACAGCTTCTCCAGCATCAGAACTCCTCACAAAAACAACCTGGGCACAAGTAGAATCTTTCACTACCTGTGTTTCTGATTCCCTTAAGGGCCCGAACCTGCAAAATGTAGCAATCAGAACTTCTTTTGAAGGCATGGGGAATCCTGGGCCAAACGTCAAAAGAAGAGCAGTCCCTAAAGCTTCTCCATTACTATAATTTAAGTTTATATCTGGTATCCTGGCAGCAAGTTTTCTTCTCGAATGCTCCATACTTGCTTCACCTTTTCTCCTTCTCTTCTTCCGCTCAGGTTTGATGTTCTTCTCCTGCAAATCTTTTCCCAAGATGGATTCAGGACCATTTCCATTCAAATCTGGTATGCCAGCAGCAAGTTTACTTTTCGAAAAATCACATATTGCTTTTTCCTTTCTCTTTCTCTTCTTATGCTCAGGCTTGCCTTCATGGGAGAGCAAACTCATACCTTGTGAATCTTTTACCAACAAGCTCGGTTTAGTGCTGTTTCCATCAACATATGGAAAGCCAGCAGCAAAATTACTATTCAGACCCACTGAAGTTGCTTTTTCCTTCCCCTCCCTATCACTCAACTCAGGAATACCTGCAAGTGAATGCAGGCCCATCTGTCGCAAATCTACCACCAATGAGATGGGTTTAACATTGTTTCCATTTGTATCAAGAAAGGAAATATTTTTAGTCTCCAAACGCTCTAAAGCAGCTCCTTCCTTCTTCTTTCTCTTCTTTGGCTCAGGTTTACTTCTGGGTGCAGCATGGCCCACAACCTGAGAGTCTTCTACCAACAAACTGGGTATAACAACATTCCCATTCAAATCTGGGATGCCAGTTGTTTGTTTAGTCTGCAGACACACTGGAGTTGTTCCTTCCTTCTTCCTTCGCTTCTTTTGCTGAGGTTTAACATGGAGTGAAAAAGAGATCATCTCCTGGGAATCCACTATCAATGAGCAACTATTAGTTATGTTTACATTAACATCTGACAGGCCTGCAGTAAGTTTAGTCATTGATCCCTCTAAGTTCATTTCTTCCTTCTTCTTTTTCATCTTCTGCTCAGTTCTAACTTTTGGTGATGGGTGAACCAAAAGCTGTGAATCTTTTCCAGATGAGCTCGCTTTAGCATCGTTTCCAGTCATATATGCTACACTAGCATTAAGTTCAGACTCTGAATGTAAAGTTGCCTTTCCCTTTCGCTTTCTCTTCTTAAGCTCGGTATTACCAATAGGTGAAGGGCGCTCAATCTCCAGCGGATCTTTTCCCAACAAGCCGGGTTCAGCAGCTAAATACTCTTTCTGGCAAGCTATATCCTTGCCATATCCGTCATGAAATACCGAACTCCTGTATCTGAAAAAGAATCTCTCAATTGAATCAAAATTTTCATTCTCATCCGGATAAAGACAATCCAGAGCTGTCAGACGGAGTTGTGAGAGCAATTCAGCTGAAGAAGCATTTATTCCCTCCAGATTACCAGATGCATTAAGGGATTTCCTTGACCATTTTTTCTGTAACTTCTTGCCACTACACTTTACAATTGGAGGGGACCCACCAAACTGGCCAGCAGCACCATTCATGCCCACCCCTTCATGAGAAACTTGGGGATCTTCGGTTTCAGTTTCTTCCAAAGTGGCCAAGCTTTTACGCCCATAGCCAAGGTCTATGTAGGGAGGGGACAAGTACTTGCTCTTCTTTCGTTCTCTTGACTCAAAGCCCCTCTCAGGTTTTCCATTGATCCCACCATCACCATTTCCTACACTGGAAATTTTGCTCTCTGTTGTCATTGGAGATCCGGAGAGGCTGGTCTCCTCCACTTTTGGTAGAGAAGCTAATTCACAGGCATCAAGACCTTCTTCAGCAGCACAGCTTCTATGGTTCCCTGGCACAACATCCATGTCACCTCCCAAAAGGTTAGCCTTATCTTCATTCTTCTTTTCCTGTGTACTAAGCAAGCTTTCTTCAGCTGGAGATGGATTTTGGTCTTCAATCTGACCATCAAGATTTTCTTTGGCTGTTGAACCTACTCCAGCATCAGTCTTCAGCGTCAGTTGTTCCCCAAAGTTGACGCAAAGGCAATTGGCTATGCCCTATGGACCAATAAAAGGCCGATAAACGACTCTGAACAACAGTAAACTCAAGCATGCTGGGCATAGAACCAACCTGAGCTAGATTTTTTAGATATGCAAGAAATTTTGCAGGTTCAAACTGAGAAACTGAATGCTCAGTCACAGATACTCCTTCCTTAATTCCAGAATCACCAGCTAAGTGACCAGGCAAATCTGGCCTGACTATCCTTCAAACTACAAGAACAAGTCATCCCCAACTTTACACGCCTACCGATTTCATCCACAGCCTTGTCCACAGCTCCAAGGAAGCTTCTAGAATTGCTTTGCCTTGACATCTCTTCAAAGTTCTCATTAAAAGGCTTTAACTGAGATGGGCTGCACCAAGCAAAATTGCCATTCCCAAAGCATCCAACCAGGAAACAGTCGCTCTCGTGACTCTTTGCAGCATATTTTGCTGCATCTAAAGGATCATAAATCTGTCCAGGCCACCAACTTTGAATTTTTGTTTTAATCCATACCAAATCACCCACAGAATAACAGCATTCTTGATTATCAATTTCTTCTTCCCCGTTCTCTTGACCTCTGGATTCTTTTGCTTCCTCTTGTACCACTAACCCAAAACAGTTCGCTTCATCATGATTATCTCGTATGAGTTGGGTTGGAGGACAACAAACTTCCACCACAAGAGATATATCACCACCACTAACTTCTATCTTTTCAGCTGAATCAACTTCATTATCATCTTCTTTCATTCCCTCATCTTTTATAATCTCCTCAAGTCCAATTCCCTCACCCCCATTACCAGACAGATTCACTTCCCTTACTGGCACAGTTCCATCTACACTTTTTATTCCATTTTCAGGATCGACCACTAACATTCTCCCCTCTAGTGGGAACTCCACGGAAACCGCTTGCACCAGAGTTTCTTCAGCAACAACTTCATCTACCAAAGAACCCTTCCCAATACCCCCAATGCTAAGGCAATTTTCTTTGTCGCCAGCCATTGCATCAAAACCCACAACCAAACCATCTCCTTCAGCAAAATCCATTCTTTCCTTGACCTCCATAACTCCACTTACTACTGCCACATTGTCCACCCCGGTATTGTTATAGCTAACACCAACCTCTCCACCATTTTTTACAACCAAAACCTCCGAAACTGACTCTGACCCATTTCGATTATCACTCAAACCAGAGGACCCAGATGCCCCATGTGCTTCTTCTAGAATTTTATCATCTGGGTTTTCAGCTAGGGTTTCTAGGGGTTTAGGGTTTTCCATTTTAAAAAATGTTGCAAAACCTCCCTCGCTTTTTACCCAATTTATCAATCTCACATCAACTATGCATCTGATAAAAAACAGAAAAACAATAATTAAACCTATATGCCTCTGCTATAAATATATAGATATATTCTCTAATCAAACAAAATATATATAAAAACCAGGGAAAAAAACTAACAATTAAAAAAAAGAAGAAAAAAGAACGACATTTCAGTAGCAGCTACGAAATTGCAAAAATAACTAAATAGATAAATAAAATAAAATACCGGAAGAACAAATCGGAGGGTTTTGCATTGCAGCTGAGTCGACGAACCGGAGCGATCCGACTCACCCGAGTTGAACAAGAGGTTGATTTATGGGGGTGAACGAGATTTAAAGGAGACGATGAATACGAGAGAAAAGATAGAGAAAAATAAGAAGAATAATTCTATGGGGTTTCGAAAAGGCTGAGAAAGTGAATTTTGTGTGCAAAATATTTAGGCAAAGGACGCGGCCCCTGCTGAGAGACTGACGCAGAGGCTCATAATGCCGCTTATGTGTAGCTTGTCTTGTATTTTAATGTGACTTTGGCTTTCAAGTTTCCAAACAGTGAACATAGTAGTGGGTTGGGTTTGGATGGGATGGTTCATGACTTCATGGTTCCAAACTTCTTTTTTTTTTTTTTTTATTATATCTTTTTTCACATATAGGTGTCTTTTATTATTGTAAGTGAAAATGTTAAATCTTATTTTGTTTTTTAATGTTGACACAAGATGTTTACAAAACATTTGTAGATATATTTTCTGATGTTGACACGAATTGAATTTGTTATTTAAAAACATTTTTTTTCCTAACTGATTTTACTATTTAAAAATATATTTGGTTTCTAAAAATTTTCAAATGAGGTTAACTTTATCTAAGTTTTTTAGGTCACACATTGTGGGCCCATACTTTCATGCATGAGTGGATTATATAGAAAAATTCATCTGTGCATGGGTACAATTGTACAACCTTTAATACATAATTTTACTTGACCTTAGATCAAGTTAATCTTCTAAGGAACCTTGAGGGCAGTGGTGGAGTCAGACCATTAGTCTTGTAGGGTCAAGACTTAAGATTAATAATAAATATTTTAGAAATTTTTTTTCTCAATAGCGAATAATAATGAGATTTTATTCTTTAACTTTGTATAAGGTAAAAAAAAAATGATTATAATAAATAAAAAGGTCAAACTCATCAAATTTTCGGGTCAAAAGAGCAACTAGAGGGTTAAAATAAATTTTTTTGAGGGGTTAAATAAAAATTAGTAGGGTCATATTTTTAAATACACATAACTTAGTTCAAGGAAAAAAAAGAAAGAAAGAAAAAACAACAGAAGGTCAGGAGTGTCAATTGCCCTCTTGACCCCCCCTCCCTCAACAACAAAAGGTCAGGAGTGTCAATTGCCCTCTTGACCCCCCCTCCCTCCGCCCCTGCTTAAGGGGTGGACCGATCTTGGTTTCAACTTTCACTACTCCCCCTCAAGGCCACACTCATAGATTTTGACCTGTAATTACCTAGTGTATATGGGATGAGAGAATTGCATTTGCCCAGGGTATTAGTTAGGTGTAAAGTATTAGAAACCTCTTGATATCTAAAAATAAAATAAAAAATTAATCTTCTAAGGAAATGACGATTTGTTTTCTCATCTCCTTTTTGTTGCTATCATGGTAAGTTGTGCAAACACCGGTTCAAAGCTTTATAATTTAACAAAAGCAAGTTATTAAAAGGCGTAGTTGTGAATAAAATAATATTAAATCCTTTAATAGCATATGAAATGTAGCTCCCAAATGAATAAAATAATATTAATTCATCAAAAACAAATTGCAGCTAGTTGTATCATTTTAGCATTTTGGCATTGTGTGAATATGTCAAAATATAGCATTTTAGCATTGTAGCATATTTGAATAATTACGTTGGTATATTAAATTTGGCAGGTACCATTGAAAATGACCTAACCTACCGACAATACTTGTACAAGACTTTATTATTGATCTAATGTATTTAAAAATGAAGCTTGTTGTATTGACAAATATATCGATTTATTAATATTGAAGGGAAAATAACCTTGTTATAAAATCTTTTGAAAAGTCTAATGAAGAATAATTGTCCAAGCATTAGAACTTAGTAGTTAGTACAAAAAAAATTTAGAATTTGAAATAAAAAATAACTAAATAACATTGTCACCTAATAATTATTATACATTTAGTGGTTTTTTAATTATGATGGATAGTGATGTGTTGAACCAAAACCAAACGGACACTAGTGGTCCATAATAGGCCAATCATGTGAAGGAATGTAAATTAGCTTCATTAAATGGGTGAGTGCATTTTTGCCCATTAAGTTGCAAAATTAATTAATTAATTGGGTATATAAATATTATAGATGGGGGTGGTTATTGCCATTCTTCAACTTTTTTTGCATCCCTCACTTTTTTTTTTTTTTTAATCTTCTTAAATTTTTAAGAAAAATAAAAAAAAAATTTCATGAAATTTGCGTAATTCATTAGAAAAACATTACTTTGAACACAAGTGATCACTTTCCGTTCAAAACCAAACGTCTAATTGACAGGAAGATAAAAGGCGACTAATAGTAAAGTGAAGGAAGGTGAAAAAAAAAGATAAGAGTAAAAAAGGTTATGAGTTCATACCTCCCTTGTACCGGAGTATAAAATAAGAAAGAGTATAAAATAAGAAAGGGTTTTTACTGGACTTACTAATACTAATAAAAAGATAAAAAGAAGAAAAGGAGAAGAACTACTAATGTATAAAGCAGGCACACAGACTTGACCCTCCCTCGTACAAAAGTAAAAATAAGGAGTGCAGTGGGGGCATGACAGCACCATTAAATGGGTAGTACAAGAAATAAAGCACATAATTCACCATGTCTATGATAATGGGAGAAAATGACTTTTCACCAGAGTGTGTGTGTGTGGCCGTTGTTTGGCCATCACTGTACAAAATCACAGCAAATTTAATCTGTTTGAAGTGCATCCTATGGTTGATATAGGATGGGGGTCATGTCAGAAGTGAGGCAGGTCAGGTGACTCCCATGATTTTTAAAGAGTAGGTTCACACGTGGGCCACACTCATTGATTGCAATTTGAATGGCTTACACACCAGATTCCTCAACTACTCACCATCCAAATGGCAATGCTATTGTATTATTATTATTTCCTAGGAAAATGGCAATGTTATTAAAGCAGAAAAACAATGAGTGTGGTATGGTTTAGGAGAAAACAAAAACTGTGGTATGGTAAGTTAATGAAAGGTGTAAGCCTCTTTGCTTTTGAATGAAAGAAAGAGAGTGATTGATATATATATATATATATATATATATATATATTTTGCTAAACGAACTTACAAGGAATCGAAATCAAGACTTCTGTAAATTCCATATCTTTTATTGGCATAGGATGAGACATGTGACTAATCCCGAGAGCCATTGGCAGAATGCCTGATATTTCAAAGAGTGGATAGATCCAATCTAATAATAATATTCTGTAATAATAATACTGGTGGCATAATAGTTTAGTGGTAATTTGTATTTGTTGAACGAGTAATTTCAAATTCAAATTTACGAAGAAGCATTCATGGCTATTTTTCTATATAAAAGGAAATTAGGGGTAATAGTAGGTTTGATCGATTATTAAAAAATAATAATAACAACAGCGATGAATATATGTAATGATATTTAAATAGCAAAGAGTGTAATGAGAGCATGGAACTTTATTTTGTAGCCTTCCATATAAACAATACAAAAGATTACAGCTAGTACTTCCCCTGCTAGTCAAAAGATGTGTTTGTCATGAGTAAAGATCCTCAATCTGCCTTCTTTCCAATGCCTAATTGAATTGCTTCCTCCATATAATTAGACTTTATTGGCAGAATATTTTATTTTTCTATTTTTGGAATTCACCATATAATAGATCTTATTGAATGTATTATATGTTTTAAAAAGTAACTAAGTTGAATAATTCTGTCCATCTGAAAAATTGTATTTTAATCAAATTTGGTACGACAATGATGAGGTTTTTGGAAATGTAGTAAGAAGAAAATTAATTTCAATAAAATGGTCAGAGTTATTTGAATTATTCGATCATTAAAGAAAAGACTTACCCAAGTACTCAAAAATGTTTACTTATCTAGTAGGTTCTAAATGCGTGGTCTAATTATACGTGGAAAGCATTTGGGAGGCAGAGAGAGAATTTCTCTTTGTTTCGCATGACAACCACATAAATTTGAATTTCCAACAGGACATCCTTTCCGACATAAAATTTACAATTATTAGGTCCTTTATTCAATTACCATGACGTTGTGTGATGGACATGGAACACGTGGACACCAATCCAACATGTCAACATCATATCATCGTCATGTTTTTTATGTTTATTATTATTATTATTATTATTATTAGTTTGGTCATAATAGGAAAAATATACACTTATGTATTTATGTATACAATTTTACAATGTCACCCTCTCGAAAGCATTTTCCTAATGTTTTCACCTTGAATATTTTCCCTGGGCCAATTACATGTTGAAATTCAGTAGTTTCCAAAGCCCAAACGACCTCATCTACCCTCTTTTATCTACTTGATGACATTTTGAATATCCTTCTCCACACGATGACAGGATGCCGCCAATTGCCGGGACTTTCCCGAGAATCAATTGAAGGGCCTCCCCATTATTTTTTATTTTTTCTGATAAGCAAGAAATTTTTTTGAACAAAGGAAGAAGCTCGCTTCAGGCTTTCAGCCTCGTCCTTCGTCACCCCCTCCTTTTGAGGGAAGGAGACAAAACAAATAAAAATAGAAATAAAAATGTTGGGGCATTCCGAGAATCGAACTCGGGACCTCTCGCACCCAAAGCGAGAATCATACCACTAGACCAAATGCCCTGCTGGTAACATTCCATACGAAGTATCTTTTTAGCCAAATATTATGCGCAGAAGCAGTAAACAAGAGGAAAGACACAAGAGAGAGAAGACGAGGAAGAACAAAAAGCTAAAAAGACAAAGAACTAAAAACACAAAATAAATTTTTTTTTTTCCCTCCATTGATATTTTTAAGAAAATAGCTTCTGATAATTTTGCAAAGTGCAGTCCCTAAATTTTCTCGATAAGGATGCATAAATTTTTTTAGTAATATACTTAAAATTGGCGATTAATCCACTTTTTGGTAAAATATTGGCAATTGATCAAGTAAGAGTTTTTTTAAGTCAATTAATCAAGAAGACTAAACTTATTTATCAATTAGTCACACTTTTTTAAAAAAAGTCAGGTTTACCCTTATTATTACTAAGGGCACTCCCCTTTTTGTTATTAAGGGCACCCTATGTAACTAACTTAACCTTTTAGTATTATAATTTTTAAAAGCTTATAACTTATAATATACATATCCATTTTTTAAAAAAATCATATTTTTGGAACCTACTTGTCGGAATCTTCGAAAAAAGATCCATATTGATTAGGTAATTATTAAAAAAATTAAAACCGTAAAATTTTATTACTTGACGAATTAATAAATTTTATAATGAAGTAATAAAATTTTACTATTTTACAAAGTAGTAAAATTTTACTATTTTACTCTAAAATTTTACTACTTTACGAAATAAATTTTACAATGAAGTAGTAAAATTTTACTACTTTA
Organism: Liquidambar formosana; assembly: GCA_039720395.1. Taxonomy (NCBI): domain Eukaryota; kingdom Viridiplantae; phylum Streptophyta; class Magnoliopsida; order Saxifragales; family Altingiaceae; genus Liquidambar; species Liquidambar formosana. The sequence continues at coordinate 27,487,231 of CM077828.1, forward strand.
CCAGGTCTTTTACAACCAGTGGAGTCCCAGAATAGATATCTGTGCAGGCAATCAGTTAAGTTGTTCAACCACTTGGTATTCACTCTTCCGTATGATTTTGAGGAACTCTGCAACTTCTTCTTCAGTCACCCCTTGCTTGACTGTTTCTTCTAGGCTTGGAATCTCACCAACCTTTTCCTTACCCTTCCTCTTTTCAGTTCTAGCTCTTTCGGGGTATAGCACCTTCTGGACCTTGTGATCCCTCCAACCTCTACTACTTATGGATATCATGTTGCAGTATGCCGGATGCTTGTCCTCTTATTGAAGTACTATCGCTTACTCTAGAACTAAGATCAATAGAGGAAGTGGAGCCTGGTCTTCTTTGTCTTGCCTCTACTGGGATCATGTGGTCGGGGGGCAGCAGTGGGAAGAATATGCAGGAAACAGTGCCCCGAACAAAGAAAGGCATTTGAAATATGAAATTAGGACATAAAGAACAGGTTTTTGTGTTTTGAAGGAACGGCACAGGTGTGGATTAGTTAGTAAATCAAGGACTTTTTTGTCAAAAAAAAATGTAAAATGGACTAATTGAATTAGGAAAAAAGTTAGATGACTAATTGCTAAATAAAATGTAGTTTCTTGACTAATGACCAAATCCCCCTTGTTTAATTTTTCATTAAATGGTTGATGTTATTTTATACATCTTTTATCTCCCTCACCCTTCCCACCATTGCAATTCAAAAGACGGGTCCAATACCCAATGTTAATCCTGATGCTTTCTGTGCAATCAGAGGTCTCAGGATTGAATCTTAACCCTTTGACTATCAGGTAATCAAGGTTTCAAAGATTAGTCTGAAACCATACCCCAGACGAAACTAGGTCTAGGATATTCCTTTTTTTTTTTTTTTTTTTTTTGGGCTCTCGCACCACGGAACTTATTACAAAGTATATTTTCACCTTAACAACATAAGTTATAGCAAAACAATCATGTTGCAAACAGTTCTAGGACAGGGAGCTTGGAGCTTAAACACTGAAAACATAATTTGTATACAAAAACAGATACATACAAAATGTGACAATTGTAACGCTAAGCTGCACCTCTCCTGTATTTTATATGGTTATATTTAGCGTACCATTACAGTATAATGCTATCCTTTTGGATTTAAAATAAAAGCAATATAGAGCGGACCATGTTTCTAATACCACATTTTCCTAGTTAGGGTGAAGGCAGCACCAGTCGCTCAAGTTGAAGGTGCCCAATTGAGGCCCCAAGGTAACTACCAAAAAAAAAAACACTACTCGAAGGTCTTGCCCCTTGCTGTCCAGAATTCTATCCCATCTTGGACATTATCGATTTCTGAGTCCACGATGGAAATGATGACAACAAAAATACACTGAAACTTTGGAGAATTGAAGCTTTCAACTGGATGGCTCATATCTGCAGACACAGTCATATATGTTTCCTTTAATCAATTTTTCTGCCAACCTCTGATTCTTCACCATCGCAAGCTGCAACACAAGTTGTTCATGTCACACGAAGAGTCTAAGAAAACTTCAACAACCTACTTTCCAACATTGCAAAGCAGTCGAGCGTTTTCAGGCATGCAATTAGGTTGGAAACTGCCATTATGTGGGTCCCACAAAAATATTTTCTGTGAGGTAAGTCAACCTAGTTTGATGGTTAACAGCTATCTGATCTATGGCCATATACCATCACAATGAAAGGCCTGTTTTATTTATTCTGTTTTTTATTATTGATAATTCAAGGGAAGATGTTCTAATGGTAAGGAACACCACACTGGGTCAGTTTCAAGCAATTAACCTCAGATAATCTTATAGGAAGGATGCACCCAATGGTGAGTCCCAATCATCACGTGTGGGTATCAAATCTTACCTTCAGAGCATCGCATTTAAACCGAGCATTGAAGTTGGTATGAAGAGCTCTGCCCATCCCTTCCAAGATAATCTGCAGAGCACAAACCCCAGCATATGTTCAACCTGACATGCTTTTTCTTCCTTTCCTTTGTTCTTTTTTTTACTAAAAATAGTTTATTTTGAAGATATATGGAAAAAGAAGGGAACAAAATAAAAAGGAAAACTAAAAGAATATAACAAATCTAATACTTCCAAAGAAGGTTTCTTGAAATAAGTATGACTAGGATTTCAGAAAATGGAAGAAAGCATCATACCAAATCAGCATCTTTTGCAGCAGCAGCAAGCTCGGAGCTGACCTGCCTTAAGTCTATGCATGGACTCCCACACCCATTCTCAACAACCATCAAAGGAACCGAAGGTGGTTTTTCTTTAGAACCATCTTGGATATTAATCATTGCATCCACAAGTAGACCTCCAGCCTCAGCCGCTCTGCGAAGAATGTCACAATGCTGTGGAATAAAAGAATAAGTCCCCTTCTTTCAATTAATAAACCGATTTCTTGAAAACGATTTCAAAGTACTCTAAAACTAAGACCATTGAGTAATGAGAGTGACAGTAAAATGGATAAGCAGTTTGTTTGAGTCATGTTAATTAATTATTTATCTCTTCGACCTGTAAAACTTCCCATCTAGTCCCTAGTCAGATGAGAGAACTCAACCACCTTTTAGTTGGAATTTCTCTCTTCTTTAAATCAATTAATAGTATTAATGAATACTAAATTATTATATCTTTATATGAACAGAACAAGGGGGTGTTTTGTCACCACATAAATAAGAAAATATTACATTTGCTTTACACATCGGGACATGAGTTATTTAAGACTATGTATTTTGCCTTTTCCATATGGTGTCCAAACACCAATAATAAAGCAAGTAATTGTATATCTACAAAATAAAGACATATAAAAGAGATTGGATATATAATATATATAAGCAAGTAAACTACTCTCAATAATTGAGTGAGTTTTTTCCAAGATTGACATGTGAATTCTCCTATTTAATAAAACTCGAATAACAAAAAAATGCCTTCATGAAAATTTTCAAGTGCTAGAGAAAGCAAAAGATTAATTGCATATGCTTTGTAAAACCAAATAGAATAATTTTGTTGTCATGTCCTTTCCAAGTGCCTTCTCAATTTATTGATCGAACTAGTGCATACTTGGACATGCTATAAAGTGACAAAAAGAATAAACAAACCTCATATGACTTATGATGTATTGATGAGGTTTTACAAGTCAAGAATTATGGTAAGAGACACTATATAGAAAGAGATATGATAGCTTTTAAGTGTTACGCAAATACACAACCTTGGCAGCCTCAGCTACAATATCAGGAAGCTCCATAGCAGTAACATCATTTAGAGCAGGAAGGGAATTTGCAACCAGAACAACCTGCAAAAACAATGTCATCACTGGCAAAGGTAAATTGTTTTTTTTTACCTGGAATAAAGAGAACTATTTGGAAGAAAGTAAGCATAAGCCTACATATGAACATGTGTCATTTCAACAGATATCAAGGCATTCATATGCAGGAGAAGCATGAGCTTTGTCTTTAAACTAATAAATCTTCTGATTCAGAGCATAAAGAAGGACATCAACATCTATTTAAATTCTGCAATTGCAGGCATTAAATTAATTTTGACACTATAAAGTTCCATGCTGTATTTAGAAACATAGGACCTAAAACACATTTTGCCTGACAGGCTTAATTGTTCAGTGACCTCATTTTCATGAAAATAAAAAAAAGTGAATCCATTCAACTTGACAAAGTGGGCAAGAAATTCCCAGATGATGGGCTCTGGAATAGTCAGCCATCAACAAAGCAATTACGTTTTGGTCTCACTAGCATTGCAGAGAAACAAACTTACCTCAGTTCCACGTCGGAGGAGTTCCCGTGCAAGGGGAAGCATTCCTAAAACAATGTCAGCACCCGAATTGTCCACAAAAAGCAATGCTCTTTTATGTGGATGAGGCATCTTGTCTCCAGACCCTAGCATTCTCCCCTTAAAGGTGTCAAAATCGTCCACCTGATCACAGGTAAATAAAAAAAATGTTCATAATCTTCAATCCAACAATTTCTTTCTAATTCAAATTTGATATTGCTTTTTATATAGAATATATTTTCACTCTACTTGCCCGCCAAGGTCTTTGCATCTTTTTGCGACTCATTCTATATATTTCAATAATTGTTCCTTTATGATAGAGATCCACACAGGCACGGGATCCCCAGTCAAAGATGTTTGCAGCAAGAACACCTTCAATTAGAGTAAGCAGTCTTGTTTCCTGTAAATTAGAGAAGGTTCCAAATGATCACTATAGAATGGTGGTAAGGGTGAAAATTTGCTGGAAAGAAATGAAAAACAGATCACTGTGATACCAAACCATTATTTATTTCAGTGGAGGATCAACCCTCACGAAAAAGAATCAAATATAATTTTAATAAGATTTATGTAAGGGAATAAATACAATAAGTGATACATTCTCCATGCTACCACTATTATTGTCCTGCACTCCTACTTTCATCAAGGGAGGAGAGGAGAGGAAGGCTAATTTCATAATTAAACATACCTCACTCATGCTATCAAGCTCCATAAGAAGGTCAGGTAAAACAGCAAGTGATGCCTCATTTTCCCTGTCAAAAACAAGAAAAAAAAAATACTATAAAGAAAAAGAAATGTCCAGAGATCAAAATATGAATGGATAAGTGCTCAACAAAGCTACAGTCAAATTTCATAATTAGTATTTTTTTTTATTATAAAAAAAAAAAAATTCAAAATGTAAAGCTAAAAACATATAATTATTTTAAAAAACATGGCACAAGATCCCCATTCAATTTCTTTATTATTTCACGAGATTAAAACTATGATGAGGGCCACAAACCAGACATCCTACTACATAGTACATTTTTATGCATGCTACTTTATGCTCATCAATCTATATGAGATTTTAGTAACATATTGCTGCTTTAAAAACTATGGAAGTAGAAACTTAATGCACATAATGCACATACCATATTTATGTTGAGAAATGTAATCACAAACTTGTTGCTTACAACAAATAATTAAAAAAGAAAAGAGAGAGAGAGAGAGAGAAAAACCATATAAATTTTTTATTTTTATTTTATTTTTGTAAAAAAAACATCTCCACAAAGAAATTTGCTGGTACCTCTGTTTTATGCTTCTATAGGCATCAACGAATTGGAACTCCCTCAAGCACTCTTCCCTTAGTTCCAAAAGGTTGGCCAGTCCCAACTTTCCGTAAGCAGTGGGCTCCTCCATCAACCTATTTAACAGGTTAGAATATAAGAAGTGTAGAAACTTAGAATGTTATCCATTAAGTTGTCTAAAGAGTTCTTAACAGTAACCGTAACAGTAATGGGGACTCTGGGACCAAAAGTTTTTCCAGAAGGATCCAGTAACAGATGGACAAGTTGACATTTGGTATTTCAGCAAAGAAACCAAAGAAAGGTGAAAAGTAAACTCCAGCACAGCAATTACAATTGTAGGCGCAATCCTCACCAATGATCGATTGGGTATTCAAAACCTTTCCAATCCCCCAACCCACCACAATTTTTTGTTCGCAAAGAAAAAACAATGCTATAAACGTGGGAGATTTATCAGAGAGTACAATCACCTTGCCAAGTGGGCAGAAAATGCACGAGCAAATGCATCACCCCTTCTTTTAGCATCATCAGTTCCGCCTTCACTTGCCACTGCCTACCATATTTCACATAAATATTCCACAGTTAGAAAGTAATCTTAGGAACTGTGCTACTTCCGATTTTCTAGAAAAGAAAAAGGGAAAGCTATCATGAAGTAGATGAGATACTTGCAAAACTTAGGAATCTTAACACCGCAATAACATAACCAAAGAGACTTCCAGACGATAGGTTGAATATTTTTCGATACACTCTAGTACATCTTCAGCCTTTTGTTTGTTATACAAATTTTACTTCATCAAAAAACAAAAAATAAGATAAAATCAACTGTTCATTTCTTATGCTAAGAGTTCTAGGCAATCAAATTGAGCTTTGGGTAAAACAAAATTAAAATTGACGCCTTGCTTGCAAGATTGATTTTATTATTAATCTTGTGTTTACAGTTAATATATTTCATGTACTATTTTATCAAAGTATTTAGGAAGCCTGAAAAGACTCTAAGTCCTTTTAATTTTCAGATTCCAAGGGGTTGACATTAATCCATAATTCCATGTGTGAAAGAATAATACATAGGATTTACTCTCTTTTAGTCACTTCCAGAACTTTTGGGCTACTATGACTACTACACTAATATCACATAGAGGGTTTACCCATATCCTATGAAGCACAGATGCTTCAAAACCCCCAACGAATCCCGTATTGTATCTGTATCAAATACGATATGCCTAGGATACTCGCCAATACGTATATAATACTCTCCGTATGTCTCGGAACAGTAACACACATTGCCACATCAGTCGGATGCATCTCAGATACGTTTGGGATTCTTTTAGGGCTAGTTTGTAATTATTCATTTTTTAAATAAATAGGGGAAAATTTAAAAATACATGATACCCATATTTTGATTGAAACAATAAACCCATTTTAGTTCTGTTTCCACTATCTCTCTCCTAGGGCAACCATTGTAAAGCAATAGAGCTAAATGGCTATTTCGTAATGTTAATGTCATTTTAGTTTTTTCCTTATGAATGATGAACATAGTTGATGCTTATGGATTTGTTCTTTGTACATTAATTCTTGCATATTAATTGATTTTAAAATTTTTTAGATGTTTCAATTTTTATTATTTTATTATTTTTATGTTTATTGTTGATGTTTTAGACTAAATATCAATATTAATATATTTATTTATTAACATATCCCCGCTGTATCGTACCCTTTATTTTTTTAGAATTTCCAAATCAGCGTATCCGTATCAAATTGTATCCACATCGAATCGTATCTGTATCTGTGCTTCATAGCCCATATCTCTATCAAAAGTACAAATGTTGATAAGTTGGACTTGGACCTAGTTGGAAGATCCTTCAATATTCTGTTATTTGTGGTGGCCTTAATATTAGAGAGAGAGAGAGAGAGAGTACAAGTACTCCATTATTTGTGGTGCCCTAATATTAGGGGGTGGGAGAGAGAAATATCACGTTTTAGGGGTTTCATTAGGATATGATGTTTACCTTATCAACAAGGTCTGGCAAATGCTCTGAAAGTACAGTGAACCAATACCTACAGCAAGATATACATCCAATTTATGTTAAAGAAGCAATAAACCTTCTCTCTTAAGAAGAACATGAGAGGTTTCTTTAAACAAGCAGCATATTTTCAGCATACAACTCACTCTAACTCACTGTGATCTGCAAGGTCAATAGTGTTAGGCTCGTACCTGTCAATATGAAAGTTAATAAAAATGTCAATAATACATACAGGCATACAGCAAGATTTATTGACAAAAGGAATGGTATTAGAAGGAATAGCCAACAACTGTTTGCAAATTCAAGCATTTTGCAATGATGAGTTGATTTGAGTCTACAAACATGAAGCTAAAAACAGCGAATTTCTGCACATCATTTATAGTCCTCAAAATGTTGGCAGCTAAAAGCAAATGGGAGATGACCATTAACTGCCAACTAATAAAACCCTTCTTTGGTTTCTTCTTTTGTGTTTGAAATGAATCAACAAAGTGTATAAATAATATTTTACTTTAAAAAGTGGTAATGAAATGGACTGCTGCAACACATGAATCTGATCCAGAATAGTTTAATACATCCAAAATTGTTTCTAAGAAAAAATGCAAGTATAAAAGAATCTAGAAGGTAAAATGCTTAACCAATCAGGAAATGGCTAGCAATAAGGACAAGTGACTAACCAAACATGAGACAAAATAATCAGGACAAAACGGGAAGATAATATAATAATATGTGCCCCCATGACACCACTGAAGATGTTCTATGTTTCATCTTCCCATCGTTATGGGATACACAAATTCAAAGTTGAAATGAATAGTTACTTCATCAAAAAATAAATAAAAGTTGAAATGAAGAGTTTAGAAATACCATATATATGAGAATATGAACATATTTCTACTAAAAAAAATTATATATATATATATATATATATATCACAGAAATGTATTTAACAAAACTAGTAAGCAACACCAATGTGTGATTTTGCATACGTTTTTGAGTCTGCCAATATTGGAAACACCTCCAAAGTGGGTACAAGATGTAGAACACCAACATTTAAAGCGCTAGCATCAGAACGCAAACTATGTCCTTTGGATGAAGGAACTTCAAAACCTCCAAGGCCAGTGGTTCCAGGGGGAGCCATTGGTACAGGAGCAGTAATCTCAGTTCCCTTCTGCACAAACTTTTCCATCCAAGAAATCTGCATTCAAAACCACATGAATTGTCTCTTAGTTATTCATTAGAATAGACTAAAAATCAAAATATACATGCATGCAAAGACACAGGCTTCAGCTGCTAGAAAAGAAAAGGCACTAGAGAAAAAATCCATTATGAGTTGAGCAACTGAGCATGGTTACTGCAACCACCCACACTATATTTTCTACAAGTTTGGAACTATGAGCATAACAAATTTGGGAGGAAATGGATGAGGGTTTCATTTCAAAATATTAAACTCCATAATAATATTGAAATTTTACAGCTAAATACTTTCCTCTATAATCTACCACAAATATAAGAACTCTACTTTTCTCTTTGAAACAAGATTTAAAACAAGACATTATGTTTAGAATTAAAAGATTAATAATTTTCCATATAACATGAATCCCAAAATGGGGAAAAAGAAGGTAGGAGTAGACTGGAAAATCTCACATATCAACATAATGCTTACCAATGTGAAGCACCAAAGTGTTGCTCAGATCCTTGATGAAGAAAACTCATGTTTGCATACCCCACTTGTTATTGCCAACTTAAAAGTTTTACTGTTCAACTTTAAAGCATTTTTGGCTATCCACCAAGAATTTCAACCTTTTTTTGTACCTTCCATAGGCAACCCCAGTTGGTCTGAGATATATCCAAATTTGATTGAATATATGCCCCTATGGTTACTTCAAGAATCAGTTCCTTTATGAGGCCAGAATTCTTGTGTTTGGAATAATGGTGAAACTTTACCCAAAAAAAGGGGAATAATGGTGAAAAGTATGATTCCAGAGAATCACAACTATGGAATTACTTTTGCTGACTTTCTGGAAATATCACACCATTAAATTTGAGTGTTTAAAATGTACTCAAACCAGGCTAACTAAGAAGCAACCTGTAATAGAATAGATAGTGGGACCCTCTTGCTTGTGTATCATATAAGGATTGGAGGTGCTAACAAACCTACAGGATTGCAAGGACACTAACGTTATCTACCCCAAATCATACACCCAATTTGAGAGTGAAGTTTTTCCAAAACTGGAACCCATTCAGATATCTTTCTATCCATTCTAAGAAAAAGAATATGTATTTCTACATTCTTCATACTTAAATAACAAGCATATAATAGCAGGTTCAAGGAAGATACATAAGAATTTGAGTTCCACTATCAGTTATGCATCAACTGCAGAGTGCAGACACATTAATATATCAAAATTCTGTCTCTTATATAGTTATATCTTAAATATCTTAAACTAGGGTGCACCTGAACCAACATGTCAAAAGAAAAGCATATAATATAATATCAATAAGAAACAGATTTACACTGCGATTGGTGTAGAGAAAAAAATGTACACATTAAGATCTACAAATTCTAGAAGATGATCTTCACTATATATGCTAACTTTTACATGAATCTTTTAAATATGTTATACAGTTATACTTAACAAAATATTAATGCTTTGTCCAACTTATTTATTTTCAATATATTGAGTCCATCCTTTAATGTTGACGCATCACTAATAAAAACCATGAACATATAGTTTCAAACATCAGCCCTGACAGAACACCGTTTTAAAAATTGGAAGCAGTTGCTAACAGAACTGAAACACATTTTGAGAATGTAAATGTCTGGTCACATACTATGTACCACTATTTGAACTCCACTTTTAACCTCCCAAGCTCATGCACTCACAATGTGGCATGAAGGAAGCCATAAGAGTTCAAATAGCACTACATTCAATTATCCACGCAGTAAAAACTCAGAAAGTTTATACGAGAGAACATGATTCATCAAACTCACAGGATGTGGAATCACTGGCTCACAGAATCACAGTTGCTAGTGTTTGATGCCCCTTTGACAGAAGCAAGCAAGCTGGTGTCGGTGTTACATAGATGCTACACTATATGAAACTGGCAATGGGTTGGAAATTGTCCAACTTGTGTATAATCAGGTTGCAGTAATTAACCCATTTATGACCTATTTGGTGGTTAACATGAAAGCAACCTGCCGACCTGACTATAATAAGAATGTTCTTAAAAATATTTGATACATTAAAAGATAAACATAGAAATATTTTTTTTTTTGATAAGGTGATAGAAATATATTGAAAATTAAATAATATTAAACTTTTAAAAATGATTTTGGGGTTGGCCTTGTCCAGAACAGATTTAGCCAACTCTAACTAAATACTTGCCTTCTCATTCAAATCCCCAAGTGGTGGACCATGAATCTTCCCTCCGATATATGGTGCGCCCATTGGGAACCTTTCAACTAACTGATGCACCATCAAGTCATCAAGGCCATGCTTTTCATAGCTCATGAATGCTCCTAAAGCTCCCAGAAACCCCTCATGCCGCAGAAACATTGCTTGCGCATCTCCTTTTGACCTTAACAAAGAATTTAAAATTGAAATCTAAAAGGAAAAGAATGGCAAAATCATAAACAAAATAATTAAGACGCAAAACTAATAAAGACAATAAGGAAAACAACAACTAGAAAGTAAGAAAGCATTTTGATGCCCAAAATAGTTAGTACCAACCTTAGCTTCATTAAAAGAATGAAGAAAAACAAGAAATTATAGTCTAAAGCTCGATAAGATAGTACTTCTTGATTGTTACCAGAAATGAACAGCAAAGGAGATTGTGTCCATGGTGTAAGCATGACCCCTTATAAAAAAACCTCCAAAAAATATTCTCTTAAGGCCAAATCGGAGCGCATTCAAGTAAGCTATCTACAAAGCAAAACAGGCGAATCAGAAGCACAAAGACATCTAATAATAGGCAGTACATCTGAAGCATCTTCTATTGGCTATCTGAGATTTATAATAAATAAATAAAATTTATAAATAAATAAATAAATAAAAACCCACTTCTCCCCCCCCCCCTCCCCCACCCCCCAAAAAAAAAAAGGGGGGACCCAAACACTACCACGGAAAATCAAGTGATCAAATTAGAATTAAGTTGTCTTAAAGCATGTTGTTGGAACAGAGACCCATTTAATAACTACAAACAGAATCCCAATCAATGTCTTAAATCATGTCCTTGGACATCATGGAGGTACTGGTGGTCTTATACTACCCTGCAAAGTAATTACTCCTTCCGTCCCATTAATGCATTGCCATGTCACCTACTTAATTACAACTTTCCGGGCCCATATTGTATTTATTTTGTCTTATAGTAATTGTAGCTTTTAATATAGTAAAGGGGTATTTTAGAAAATAACCCTTTTTGGTTTGACTTTTAAAAGTGATCAAATATTTTGGGACACCCCAAAATGGAAAGGTGATCAAATAAAATGGGATGAAGGGCGTATCCTTTTTTTTTTTTTTTTGGGCATTCTTTCTAGAAATAAAGGTGAATTATATAACAAAAACCCTGACGCCTCAAAAAAGCTGATCAAATTCATCCCCTCATATGAACTTTGATCAGAATAGTTATAATATTAGTAGCATTTTCGTTCGTGGAAAAGAAAATGCAACTTCTACACCATGATCTGATTTTACTCCCTAAATCTTGACTATTGCCACATCCTCAAATTGAAAAATTATGTATACACATTTTACCACCTGCAAGTGGAAACAAAGCACATATTGGTGCTTCAGATTGTCTCCATGTACTTAGCACCTCTTGTTTGAGTATATTCACTATCATTTCTGCTCTTAACTTCTTTTCCTTTTTTTCATATTAAATGGTCAGATTTTACCAATAATATCCTTTAGTAAGTATAGGCATATAGGGAGAAATATTATCAGGGATTACCCAAGGGACGACTGAAATCAAATGCAAAAACTAAAAGAAATAAGGTAGCTCACTCAGATATCATATCTATTTTTCATCTCAATTAGAAATTCTTTAAAACATAAAACAAGGCCTTTGATATGGAATAGCAAAACAGAATTTATTTCTGACCCAGATGGGTTGGATAAGGCACTGTGTGTATCCCATAATAGAATCTTGTAATTGTGCAACTCACCTGCCCAATATTATATGAAATCATTCGTAATAGAGACAGAGAGATATCTTCGGGTCTGTAATCTTCAAGCTCCTTATTTTCAGAAATTGCCTTGCCAAAACTAGAAGCAATGGTTGATGCAGAGAGACCAATCTGTGATCATTTGAATAATTAGAGGTTTTAAGTCACTCTAATGAATATAGGGGAAAAAAATTTCATGCAGAACAAGACCTGTCAGTATATCATAGTGTGTAAACCATGTTACACATCAAAACGTGTAGTGTAATCATTCATAAATAATAATATAACACACTAGTTCACATCATCACTGTATATCTTTTGTTGTATTTATCTTTCATATACCTCCATATAAGAAGAAATGAAAATCAAGATTGAAAAATGTGACAAGAATATATACCTTATTGTAATCCATACCACCATAAATGTCTCCAACAAGCATGTCTATCGTCCTATTATCTCCCCGTTGACTCAGTTCTAGTAACTCATCAAAACTGAAGGTGGATGAATATAAGACCTTTATTAAATCTTTAGGCATAAGAGAGAAAATTGAGGCATGAAAGAAAAAAAAAAGACTAGAAGATTTAAATGACCTCTTGCACTTTGTTAACAGCTTTCCCAAGCCCCAATATGTACCACCACCAACATTTGTCCCGCTAACTCGCTGAAACTTCCCGTCTCCATCAACCTATACCAGTTCAAAATTAAAAGGATCGATCAATGACAACCTTAAAAGTCGTTTGCAATACTAAATCTTAAGTTATCAAGAGTCAATGAAATGCAACGTAACAAGACAACCATACCTTGATCATACTAACACCAGATCCAATATTAACAAGAAGATAAGGGAATAAATCATTGTGGTCAATCTGCACAAACTCTTTTCGACCCTCTATGTGTGTAAAAGCTTCATGACGTATCGCCTACTCAAAGTACAGTTAGAAAAAAAAAGAAGAAGGTAATTTTAGTACCATGAAGTGCTAATAGGAGGAGAGAAGTACAAAATAATTTTCTTAAAAAATGCACTAAAAAGATAAATATCAAAAGTAATTGATGATTCAGTCAACAATATATGTTCCAAAATGATGACCGTGCTAGCAAGTCAATAATGAAATCTCAATGATGACAGTGTCAAGAAAAACTAGTTTATGTTTCAGCAAACAGAACATCTGCTGTCAATAAAATATAAAGATAACAATAAGATTGATATCTTGCAATTAAACTATAATTCCACATATTAGTCTCAAGGATCCTATTAAAAGTAATTCAACCACTTTAAGAACTCATCAGAAATTTTGTAATCATAAGTTCTAACTCCTCACAATGGTAATGTTACACTACAGTATTCTAGGCCCTAGTGCCTAGGAAATAAGGATTCATAAAGTACCTAAAGTACCCAGTACCCTAGTGCCTAGATTTCATGTTTCTTCTAGAGAGAAAAATACCCCAGTTGACACCAGAAACAGAGACAACTTTGGCTCTTTTAAGCTTTTCATTTGTTGGACTACATGGTAAGATAGTAATATTAGAATTTCTAGTCGTGTTCTCAAATTTCAGTCTGCCAAAATTTAAAATGTCAAATTTTCAACTGAAAATGACATGAAAAATTCACTACAGCAATAAATGTCTTTTGTGTGTGTGTGTGTGTGTGTGTGTGTGTGCACGCATTCATTACTACATGAAAAATGAGTACCTTGTCTGAATATGGTATAAAAAACATTTTATCTCAAACTTTAACCAAAATCTTCAACAATATTTGTATGTGAAACTAGAATATAGATCACTGTATGAGAACATTATGCATAGAGCAGTTCTTCATATTCTTCAAATGTGAAAAAAACAGTAATCCAATTTCATTTTAAAAATAAAATAAGAAATAAAAAAAGAGAGAAAAACCGGAAGCCATGCTAACAAAATCATTTGGCTTGGAAGAAGAAAAAACATTTATACGCACAGACGAGCACACACACGCAGATGCACAGACTTAACTCGTACATTTATTGATAATTTTTTTTTAAATACACACAATAACGAATATAACACTTAACAAATGATGGGAAGGTCTATCAGAATTTCACCTTGAGCAAAAAATTTGCTCCAGCCACAAGACAATCCATTTCGTCTTCTTTGTCAAGACTAACCCCAAGCCTCTCTTTGAAAAGATCTGCAAACTTGTATGCCCCACCACCTGTGGCCTTCTCACAAACTCAACTCGTAAATCAATGTATGTGTATTAAGAGAAATTAACCAAGCAGAATGTGACTAGTCTGATTTCTAAACTAAACAAATTTTCCATCTTCACTTTACTTGCCAATGTAGCAGTCAAAGCGATGGGTAGCAGTACAACGATATTCACAACCCAGGAAGTAAGGAATTTACCATTTGCCTATTAAGGTACACTCTGATGATGTCTAAAGAATACCACAGAGTAATGCTTACCTTGATGGTAATTCCATGGGAAAGAAAAGTAAATAAAAATGAAACAAGTCAGCTAAAATGCCAGGCCCAGTAAACTATGTTAAAGACTCAAGGAGGGTTCAGAATGAGCCATGGAGAGTGGTATCTGTCAAACATAGGTTTGAGGTAAAGCATGAATACGGAACCATTGAATAAAATAATACTGATCAATAAATAAACAATACTAAATGTTACTGAACTTTAAGCTGTTATAGTTTTTCCAATATATTTTGTCTAAAATCCAATGGAAAAGGTAACTGAACCTAGCTGAAGAGAGAGATCCATGTCTAGAGCAAAATGAATTCTGATTTTCTTTTGTTTTGTCATAAGTATTTCCCTCGGATATCAAATAAACAGTATCTGGTTCACAAGCTTCTCTTAAGAACAGAATCTCAAAACACTGCCTGAAGGCCTAATCCATCCATAAGGCGATGCAGAGTTGACCCAAATTCTTGAAAATTGGAGTTTAAAAATAGTGAAAATAGTGTCAAATGCAATGCTTACCTTAATTAAGGCATTTTCATTGGCTGGGGCCTCAGGATGCCAAGAACGTGAATCCATCCCTGGAGATAGTGACCGGAATGATCAGCAAAATGTAAAGAAACCAAAGTAATTTTGTTTAGCAACTTGAATGAAATTAGATTTTTTTAAAAAAACCCACAAATATGAGCCAACACACTAGTGAAATCTACTATCTTTACAGTTTACAATAGGAAAAAGAAAAAATAAAGAAACACGAAAAGAAAAATGGTGGGAAAATGTATACCACCACGGTGAAGCTGCTTGGAAGAGATAAAGTCTAGGCACTCATTAATCTTGTTTGTCTCAAACTTTACAAAATGAAGCCTTCCACCAAGAATAGGGTAGCTTCTCCTATTACCATTCAAAAGTCCCAATCTCTCCTTGATAGACATTTTCCTCTTATCATGACTTGATCGGTCCGCATGTCTTGAAAAATACACCAACTTAATGAGAGAACCTGCCAATAAACCGAGGAATAATCATGATATTTGAACTATCACATTTTATTGATCACCGACAGTTTTCAGACTTCACACGATCAACATGAAAGTTAAAAATGACAATAACAGAAATAAAAAGAGAAAAAAGGGTTGTAAGTTGTAACAATGTATCAACTTTAAAACAATCAACTGTAAAAATATAAAGCATTTAAATTAAATTTGATGTATGTGCTTGATTACTATTTGCATACAAAATGTTGCTATGATTTAAAAGTAATAAGGACAACGGGTGCCGTGAGGGAAATACCCATAAGCAACTTCTATAATTTGCAGAAAAAAAGAGAGAGAAGAGAGGGGGGGTGACTCTTTACCTACCAATATAAGAAAAGTGTCCATGGCCTCTTACAGTAATTTAACCATTATCATGCTACACTGAAGTTCTTTAATAAAGCCATGAAACATAGATATGACATGATAATGGCAATTATAAAAATCAGAAATGGAAGAGGAGAAACAACATTATAAACAATTCTAGCAGCTAATGTGCCCATGATCACTTAAAAATTGGTTTGAGGAACAATATCAATCCACATACAAAAAGTAATTAACAAAGTTATCTTCAGAAATTGTTATTCTCAACTCAGGCAGATGGGATGTATTGAGAAATAACATCTCTTTCCAAATTGAATGGAAAAGTAACCACACAAATAGTAATATTCATCAGACTTGCTTTTTGGTATCTTTTTTTTTCCCCCCTAAAGCCTGTTATGAGAAATTATGAAATACATGGAACAATGTCAAACAAAGTCATCCAGTAGAGGTGGGGAAAAAAAATTTGGCACGCAAGGCCTGCACACTTAAGAACTTAACATACACCAAATCTAGCCTTTTTCATTTGCACTCACCCAAAGACATGAAAGGGAAAAAACGACACAAGAATATAATCAAACAAACAGAAAAAAACCCATGAAGGGAAGATCACAATTGAACCACAAAAACAATGAACCAAACCCAGCATAAATCATAATAATTGTCTAATAGTAAGGTGAATTCACCTCAAATGCCCAAAACACGATCGCAATTGAACAACAAAAACAATCAAAGAGAACCCATATAATCATGTACCAAATGAATTGTCTGATTACAAGGCAAACTCACCTCCAATGTCCAAAGCCAGGTGAGATATATCATCAGATTGATTAGGCAACAGAATTGTGGGATCTTTCTCTTCAAAATTCCCTTGAATTGCTGCGCCGCTAAGATCTAGCTGCGGCCGAGAACCCGACCGGTGGATGGAATTTCCGGCAATGAGCGCCATTTCTTTCTCCCCTTCTTCCTCTCTCACCACCTTATCTGTGGCCTTATTTTCATTACTCTCCTCTTTTATATCGGTAATTCCAAGAACTGGGTGTTCAGTTAGACCAGCCATAAATCCAAAATTCCTTCCACCAGCTGCCTACCCCCAACTGTTCGGTCAAAATAGCCTTATTGGTCGCTTGTCCTACGCTCCAAAACGAAGTATTTTTATTTCTACATAAATAAAATCAAATGAAGAAGACAAATCAACTAAACAAACAAAACAAATATTATATATAGAGAGAGAAAGAGAAATATATATTTATATGTTAAGCTATGATAAACAATACCCAAGTCTTAAATGGAAGCTAAAACTACAACAGAGAAGCAAAAATACATACACACACATATATATTTATATCAAACCCCCTTTTTAGAAATAAAAAATAAAATATAACTTACAGCAAAAAATAAAAATAAAATTATTAATTGTAAATATAAGTAAAACCCAGATCAGATATATATATATATATTATAAATATATATATAAAAAAAAAAAAGAACGATATTTTTCCTGAAATTTAATGCATTGAACCCACATGAAATAAAAATAAAAAACCAAAATGTTCTTATACAGTCAACAAACTTAAAATTTAAATTAAACAAATAAATCAACCCGGATTGTCAAAAAAAGGTGAAAAACAAGCAGAATGGTTTTTGGGTGAGGAAGTGAAAGACTAGTTGAACTAGAATCACACACTATAATTATTGAATACAACAAAAAGAGTACGGAAATGGCTGCGGGATTGAAATGTGAACTACCTTTTTAACTCTCTGGGGTTCGATTGCTGCTGCTGATAGGATAATGCGAGGATTGAGGAACACGAGAAAACGATGTTTTTGCGACTATTGTAGATTGAGTGTAGATGATTATGCTGCTGCTGCTTATGATGATGATAATGGCGTCTTGGTGGATCCCTCTGGTCGTCGGATCAGTTGGGCTGCTAATAAAATTCGCATTAAGGGCGCGTGAGGGTCAATTCTATTTTATGAGGTGGTTGTCAACTACTACGGGTCATGTGGGGCTGGCTATTTTTCATTTTATATATCTTTACCAAAAAAATTTTTAAAAAAACCAGAAAATGAATAAAATCTTATTTGTGTTGGCCTTTTTACTAATAAATCATTCGGATTTTTGGTCTGATTAATCCCATCCCATTAAACATGAGTATCATCGTATCATTGCTCAGTCCACATCCGTTATGGATAAGGATAAATCTAATCAATGATTTGGTCTAAAGAATGAATGATTTTTGACGCATAAATCTTTGAGACCACGAATTCATGTTTGGTATTTTTAATAGATAATTGATCAATTTTCATAAATTTTTGTATTTTTTATAAAATTTGAAAAATTGAAAATAAGTGAAATGGAAAGAAAGTTGCGAAACGGCAATAACCGGCACTCTATTGGATGTTATTACAAGTAGTCTCCAAATTTGAATAATGTGAGAATGATATATGATTATTTTCATTTTTATTATTATAATTTTCAGCAAATAACATTAATCTGGAAAGGACAAAGTTGGCAAATGACTGAAACTAGCTACCGTATAATAAGTCTTCCTTGATTAAGACACAGATGGAGACATATAGAGCAATACTAGCCCACTAGGTAGTTAGTGTACCATACATGGGTTATACAATATTTTTGAAATATTTAACTTATTTTTAAAAAAGAATACCGCTATTTATTTTTAAATTCTTAGTCTAATGATATGGCAGCAACTACATTGACATGTGGTGTTTCTTATATTTTTTAAATACATACCACGGAATTAACTACATCATACTATTTTTTTTCGTGATGTGTATGCATATTCTAATTATGCGTACGCCTAAAAGGATCATGCGTAAACTGATGCAATCTGCATCAAGTAATTACATAATTTGAAAAAAGGCTTTTGAAAAAAATATGAAACAATGGCATTTTTGTTTTAAAAAAAATGAGAAAATTGGTGTACCATAATTGATGTTTTCTTGAATTGTTTGGGAACCAAAAAATACAGTCAATTAAAATTAAAATAAAATAAAATAAATAAAAAAATTCGAGGACAATTAAGGAACTTTGATGAGGACGGACTTGGGGTAGGTTGAAGATTAAGTCCCTTCAGTGTCAATTAAAATGGAAGTTGGGGGTTTGACGAAGATAGCCCGACAAGATGATCAAAGTAATTTTAAAAAGTCAAACATA
Organism: Liquidambar formosana; assembly: GCA_039720395.1. Lineage (NCBI taxonomy): Eukaryota > Viridiplantae > Streptophyta > Magnoliopsida > Saxifragales > Altingiaceae > Liquidambar > Liquidambar formosana. Next base: position 27,506,454 of record CM077828.1, read on the forward strand.
CATGAGGCAGACTGAAAACAAAATTGAATCTTATCTTACAGCATACAAATCCAAGTTGGCTCGCTTTGGGGTAGGTGGGCATGGACCAATCCATTACACATATCTAAAAGGGTGGAAGGGCACACTGTTGTGTGCCACGTGTTTACATAAGAGTTTTTTACCTCTTTCTTTTTTCTTTTTTTTTTCTTTTTTTTTGGCCTTTCACGTGCTGAAACAATGAAGTGAAAAAACCTCTTTTGGCAAAATTACATTTTAGTAATGCTTTTCCAAGTTAATACCACAAAAAGGATATTGATTGTCAACTTGTTACAAATTAATTTGATAAGTGCTTCAGAAGGACTACTAATTTTATTTGTTTGGTATCAAGTTGAGAAGTGGTCACGAAAAGGTAAATTCGTCACCTTTCCTTTTTTTTTTTTTTTTTTTTTGGGTATTACTTACTCTTTCTCACATAGTGGAGGTAAGTTGACGCTTGATGTTCATTGTATATCTCTTTATTTTTATGTAGGAGGATTAGAAAATCCACACTATACAATGTTCAAACCAAACTTAATAGACTGTACTATATTTCTCTGTTTTCTTTATGCCTATTCATTTCCCTTCTTAAAAATTGAACATATAAAACTATAAATAGTCATAATTAAAAAGAGAGACAAATAGAGGAAATGAGGATTAAAAAAGAAAATGTGATCCGCCGGAATTTTCAGATTCTCTCAATTTACTTTCGACACGAATAAAATAAAATAAAAAAATCTATTTTAATCAAAATTCTTCCATATGGTTAATTACATAAAGTTGAAAAGATTTATACTTTCTCTTATTTTCTTATCCTTCTGCCTTTTTTTTTTTCCCTATTATCTTTCTCAGTTTAGTCTTTTCTCTCATTTTTTTTATACTCTAATCTCAAACATATTTTTGATATTTTTTCTCATGGTTTTTCACTCTTTGTGCAGCCCATTCGAAACCTTATGGAATGTCAAGATTCATTAATGTAATGCTTTTTACAATCTCTACCGTCGGATTTCGAGATACCTTCAATGGTTATACTTATTTTGGTATATACTAACATGTTAAAGCTATAATTGTGGGATGGGTTAGGTTCTAGAGAATCTTAATCTTTTTCCACCAAATATCATAACGTGTCAATTCCTTTATTTTTTACAAGTTTTCACCATTAAATTAATTGTTTTTCAAAATAATTTGTCTTTTTTAAGAGTATAATTAAATTTTATGTGATACATTATGTTAACATCACACCAAAGTTTATTTTGATTGAACTATTTTATTTATTTTTGTCTGTATCTTTTAAATTTAATTGACATATTATATTAACAAATACATTTTACTATTTTAGAGAATAACTATTATGTTAAAATTCTAATTTGCTAATAATATTATTTTTTATAAATTAATCCATGTGTCGCACGGGTTCTAAAGCTAGTGTAATACCACAGCTGGGGGTGGCAATGAGCTCTCATCTGCCCTGTTTCTATGGGGACCATTCCAAATTTAGTAGCCTAGGAGGGTTTGGACCCTATCAATTGTCTCATGTCTTGTAGGAAGTGGGTCCATTTTTATAATACACACCGATAATTTATTAATGGGCCAAGTTATTACCACCATATAAAATAGTTTAAGCACCCTACTTAATTTATATTTTTTAAGGTTTTATGAAAATATAAAAGGTTTTTAGGAAAACTAATCACGTAATCTAATAGAAAACATCATTTCGGACAACTTTGTAGAATAAATGTTTTTCAAAATCTGTCATTTAAATAGAATTTTTGGCCATTTTTCATGGAAAGTGTAATAGAGATTGTAAATGACCAAAAAGTCTACTTAACTAACAAATTTTGAAAAAACTTTATTCTACAAAATTGTTCAGAATAATATTTTCTAGTGGATAACAGGGCTAGTGTTCGTGAAAACCTTTCATATTTTTCATAAAACCTTAAAAAGTGTAAACTAATGAAAGGCTTAGAGTACTTTATGTGATGACAATAGCCCCGCTTTTTATTAATATGTGTTTTGTCAAATATTATGAGTGCAATTTGATCCGGTCTAAAATTGAGACCAACAGGTCTTGGAGGTTTTTTTTTCAAAGTAAGAAGTCTTGGAAGTTTTGGATTCAACTCTTACCACTCCTCCTCAGGTTATTCTTTTGGATTTTGTCTAGCAATTACCCTGTGCATATGAGATAGAAAGACTATATGCGCCGAAAGGATTAATCAAGTGTGTAAATATATAAAAACCTTCTGATATCCAAAAAAAAAGAAAAAAGGAAAAAGAAAAAGAAAAAAAACTGAACCAATCCGATCATCTTTAGATTAGTTTTGGTGGGATTCTAAATAATCTTGGTCTGGTTCTAGGTTAAGGTTATGGGCCGACAATCGAGGGCCGATCGGCTTAAGTGCAATCTAAACAGCCTTGGGCTTAAAATCTAATCTAAGTCCAGCGTAGCCCAAATTATGCATGGCTTTTTTACAATTTTGGACTTCTATCACTTTCTTGGAACGTAAATTTGGTCAGTCATGGGTCTAATCTGGATGAGGCTTGGGCCTGAGAATCCTCCCAATGCAGGCCTACACCTCGTTGGCACTGGAGTTGAAGCACTCTCATGCCTCAATTGCTCATCAAGATGGGAGAATCTAGTCATATTTTTTAGAGCAATTCTCTTCAACTATTCAAAAATGATCCCTTTCTGTGTTTGGTAAATGGTAACCCATATGCCAAATGGGGCAGAGTAGTACCAATCATCGCACAACATTCCGGGTTCAATTTTGGGAGGCATCAAGGTTTGGATTTGGCTTCCCACAAGGAATTGTGCGGCGAGGACAGAGCCAACTATTCTTTCTCCTTTCACACACACTTGAAAGAAAGAAAGAAAGAAAGAAAGAAAGAAAGAAGAAGAAGAAGAAGAAGAAGAAGAAGAAGAAGAAGAAAGCAAGCCCCTAATTGTTTCTTTTTTTGACAATAGATAGAATTTACTCGTATGGTTAACTTTCCAATATCAATAAATGAATATCAATGTATTTTTATAAATTTGAATCCGAGATTGCTAATTCAACAAGTGAAGAGAATGACCCTAAGTTATTATGCCATCGGCAAAAAGTCAAGGTTGTTGAGAAAGTTAATTTTGTGTGTTTCTTGAGTGTTTTTTTAATTTTTATTTTCATTGTTTTGTTGAGTGAAAATAAAGTTCTTTGAAAATGGTAATATAATATACAAGGTTATACATCATCTGATAATAAAGGAGATATTAAAGTCAATTGAAAGACTTTTCTCTTAGCTAAAATGAAGGCCCATTAATTAGCTCCTCGGACAATGTGCATTATCTCCACCTCCCAATCCTTCTGCAGGTGTACCTTGCAATCAGATATTATAGCACCACACTCGTGAAGCATAGAATTATTATAAGAGATCTAGAGTCAAGCAAGTGGATGCATGGCTTCTTGGGCATCCAATCTCACTTGAAACTTTCATGTGACCATGCAATCTAGGACTTACAAATGAATATATTAAGAGTCTAAATTTAGAGAAATATTAAAAGAAATAAAAATTTCAAAATTGATTTAGAAAAATGACGGAAATTAATAGCAAAACATGAAAATTTGCAAAGAATTTTTTTTTTTAAAAAATGAAATAGAATCTAATAAACAATTTAGAATTATAATATTATTGCAAAGATTTATATCAATGATTTCTAGTGATAAAAAAAACCATCGACTCGTGTATCACCGATGTCGTAGAAATTTTAGTCCTTAATATATAACCATGTTCAATGATGCGTATATGAGCTTTGCCTGGCCATGTATAGAAACAATATTGTAGTTTTTTCAATAATGTCACCCAAATAAATATGTTAATTTTAATGCCACGCGGCTAATTATTATTCGACGTTTTAGAATAACGTCGAAAAATGTCCTCTCACCCTAAAATGTTATCTGAATTATTGCAAGAACCACCCCAACTGGACATCACCTACCTGCAATGCATTTGTCTCTTCCCCCCCTCCCCACATCTATCATTGTACCCTAGTTGACTCCCAAATAAATGAATAATAACCAAGCAAAGATGAGACACTATGAGAAAGACTGTTAGAGCTCATCCATGAAAAGAAGTTCATCAAAACAAGACAACCCATGGGTGAAAAGAAGTTCATCAAAATATTTTCTTGTCATTTATAGAAAGCATTCAGAATCTTAATTGCACAATGCATAGTCACCCTAAAAAGTTCCCTATATACTATGCCATTTCCTGTTCTTCTTCAACAAATTTTGTTACTTATCTTAGTCTTGGACTGTTATTAATAACTAAATTGACTTGCCAATTGGAAAATGCAATAAAATTTTGAGCCAATTTAGGTCTCACCATTTGTCTCGGTCTTATTACATTATTTCCAACATTATTGACTATAAAATGTGGCTTAAGCCTTTATTCTTATTATTTTTCACTTGATATTAGGCCATATTTGTTTGGTTGGAATAGAATCACATTCCAATTCATTCTAAATAACGTGTTTGGATGAAATAATTAAATGGGAATGGAAACAAACAGTAGTAGTAAATTATAATGATATTCATTCCATTATATTTATTTCAATCTCATTCCATTCTAGACTATTTTGAGTATGGAATCATATTCCATTCTCACTCATTCCATTCAAACCAAACAAACATGGCCTTAGTGTTGAGGTGGAACACCGACAAACAGAATCCATTGTTTTTTTTATTTTTATTTTTATTATTGATGTTTAAAATTTTAAATCCATAGATATTGGTTTGTAAGTTTAATAACCTTAAAAAATTGATATATATTTTTTTTTGGGAGGAGGTGGGGACTAGGCAAATTAAGGTTAGATATTATTAGTTGATGAGTATAAAGACCATTTTCTAGTGGGCCTCTAGTATGATTCCAACGAAGCTTACCTAAGCAAAAACATCTTCAAAGCAATCCTAACCCCTCATATTATTTTGTTTATAAAAGTGAATAGTATGTAGCTTTGCAAGTTGCAACAGATCCTATGGGGTTCATAAAGCTTAAACCTAACCATTGACCTAATATATATCACTATGCAGCATTTTTTTAAGAGTCATCTTTATTTTTTATTGTGCTTCCTCACTTTATGTCCTCACTTGTAGGTTGATATGGGCCTCAAAATATTGCAACTACATAAGGTGATGAGGGGACCTTCATCCCACCATGATAAGCTAACTCAAAATACAAAAGCCATACCAAACACAATAATACAAAAAATAACAACCCTCCCACTCATACATTTTTTAGGGGGTGATTTTTTTACACAGACTAAAGCACCATATATATGCTTGATGCATATGCATTTTATCTATGCATATTGCATGATGCTATTGAAAATGCATGACATTTATTTGGAGTTCACTTTGAAGGTATGGTAGCTTTTCAAATTAATCCATTCATTACACCCATCGATTAAAAGGGTTTAATATCACCATCTTTATAGTTTAGGTGCTATCTCTTGACCTCCTATAAAGAGTCAATTAAGGGTTCGACCCTACTGTACCCAAAATAAGTATGACCTTGCCCTTCGAGATAACACATGGACAACTCTTTTATACATAATTATTATTCTCGTTCCTTACAATATTATATGGATCGTGTAAGATATATATATATATATATATATATATATATATATGCTAGGATAAGAATTTGAAATTAAACATGCATCTGGCCGTTTTAGTGGAAAAGGGTACGTAATCCATGCTTCAAACATTGGCCTGTAAATCATAGTCAGTTAACAACTCAAATCACTCTAACCCAATAATAGCCCTCCATGAAAAAGAAGTATCCCAGCCACAGAAACTAACGATCTTGACCTTGTTCTAGACAATGGAGCCCCAATATATATATATATATAAAATAATACTAACGTCAAATATTGTTAACAAGATTTGATTAGAAATTAAGCCTACCAACGCCGTCCATCCAATCAATCGACGACAACAATTGTGGGACATGATATAAAAACAAATTAATCCATATTTTATCATTAAGATGCCTGTTATCACATAACGAGTTTCTTCATTATCTATATACATATTTGCTTATAAATTAATATTTATTTTGTTGCATGTATCTGTCACTTGTGTCCCAAGTCTAACTTTAATTATTTATAATCAGGGTGACTATTTGGACATCTCCCATTTTACCAATACTCAACTGTCTAGATCAATGGCCTAACTGTCAGTTTTATTTTTTTAATCAACTATTGACTTTGATAGGAAGGCTATGAGAGGCTTTGATTGCTTGTTTTTTTGGGTTAAAAGGTCTAAACTGCTTCTTATTGTACGGCCCAAAACAAGAATTTGAGAGATGATATTGTCTTTACCCTAGGAAAGTGTCATCTGTAAGTGTTCAATTTTATTTTAACTCACATTAGACAACCCGACACCATACCTTGTAGAGTAGTTCCCCATCTAATTTTTTCCCATGGCAAGGTCGAGATTATTAGAGGAAAAGAGTAATGTCATATTGCCAAAATCCTAATGTTTTCAAATTTATTTCCCAAATTAATGATGCATGGCAGCTGGAATAACCAATCAAACTTTAATAATTAAAAAAAAAAAAATTTATAGTAGGCTGATGTGGTAGGTGTCACATCATTTGCGTAAGAGGAATCGGGTAAAAAATTTGAACAATTTTGTATTCTACTACATAATTGACTACTTATAGGGGGGGAGGAGGAGGTGCTTCTTCCTCTAGCTACCCCCATTCATATAATATGCTACGTGTCATAGTTATTATTATTTTTTTTTTTGGATAAGGATACATAGACATATGGACATTTTCATGTTCACGTGAACGCGTAGACATACAAACACAAACACGTAAAAAAATATTTATAATCATATAAATATAGGGATGAATTCATACCATCAATTCTCTCATTAATTTTTTTGGACACGGTGAAAAATGAGTGCAAATAAGGAGCATCTCCTCCTCAGTATAACCAGCCAAAAATTGTCCGAGAATCATATCTAACCCCTATTCCCCTAACATGTTTGTTCAAAGAAAGGAAATAGATGTCACCTAGTCTTCCAACCATGTTCTAATTTTTATATATTAAATCCTAACTTTGGTGGGAAGGCTATATTAGACTGCTTATCATAAATGAAACTTCTATTAATTCCGGCACTGTTTAATTGTACTTTTTAAAAAATCTTTTTTTTTTTTTTAAAACTTAAAAAAAGTCATTTTTTATTTTCTCACCTTTTACTTTTAAGTAGAAGCAACAAAAGTAAAGGCGCATTTGGTAAAATTGATTTCGTTGATGATTTTTTGGATGTTATGGGAAACTCTATTGGATCATTATTGTCTAAACGGAAGCTTAGGATAAGCACAACTTTTCTCAATCGCAAATTTTTCGAGTTAAGATTAAACTCGTCTAAAAGATAAAAATGACTTCTAAAAACAAATCTTTATTACTTTTGCTTAAAATCCAATATTTTTCTTTTTGTTTTCTAGAAGTCCTTATTAGTTTCTCTAACCAAATAGTACTTTTTGCTTTTAAAAGTAAAAAAAAAAAATTCTTAAAATAAGTGTATCTAAACATTGCCTCCTTCTTATCTAAGTGAATTCATTCAATATTTCAACCAAATCCACTCAAACAACTTGACAAAACCATCCAATTCAACTACTGTGCAATCTGCCAATCAACTATTTGCACTTTTTGAAATACATCAGTGATGTATGGAGAATCTATTTTGAGAAACCTAGTTGTCTTGTTCACCCAAAGGACAGATGCTCTCACCTTTTTTATCCTCTTCACATCTCAAGTCAATTGTCACTTTTCTGTCTCCACCAACTTTTTATTATTAAAATTACTTATCTTAAACATATAAAATTAAAAAAAATAAAGAAAAAGAAAAAACTCAACTAAAAACAACTAGTCAGAAGAAATGGTATTGCATATTAGGTAATATGCCTTCATCATCTCATAGTAATTTACCTCAAAAATTCAAAAAAGTAAATTATCTCATGTAGGCATGGTGGTTTGTTAAAGGGAAATGAAAATTTAAATGTAAAAAATCTCATGTAAGAGCCATATCCATACCTGGGTGGTCCTTAAGTGATATAGATAAGCTGAACATGTGGCACATGTATAATGGTACAAATCTCATCTAGTGGCAAGTTTACACCTTCTTTCTTTCTTCCTACACTGTTTATTTGTTTATTTATTTTATGCAGTCCACTACATAATCATCATTAGTTAAAAAGTAGAGACATTTTTATTTTATTTTATTTTTATGGTGTACATCGTATGATAATATTAGACACATATTGGACATGACACTTTTTCAACACGTTTTTAACATAACATCTTTGTCTTTGCCTTTTTTTCTCCCTTTTCATTCTTTTTATTCTTTTGCTTTTTTGTCTTATCCTATCTATGAATAACTTAAACGATACAAAATAATTTATTTCAAATGTTATATGTGATGTTACATGATATAATATAATTATAGGATATAAATATATATTATTAATGTCATATTCCTGTTTTGAAAATTTATTATGTCAACATATTCGTGTTTTGCCGTAACTATGTCACGCTCATGTTGATATTTATATTTCTTAGGTCATAAGTAACCTTGCAGGTAGTCAAAATATTTGTGATTAGGTTTTGCTCTAGGTGTGATGGAGGATTTAGAAATGCTATGAGATGGTTCATATTTGCTTAGGGGGGAGCTAGTCCTACACGCATACTCCACTAGCTAGGAGACAAAATGCGCCTATCAAGTGCAAGCAATGATACAGTTAGCTGTAGGCCCACCTGATAGAACCACTTATAGCTTTCCTCTCCATTTGGAAAGTGACTTCAAATGCATGAAATTTGGTAAAAGGTTTTCATGTCGTCAAGATGGGTTGTCTATTTAATTTAAATTCTCAAGTAGCTGTATGTTATTTAGTTTAGTCCAAAGGAAACCATTAATTGTTTCCCCAAGGCTTTGGGGACCGTAAAAATCATATGGGTATTTGTGCCCTGGGAGTGGCTAATGCAACCCCCCAAAGGGTTAAGTTGCCCCTATTTTTTTTAATTAAAAAAATTATTATGTAAAATTATCAAAAAGGGCTTAACCCTCACCCATCCCCTCTCCCGCACCCCTCTCCCGACAACTCTCTTCGGCACCCCCCACTGGCGACGACGATGACCCCCTCTTCCTTCTTCTCCTCTCTTGGTAAGGCCGCACCCCCTCTTCTCCTTCCTCCTACTCTCTCTTCTCTTCCAATTTTTTTTTTCCTTCTAGAACTCCCCTCCCGTCGGCGGAAAAATGGAGGCCCTTGCCGGAAAACACACAGATCTAACCAGCAGGGGGGGAAAAAGAAAGAAAGAAAGAAAGAAAGAAAAAGAAGAAGCACTGTCGTCGGGAAAAATGGATGCCGGAAAACACAGATCTGACCAGCAACAGAGGAAAAAAAAAAAAAAAAAAAAAAAAAGAGGAGAAGAAGAGAGGAGTCGCTGGAAGAGAGAAGAGTCGCTTCTCTCAGATTTACAAACTCTCACGGCCAAAATCGCTCCTCACTGCCGTCGAACTAGTGTGGCTCCCTCTCATCGCCAGCGCCATCGTCGTTGCTCTATTTTTTTCCAGCCAACCTTTTTTCCTTTTTTTTTTTCACGGGAAGGAAGAAGAAAGTAAGATGGGATGGGATGGAGTTGGCCGGAGTGGTTGTGGTAGAGAAGTCGCTGTCGCCGTCGCCGGTCATCACTGCCATGGTGTGGGGTGAGTGAGAGGAGTGGGTGAGAATGAGGGGTAGTGAGGTCTTTGAGAGGGGTGGGTATATATTTTTGGGGGATGGGGATAACAAAGGGGGGCAACTTAACCCTTTGGGGGGTTGCAATAGCCGTTCCCTTGTGCCCTGGCTTTTAGGCCTCATTAAAAGTATGTAGGAATTGGGGCACATAGCTAACTAAAGTACTTTTGACTAAGGCATGTTTAGTCGTCTAATTGGAAATTAAACAGTTATAATATATTTTGCATAGTACAGAAGACAAATCCTTTACCTTGAATGAGATCATTTAAAAATATGAAAAGACATTCTTCAATTTGTGATGATGAACATTATTTTCTTGAACTTTTTAAGTCATTATAATAAATTTATTTAATTTTTATTTGGATGCCCAAATGAGCCATAAGTGTCTCCCAAAGGCTTTTGGGATGTGAAAATCATTGGTATTTGTACCTTATAAAAAGTTTGGTCAAGCTTGGGACACAGGATAACACTATACTAAAATGTATCATAAATTTAGTATATACTTTCTATTAGAACAATTTCAAAAAAGTTCACACCCTTTAAAGTTTTGATCCAAATGGATTGTTGGCCTACGGCACCTCTTCCCCTCTTGAAGGGGGAGGTCGATCTCCTGATTGAGTAGCTATACAGTAAGTTTAGATATAGTACTACTTATGTTCTTAGATATACCTAAGGGAAAAAAAAAAAAAAAGGGTTTTGATTGAATTTGGATGCTAAAATCATAAAATCAAGAAAATCTTCAGTGTACTTGCAACAATTAAATAAGATCCATCCTTTTGTATGGCTAAAGTGGCAAAAAATTCTTAAAATAATATAATTTACGTTTGTAATAAACCACATCTCAACAAGCAAAGGTCTTTAGAATCAAACCCAGCCATAAGGTTTCATAGTTCTTATGTATCAACCTTGGGCTTACCAATCATCAATCTATGTGGGAACTAAGTGGATTACAAAGTCTTGCATGAACCCAAAATTTTAAAAAATGATGATGACGATGAAGATGAATTTGGTTACATTTAAGATAGACACCTACATTGAACCTCAAAAGTTGGTAGCCAAGATATCAATAATTATTATAATGATGATAATAGTTGGGACAGAGTGGAATGTGGATCGAATATGCATTTGTCCACTGAAAAATGGGCAGCTTTCCACATGAAAGTGAAGGCTTTTGCTTTTCATTACCAATCTTTTAATGTTTGGTTAGCTTTTTGATAAAACCATTGAGATCTCAAAAGCTTGATTCTGATTATTGAATATTGTTTAAGTGTTTAAAAAAAATGATTATTGACCGATTTGCTATCTTTAATTGGCAAATCATGCATATTATGGGCATGCGCTGCGTGATTAGGTCGAGTTGTATATTAAGGGCTTGTTTGGGTGTTTAATTCAAAAGACAATTCAAGGCATTTTACATAGTATCAAATGTACAAATCTATTACTATGAATAACAAATTCAAGAAAATGGTGGTTATTGTCACAAATATAAGTGAAAATTCAAAATAGTGGTATTTCATGAATTTATAGGAATCGATCCTTAACATCAATTATAGTGATGACTCTAACTTTTCTTAGATATTCTAATTCAAGGTGATAGTTTGTGCCTTTGATACTACGTAAAATTTATGCAATTGTCTAATTTCAAATTAGACACCCAAACAGACCCTAAGCGATTTTATTTTATTTTTTTATGCATTAAGTTACAGTTGAAACTTGGAACATAAAACAACATTGAACCATGGTAAATGGGGAGAGCCTGCATGGTGCAACCGTTATTCACATAGCTGTCAGATTCTTAGGTTAACCTTTTGTATTTGGAATTTGACAAAATTACAATAAATAAACCTTTTACTCCATATAGTTTTTTTTTTTTTAATTAAAAAAATTCATTCATTCATTCATTTAACATAATCTCCATCCTTGAAATAAGACACCTAAATGACTTATTAAAATTTTATTTCAAGAAGCATGAGAAATTAATGTTAAAGATCTTTTAAAACTCACTATTATTACCACAACATCCCACCATGGGCAGGTGCAGTAAAAATCTTATGTATAATAACTTCTCTTTATTGTACGATTTACTTATATTTATTTTCATATAATTTTTATCAAATAACCTTTGAACTATTAAATGGAGACATTTTGCCCCTCAGGAAAATTTGATACTCCCTCCATTCCAATTTTATTGGTCTCATTTTCTTTTTGGGATGTTTTAAAATTATTGTCACATTCAAAAAGTTAATGATTCTTTTTATTTGATTTCCTAAAATATCATTTCCTATAGGTATTTTATCTTTTTCCAGTGATTTATACACTTAAGGGCAAAATTGGAATATTAAATCATATATATTGATGTGAAAGCATTTAATAAGATTTCCTACCAAAATGTGTTTTTTCAAAGAGGACAATCAATTAGGAATGGAGGGAGTACATTTTTCATCTAACTAGATATAGCAATATAGCATATGTGTGTTGCACATGAAAATTTTTAAATAATATTAGTTTTATAAAAAATATTAAATGCATAAAGATTTTATATTTTTTTTCGTAAAAGACAAAATTTAAAATTCAAATATATATATATTATCAAAATTGTCAACGAAAGATTAGAAACTCTTTAGATGTAATTCATAAATTATTATTATTATTATTATTATTTTCATAAAACGGAATATTCAAAGATCGAGTTTGTATTCATATATATTATCATCTTTAGATGTAATTCATAAATTATTATTATTATTATTATTATTTTCATAAAACGGAATATTCAAAGATCGAGTTTGTATTCATATATATTATCATGCAACTTGATAGTTGCTCTAGGAATTTGAGTAAGAATCTAACTTTCATTTGTAATTAAGAGTTTGAGTTAAAATCTAACTTTCATTTTTACCAAATGATAATAATGTTTACCAAGGCTAAAATTGTATTTATAAATTAAAATGATGGCAGAATGGTCAATCAAAAGATTTTCTGAGATACAGACTTTTATAGGTAGTATAGATATAGATTATTATCAAATTCTTAGTCCATGTTTATCAAATTTAATATCTAAAGTAATTATAAAATGCTAATTTAGATATTAAATTAATTTAATACCATCATGTGATGCTCACATGATATATTCTGACCATATTTTCTCAGGGAAAATTGGCGAATAACCCCATTTTGGTATCTTCTTTCTTATTTTTTCTTATTATTGTTTTTTTTTGCTCCTAAAGCCAATTATGAGAAATTATGAAATACATGGAACAGTGTCGAACAAAGTCATCGAGGAAAGGTGGGGAAAAAAATTTGGCGTGCAAGGCCTGCACACTTAACATACACCAAATCTAGCCTTTTTCATTTGCACTCACCCAAAGACATGAAGGGGAAAAAACGACACAAGAGTATATAATCGAACAAACAGAATAGAACCCACTGAAGGGAAGACCACAATTGAACCACAAAACCAATGAACCAAACCCAGCATAAATCATAATAATTGTCTAATAGTAAGGTGAATTCACCTCAAATGCCCAAAACACTATCGCAATTGAACAACAAAAACAATCAAAGAGAACCCATATAATCATATACCAAATGAATTGTCTGATTACAAGGCAAACTCACCTCCAATGTCCAAAGCCAGGTGAGATATATCATCAGACTGATTAGGCAACGGAATTGTGGGATCTCTCTCTTCAAAATTCCCTTGAATTGCTGCGCCGCTGAGATCTAGCTGCGGCCGAGAACCCGACCGGTGGATGGAATTTCCGGCAATGGGCGCCATTTCTTTCTCCCCTTCTTCCTCTCTCACCACCTTATCTGTGGCCTTATTTTCTGACTCTTCTCTTTTATATCGGTAATTCCAAGAACTGGGTGTTCAGTTAGACCAGCCATAAATCCAAAATTCCTTCCACCAGCTGCCTACCCCGCAACTGTTTCGATCAAAATAGCCTTATTGGTCACTTGTCCTATGCTCCAAAACGAAATATTTTTATTTCTACATAAATAAAATCAAATGAAGAAGACAAATTAAACAAAACCAAAGGGTCATCTGTTGACGCATACATCATGGGTTTTTATGCAATTTACCTTATATAGTTTTTCGTTCTTTTCTTTTGGTCTACTTTCCTGAAACATTTTTGGACTTCTATCACTTTCTTGGATAGTAAATTTGGTAATTCATGGTCTAATCTGGATGAGGCTTGGGCCTGAGAACCCTCCCAATGCAGGCCTACACTTTGTAGTATTTGTTGGCAATGGAGTTCAAGCACTATGATAAATAAATCCCTAGTACTTTCATGCCTCAATTGCTCTTTAAGATGGGAGAATCTAGTTATACTTTTAGCGCAATTCTCTTCAACTATTTAAAAATGATCCCTTTCTATGTTTGGTAAATGGTAACCCATATGCCAAATGGGAGCAGAGTAGTACCAATCCTTGCACAACATTCCTGGTTCAATTTTGGGAGACATCATGGTTTGGATTTAGCTTCCCACGAGGAACCGTGCGGCAAGGACAAAGGGGACTATTCTTTCTCCTTTCATACACATAAAAATACAAAAATACCAACAAAGGTTGGTCTTAGTGGAAGGGACTCTAGTCGTTTAAACAAGAAATCTTAGGTTCGAGTCCTTGTAGATACAGCAAATTTTTTTGAGAGAAAATCCCGCTTTGGTGCTCAACAATATCTCAGAGGATTAGTCTTGATAAAAACTTGGAGACATCTTAGGAAAACTAAAAAAATACAAAAATACAAAAGGATAGGACTATTGTCAAAGTTAATTTTGTGTGTTTCATGAGTATTTTTTATTTTTAACTTTTTTTTTTATTTTTTATTTTTTTTTTTGTTGAGTGAAAAGGATGTTCACTAAATTTGAAGGTAGTAGCATAATTTACAAGGTGTGTAGTCACTCTAGCATCGGATAACAAGTGAGTAGATAAAGTCAATCCAAAGACTTTTCTCTTTCGTAGGCACATTAGTTGGCTTCTCGTAAAATGTGCATTATCTCCACCTCCTAATCCCTCTGCACGTGTACCTTTTGCGATTAGATATGATAGCCCCATACTTCTGAGCCATAGAATTATTAAAGTTCTAGAGGTGAGCAAGTTGATGGCTGCTCGGGCATCCAAAATCACTTAGACCCTTTCATGTGACAATGTAATTTAGGATTTAGATATGGATATCCACATAAATTTATTGACAGGTCCAAATTTAGAGAAATATTAAAATTAAGAAATAAAAATTTTGAAATCGATTTATAGAAAATGACATAAATTACAATTAGTAGTAAAACATAAAAATTTGTAAAGAAAATTTAGAAATAAAACAGAATATAATAAACAATTTAGAATTAGATTATCGTTGTCAAGATTTATATCGATGTTTTCTAGTGAAAAAAATATCGATAGGTGTATTAACAATGGTGGAGAAATTTTTCTAAAGAAAGAAATATCGACAAGAATTTTAGTAAAAGCTTTACCTGGCCATCTATAGAAACAATATTATAGTTTTTTAAGTAAAGTCACCCAATTAAATATGTTAATTTTAATGCCCCCCACATGGCTAATTATTATTGGACGTTTTACGATAATGTCGAAAAATGTCCTCTCACCCTAAAATTTTATCTGAATTATTGCAAGAACCACCCCAACTGGACATCACCTACCTGCAATGCATTTGTCTCTTCCCCCCTCCCCACTCTATCATTGTACCCTATTTGACTCCCAAATAAATGAATAATAACCAAGCAAAGATGAGACGCTACGTGAAACACTGTTAGAGCTCATCCATGAAATTGCACGTTAAAACAAGGCAACGCATGCGTGAAAAGAAGTTCATCATAATAATTTCTTGTCATTTATAGAAAGCAATTGGGCATTCAGATTCTCAATTGCACAATGCATAGTCACCCTAAAAAGTTGCCTATATCCTATGCCACTTCCTATTCTTCTTCAACGAATTCTTGTTACTTGTCTTAGTCTTGAACTGTGATTACCAACTAAATTGACTTTCTAATTGGAAAATGCGATAAATTTTGAGCCAATGGAGGTCTCGCCATTTGTCTCGATCTTAATTATTATACATTATTTCCAACATTATTGACTATAAAATGTGGCTTAAGCCTTCGTTCTTATTATTGTTCACTTAATATCAGTGTTGAGGTACGTGGAACACCGACTAACAGAATCCATTGTATTTTTTTTTTTATTTTGTAAATGTTTAAATCCATAGATATGGTTTGTAAGTTTAATAGGCTTAAAAAATTGATATTTTTCTTGGGAGGAGGTGAGGACTACGCAAAGGTTAGATATTATTAGTTGATTAACATAAAGATCATTTTCTAGTCCAGGCCTCTAGTACGAGTCTAATGAAGCTTACCTAAGCAAAAACATCTTCAAAGCAATCCTAAGTTATTCCTAACCCCTCATATTATTTTGTTTATAAAGTGAATAGGATGTAGCTTTGCAAGTTGCAACAGATCCTATGGGGTTCATAAAGCTTTTAAACCTAACCATTGACCTAATATATATCACTATGCAGCATATGACAACCTTGCAAGTTGCAACAGATCCTATGGGATTCATAAAGCTTTTAAACTTAACCATTGACCTAAATATATCACTATGCAGCATATAACAGCCCTACCATTTGATACATTTTTTAGGGGGTGATTTTTTTATACGGACTAAAGCACCATGTATATGCTTGATTCATGGGCATTTTATCCATGCATATTGCATGCTGCTATTGGAAATGCATGACTGTGTATTTGGAGTTCACTTTGAAGGCATGCTAGCTTTTCAAATTAATCCATTCATTACACCCATCGATTAAAACGGTTTAATATCGTCATCTTTATAGTTTAGGTGTTATCTTTTTACCTCCTGTAAAGAGAAGATTAAGGGTTCGACCTTGTACCCAAAATGGGTATAACCTTGCTCTCCATGATAACACATGGACAACTCTTTTTATACATAATTATTATTCTAGTTCCTTACCGTACTATACGGATCGTATAAGATTTATATATATATATATATATATGTATATAAATCTGGCCGTATTAGTGGAAAAGGGTATTCCATATATGCCTCAAACATCATATCGGATGAAAATTTATCTGTAAATCATAGTCAAACAACTCAAATCGCACTAACCCAATAATAACCATCAATAAAAAGAAGTACCCCAGCCACAGAAACTAACGATCTTGACTTTGTTCTAGACAGTGGAGCCCAAATAATAATAATAATAATAATAATAATAATAATGTTAACAATATATGATTAGAAATTAAACCTACCGTTACCGTTCATCCAATCGATGACAACAATTGTGGGACATGCCTTCATTTAATAAACATTAATCGATATTTTATCATTGAGATGCTTCTATCACATAACGATTTTCTAATTTTCTATACAAATTTGCTTATAGATATTTATTTTGTTGCATGTATCTGTCACTTGTGTCCCAAGTCTAACTTTAATTATTTACAATGAGGGGTGACTATTTGGACATCGCCCATTTTATCAATACTCAACTGTCCAGATCAATGGCCTAATTTTTAGTTTAATTTTTTTAATCAATTATTGACTTTGATAGGAAGGCAATGAGGAAGGCTATGAGAGGCTTTGATTGCTTGTTTTTTTTTGTTAAAAGGTCTAAAATGCTCTTTATTGTACAGCCCAAAACAAGAAATTGAGAGATGATATTGTCTTTACCCTAGTAAAGTGTCATCTGTAAGTGTTCAATTTTATTTTAACTCGATCATATTAGACAACCCAACACCATACCCTATATAATAGTTCCCCAACTAAATTTTTTCAGAAGGCAAGATCGAAATTATAAGAACAAAAACAAATGATATGTCACCTAAATCCTCTTACCTAAACTTTTTGCCCAGTTCCTCTTACCCAATTGATATGGTAATTGGATTAACCAATCAAAAGTTTTATAAGAATAATTACTTATAGTGGGCTGATGTGGCGATTGTCGTCACGTCATTTGTGCAAAAGGATTTGAGCAAAATTTTGGGAATACTTTCCTATATAATTGATGAGATTATAACTCCCAACATGCTTGCTCAAATAAAGGAAATAGATATCACCTAGTGTTCCAACCATGTTCTAATTTTCCTGTATTAAATCCTAATTTTGGTGGGAAGGCTATATTAGACTGCTTATCACAAATGAATCTTCCCATTCCTCCCATTCTAAGTGAATACATCCAACATTTCAACCAATCCACTCAATGGCTCAAAACAACTTGGCAAAACCATCCAATTCACCTTTTTATCTTCTTTCACATCTCAAGTCAATTATCTCTTTGGGGTCTCCATCACCTTTCTATTATTAAAATTACTTATCTTAAACATAAACATATAGAAAACGAAAACGGCTAATGAGAAGAAATGGTATAGCATATTAGGTAAAATGCATTCATCATCTCATAATAATTTACCTTAAAATTTCAAAAAGGTAAATTATCTCATGTAGGCAGGGTGATTTGTGAAAGAGAAGTGTAAATTTAAATATGAAAACTCTTGGTAATAGCCATATCCATACCTGGGTGGTCCTTAAAGTGATATAGATTAGCTGAACATGTGGCACATGTGACATGTATAATGGTACAAATATCAAAATGGCAAGTTTACACCTTCTTTCTTTCCTTCTCCACTGTTTATTTTGTTTATTTATTTTTGCCATCTCTTACATAATCATCATCTATATCTATATCTATACTTCCTATAAAATGGTGAATGTCAGAAAAACTTTTGATTGACCTTTATACCCTCATTTTTAAACTTAATTAATTTTTTAACCTTACCCTTAATAAAATCCATAAAAACAATACTATCCCCATTATAGAGAGTCCTATTATTTAGCTCTTTTCTTATTAAATCTATACTACTTATAAAAGTGTGAATCCAATAAAAACTTTTGATTTTCTAAAATACCCTTATTTTAATATGTAATGACATCAACATTCTTAAGTAATCGAAAAGACAAAAAAAAAAAAAGATGCATTAAAAAGATAAATAATTGCAAATTACTCTTCAACCACAAAAATACGTCTTTAGAAAATCATTCTTTGTAACATCTTTGATAGGAAGAGAATCAAAGACGAATCAGTTGAATGAAAATAAAAAGATGCATGCTTGAAACAAATGAAAACTCAGATTAAGAGGCTAAAAAAAAAAAAAAAAAAACTTGAATTGCATAAGTAAAGTTTTGAATAGCACATATAATCTTTGATTATTTTCTAAGGATTCGCATATCAAAAAAAACTTGAATTGCATTATTGAACTTTTAAATTGTTGCTAGTCGTATAATTTTCATATTTTGTTGAGAATTCATATATAATCTTTGATTTTTTTAAATAATTAAGTCAAATTACCAAGAAAAAGAAGAGAATTAAAGACGATTCAATTGAAGGAAAATTAAAAAAGAAGCAGGCTTGAACAAAAACAAAACAAAACCCCCAAAAAAAAAAATAAAAAAAATAAAAGAAACCATTAACGAATGCACAAGAAAAAACCTTCAAAGAGACAAAGAGTGAAAAAGAGAGCCTTTTGTTTCAGTATTGAAAGTTTCACAAAACCTTCAAAGAACTTATGTATAATGAAGTTTCAAAAATAATTTTAAGCACTATGATTTGGGAAAGATAATGAAAAAAAATAGTAATCATATCAAAAAAAGTAAAGGATTAAGTGATCAAAGTGCTTTCATTTTATGCAAAGGCACGATGAAATTATTAAATTAAAAAAATTATTATCAATATTGAAAAAAATAATTTAACTTTAAAAAATTCACGTGCAACGCACGTGTGCACCAACTAGTATATATATAAAGATGAATGTGAGAAAAACTTTTGATTGAGTAATATAACCTTATTTTAATTTTTAAATACACAACTATCCTTCTGCATATATAGGAAATATAGGAATATAAAACACATACTGTAAATAGGAATTCTAAGGAAAACTATAATTTGTATAATAAATAAATAAAACTCAAATAGGAATTCTAAAGAAACTATAATTCGTATAATAAATAAATAAATAAATAAATAAAACAAACTTTTGATTAACTATTACACCCTTATTTTAAATTTTAAATACTTATTTTCCCTTAATCCGATAATGCCTTTCAAACCCTACGGCTCCCAATCAAGTCCCAACATCCTCTGACTTCTCTTCTCTTTATATTCTCCCCGCACCACAGTTTTTTAGTTTCCTTTCTTTCCCTCTTTTTCAAGTAATGTTCTTAATTATAAGAAATCATTAATGAGGATTTTTAAACAAACAAAACATAGTCGTGTCAAAGCATGAAAATCTTCAGCTGGCAAATCCAATTAATGTTTAAATCATATACCTATACTAAAATAAAAACTTAAAATTTTTAGAGGTTGTCTTCAAATCTTTTTCCTTTTATTATTGTTAATTTATTTTCTTTCTTTTAATTAGTATAGGGAATTTACAATATACATAAAATACCTATACTAAACATAGTTGTTGTTGATATTTAGCATAACTATTATCAAGTGTAAGATATAATCTTCAATGTGAATGTCTTTATAGTGATGTGGATGATTTCATATTGTTAAAATTTTCATTAGTATAATTATATTTGTATTTATCTTTCTTAATTAATATTATTTAAAACTGTTCGCTGTGTAACGCATGTGTGCTATAACTAGTAAGCTAAAAAGTACGGACATTTTTTTGAAGGTGTATATATTGGACACGACAACTTTCTCTTTGCTTTATTTATTTATATATTTTTATCACATCCGATCTATGAGCAATTATCCTAAATTTTTAAAATCGATACAAACGAATTCATTTTTAATTATATATGTGATATTACATGGTAAAAATGTAATAATTGTGTATAAATACATATTATTAATGTCATATCCTCGTCATCGAATCGTATCTTATATTTTAAGAATTTATTACGTAGCTACCGTGTTTTCTTAGATCATGTATACGTTACCTCGTACGGGGATTGGGATTTGCTCAAGTTGGGGTCTTTAACTTGACGCTCAATTTAGCGTTAGATTTTGGACACGTGGGGGGATGCAATTAGCAACGGCTGGGCTTCTCCTACAAATGCTAAAACTTTCTCATCCTAGCCGTTGATAATTGCATCCTCCCACGTGTCCGAAATCTAACGCTAAATTGAGCGTCAAGTTAAGGACCCCAACTTGAGCAAATCCAAATCCCTCGTACGGAGCCACAAAACATATGTGATTAGGCTTTGCTTTAGGCGTGAGGATTTCGAATTTGCTGAGAGGGGAGCTAGTCCTGCACGCAAATTCCACTAGCTAGAAGACAAAAAGTTCCCATCAAGTGCAAACTATGAGACAGTTAGCTGTAGGTCCACCTGATAGCAGCAATTGGCTTACCTCTCCATTTGGAAGGCGACTTAAAATGCATGTCAGTCGGTATAAAGTTTTCATATTGTCAAGTGGGTTGTACATTTAATTTAAGGGTTTTCTTAAGGTGTGACTCAGGCACACGTTAAATTGTATTTTTTTCGTCTCATAAAGATAGATCATTTTGTTATTTTTTTTTGTTCCAAAATGTTTGGCTATTTTAAAAAGTCAAATTATAAATTTTTTAGGTTTTCTATACTATTCTTTGTTATTTCAATAATTATCTTCAACAGAAAACCCTACAAAAAAAGAGAGAATATTATTGGAAAGATGAAAATAAATGACAAGTTAATATAATAATGGTTTTTTCTTAAACTCTGTGTTTTGTCAAATATGGCTTATCTTTGTGAGACTGAGGGAGCAATTAATGACTTAATCATTATATGGAAAATAGTAAAAATGCATTAAAAAAATTAAAGTTGCTTGAAAAATATTAAAATACTTAAAAAATTGTACAAATACATTTTCTTATACAATGATTGAATCACTAATTATAACTTAACATGTGCATGTTAAGAAAACCCTTAATGATCTCAAGCAGCGGGTAGTTTACTCCAAAGCATTAATTTCTCCAGGGCTTTCTAGGCTGTAAAAATCAGGCTATTTGTCCCCTAGCTTTTGGGCCTTATTAGAAGTACTTTGGAATTGGGGCGCAGTGGTGACACTAGACTAAAAATTATATTCGAATTCAATATTATAAATTTAGCATGTAGGTTTTTATTGAACATTTTCGAAATTTTCACACCATTTGAAGTACTATTGACCAAGGCATGTTTAGCCGTCCAATTGGAAATTAAACGGCTGGAAGAATAGTACATTTTACATGGTATTAATCTATCTTGAGTGAAATAATTTTAAAATGTTGGAGACATCATTATAGTTAATTTTATAAAATTAATTTTTGAGTTTCTACTTCTTTTTTACGATGATGATCATCATTTTCTTGAATTTTTTTTTATTCAAAGTGATAAATTCATTTAATTTTCATTTAGATGCCCAAATAGGCGTATAAGTGTCCTCTAAAGGCTTTTGGGATATATTGTGAAAATCATTGGTATATGTGCCTTATTAAAAGTTTGGTTAGGCCTGGGGCACAGGGATAACACTAGACTAAAATGTATCATGAAGCTAGGATATATAGAAATTAGAACAATTTCAATAAATTTCACATCATGTAGAGTTTTGATGCCAATGGATTGTTGGCCTATGGCACCTCTTCCCCTCTCAAAGGGGGAGGTCTCTCGTTTGAGGAGCTATGGAGTAAGTTTATATATACTTATGTTCTTGGATATACCTAAAAAAATAAGAAAAAGGTTTTGATTGAAATTGGATGCTAACATCATAAAACCAAGATAATCTTTAGTATACTTAAAACAATTAAATAAGATCCTTACTTTTGTAGGGCTAAAGACCTAAAGTGGACAAAAGATTCTCCAAAAATGATGATTTTCGTTGGTAACACACCACATATGTCTTAAGGATTGAAGGTCATTTGAGTCAAGACCAAAAGATTCCACTAGTTCTTATATATGAGCCTTGGGTTTACCAATCATCGATCTATGTGGGACCTAAGTGGGTTAAGAAGTCTTGCATGAACCCAAAATTTACCCATAAGGGATTCCTCGTACCCAAATAGAAAAAAAAAAAGCTGGTCAAGAAAAATCCTCGAAACATCTTTTCTTCATTAATCCACAGAGTGGTTTTATTTGTTAATAAAGTTCTTGTAACCAAACCCAAAAGGGTAAGTGTTAGATGACAACACGGTTCATGTGATAATAAAAAAATGATGACGATGACGAAGATGAATTTGGTTACATTTAAGATATACCTCCATTGAACCTCAAAAGTTGGTACCTAAGATATCAATAATTATTATAATGGTGATAATACATTGGACAGAGTGGAATGTGGATCGAATATGCATATGTCCACCGAAAAATGGGCAACTTTCCACATGAAAGTGAAGGCTTGCTTTTCATTACCAATCTTTAAATGTTTGGTTAGCTTTTTGATGAAACCATTGAGATCTCAAAAGCTTGATTCTGATATATATATTTTTTTTTTGGTGGAAAGGAATTATTGAATATTAAAAAAGAATGATTATTGACTGATTAAGTGATTTTCTATCTTTAATTGGCTAATCATGCATGTTTTGGGCATGTGCCGCGTGATTAGGTCGAGTTGTACATCTAAGCCATTTTATTTATTTATTTACTTTTTTTCTGCATTAAGTTATAGTTGAAACTTGGAACATAAAACAATATTGAACTATGGTAAATAAGGAGAGAGCATCCGTGAGGGTAGCATGACAAAATACTATGGCTTTGAAAATGGATATATAGAGTTTGAATTTTTGTCCTTTTACTCACATGGGCTTGTGGATGGATTGTACACATTATGTGAAATTAGTTTGGGTCCAAATATCGATTAGAGTAGGCTTAGAATACCAACGATTGAGTAAGAAAAAAAAAAAAGAAAAGAAAAGAAAAAGGAGAGCTTGCATGGTGCAGCCATTGTTCGCATCGCTGTCAAATTCCTAGGTTAACCTTTTGTAATTGACAAAATTACAATAAATAATCTTTTTACCCCACATAGGATTTTTTCTCCATCCTTGAAATATGACACCTTAGTGGGTTACTAAAATTTTTATCTCTGTAACCAGGAGAAATTAATCTTAAAGATGCTTTCAAACTCACTCGTAATACCCCAACATCCCATCTTGGGCAGGTGCAATAAAACTTTTATGGATAATGAGTTCTCTTTATTGCTTGATTTACTTAGTGCCTACTTTCATTTAATTTTTATCAAATAACCTTTAAACTAATAAATAAAGACATTTTTTCCTTCGGTCAAATTTAATGTCTATTTTCATCTATTTTTTATCAAAGTCTTAGTCTATATTTATCAAATTTTATATTTAAAGTAATAATAAAATGCTAATTTAGACATTAAATTAATTTAATAGCATCATGTGATCAGATATATTTTGACCATATTTTCTTACCACAAATAACCTAAAAGGGTAAAATTTCGCAATTTAACAGTTCAGAAGAGCTTTATAAAACTGACTTATAATTCCACATGAGGGTTTCAGTGTTTTGCTTTTAATTGATGCTGCAGGGCTTCCAATTAATTTTGACCATGGTATAAATTGATTAGGGCTTTGATTAGGCCGTTGCTAATTTGACGTTTCAAATTGTCCAAACTCTTCCTCAATTTCGGACTTTTCATCCTTTCTTTACTGGTTACAATCAGAAAGCTTTTGGTTGCATCACTGTTTCTGTCTCTCTCTCTCTCTCTCTCACCTCTCACCTCTCACCTGTCAGTCCGTCACCTCTCTCATCTCTCACCTTCTGCATCTCTAATACATCCCTCTGGTGAGTGGTAAGAGAGTATAGAAAACTTATACTAATAATTAGGCATATCAAACTCTCACCATTACTCTATTTTTTGGCATACCGCCCATAACTTATATAATACATAATACATAGTTTACTTTCAATTTTTTTTTTTTTTTAAATTTTTAATTTTCAAAATTTCACTCCTCTCTCTCTCTCTCTCTCAAAAAAGTTTTATATATATGCTTAGTCACCACACACTATCTCAGCATTCACGCGAAGAAACCTTCCATTGCAGAGTTTGTTTTCCTGACGACTTCATAATCTCTCAGATTCTCTTGCCTTTGCTCATTTGTAGCTCCTGGGTACATCTGAACTTTTCTTCTTGAATTTCTGTGCTCTCAGGTCATGTAACTTCATGTTATATATTTTCTTTGTGTGAGTTTGTTCTCAATCTGTATTTTCCTCGAAAGGGTCTTCTCTGTATAATGTAATCTTGCAGAAGGTGTTTTAGTTGGCTCTCTTGTCAGTTTGATTAATGCCCATCTGCTATAAACTGTTCTAGACCATTCCTATTCTGATTTAAATCATGGGTTCTCGTTAATATTGCTATAGGAACGTCTGTGTCCATTTTCTTTTAGATTTTTTTAATGCCCATTTGCTTCAAATTGTTCTAGACTATCCTAAGTTCAATTTTGAATAATGGGTCTTCGTTAATTTTGTTGTTTTTGCTCTCTGAACTTCAGAAGTCTCTAGTTTCAGGAGGTTCGTTCAAAGTTTTAGCATTTAAGATCAAACCATGTAATTGATCTTTAAGCTGCATTTTGTTTTGGTTATAGTACTTCTGGTGGGAATTAGTTGATGAGTAGGAGGCATTTTTGTGTACTTGTGTAAAAGAGCAAGGTAATGGATCTGAGCTCTTTCGCTGTCAATCGCTAGTTGAGATCCAAGTATATGGAGGGTGTCTGTTTATTTCGTTAAGCTTGTCCTTCCAATTCACAATGAATTCTGTTCGCTAGTTTCCTTGATTTTTCTTTCAGTTATGGAATTCAAGTAGTTTAGAAAGTTGCAGAGTCCAAATTTAATTGAGAGCTCCATCCATTTTTAGTTCAGATTAATTACTAATTGATTCTTTTGTTCGTTGTAACAAAATACCCCAATCATTCTTTATAAATTCATTAAAATGTAAAGTTTTCCACTTGTGTACATTTATTTATGGCCTCATCATGGGTCACTCATACATCAAAAAATAATGAATCCACAAAATTTCCCACTTTTCGTTCAATACCCTATGATGATCAACAAGTCTTTGTGTTTCTGCCCATAGTTTCTCGTACTCCACTTATGCAACTTTAGTTATCATATTGGCCTCTCGAGTCCCTTGAATCTGTGTCTCAGTTCAGTGTGTTTCTAATCACATCTCATCCTGGTTGGAAGTTATCTTGGAAATTTTTTTTCTTTCTAAGTACTTGTTTGCGAAACGTTTGAGTTATCATGGAAGAAACGTTTGTTCCTTTCCGTGGAATCAAGAATGATCTCAAAGGAAGACTTTTGTGCTACAAGCAAGATTGGACTGGTGGTTTCCGTGCGGGTATCAGGTATGTGATTCCTCCCATTGTTCATGTTACAAATTTGGATTTTATGATGTTGGATTTGGGCCTACTCATATGCTTTTGCTATAATTTTGAGTAACCATCTTAATCTAAAGAACAGCATTGTTTTGGGTTTGTATAAAAATTCAAGTACTGCAAATCTGACTAGCTTTCGGACTTACCACTTCTGAAAATGCCTTGTAGAAGTTATTATAATTATCTTTTAATATTCAGGATCCTGGCTCCAACGACATACATATTCTTTGCTTCAGCGATTCCAGTTATATCTTTCGGGGAGCAATTGGAGAGAAGTACAGGTAGGACAGTGATTTCATTGTTGAAGTCGTCTTAATGTTGCTTCCTTGCTGGTAGATTTGCTAAGACATACTCCCTTTAAACAGATGGAACTTTAACTGCAGTGCAGACTCTGGCATCAACGGCACTCTGTGGTGTCATCCACTCGATCATTGGTGGACAGCCACTGCTCATACTGGGGGTGGCTGAGCCAACAGTGTTGATGTACACGTTTATGTTTGACTTTGTTAAGGATAGGAAGGATTTGGGTCAGAAACTCTTCTTGGCGTGGGCAGCATGGTACCCCCTGAATGCTCCTGGTACTAAAATAATAGACACAGGGATTGGCTTTTTGGTGATACTAAATAATTTTCATAACTTTGTTGGTCTTTTAGGGTTTGTGTGTGGACAGCCCTTTTGCTCTTCTTGCTGGCTGTACTGGGTGCATGCTCTATAATCAATAGATTTACACGTGTTGCTGGTGAATTATTTGGTCTGCTAATTGCAATGCTTTTCATGCAACAGGCTATTCGGGTGATTATGTTTAAACCTTTATGGTCCTTGTAATTTGTGTTCGATGGTAAACTGATTTTGATTGCACTGAGGATTGAGATGTTTCTGAAATAATCATATATGCAAATTCTTGGTGGTGTTAGATTGACAAATTACCAGCCTCCTCCTCACCAATATACTCTTACAAGAACATAAGACCTTGTTCTGAAATACTCTTATTATAGTATCTTCAGCTCATAAATTTCATGCTGTAGGGAGTTGTGGAGGAGTTCGGCATACCCCAGAGGGAAAATCCTAATCAAACTGCACTCCTACCTTCTTGGCGCTTTGGCAATGGAATGTTTGCATTAGTTTTGTCCTTTGGACTACTTCTTACTGCATTAAGGAGCCGTAAGGCTAGATCCTGGCGATATGGGACAGGTATATGTTTTTTAAACTACCGAATACGGGGTTAGAAGAGAAATTATGTCCATTGCATCATTTGGATGAAGAGCTTTAGTTTAAAGCTCAATTGGGTACCTCTTATTCTTATAACCAAGAGTTTTGCTTTTAGGGTCAACTTATCCTTTCTTCTAATCAAATAGATTATTTTCATTTTTGTAGTCAGTACTCAGGATAACTATTACTATTTTTTTTATGTTGATAAAGTACCCTGAAAACTATTTTCTCCATTTAGGTTTTCTGAGTGCTAAATGTGTTTTCAAAATTATAGGCTGGCTACGAGGGTTAACTGCAGATTATGGGGTGCCATTTTTGGTGCTTGTATGGACTGCCGTATCTTATGCGCCAGTTAATGATGTCCCAAAAGGGATCCCAAGACGTCTTTTCAGTCCAAACCCATGGTCTCCTGGTGCATACTCAAATTGGACAGTTATCAAGGTGTTTCCTACAGTTCAACTTCCTCCCAACATTAGTTACAATTCCACTGGCATCTTCTTTGAAATAAGGTTTTCTTCTGTATTATTTCTCCTAACATCTTGATCAAATCTCTTGCTTGTTTAATTGAACAGGAGATGTCGAATGTGCCTCCATTGTATATTGTTGGAGCATTTATTCCAGCAACGATGATTGCAGTACTTTACTATTTCGATCACAGTGTTGCATCTCAACTGGCTCAACAAAAGGAGTTCAATCTGAAAAAACCAGCTTCGTATCATTATGACCTTCTCCTTTTGGGTTTCTTGGTAAAGCTCTTGGCCACGGAGTCTCATATTTATTCTGTTTACTATTTGTAACCATCAGAACTCATAATTGAACCAGTGGTTTTGTCTTTAATTATATTTAGTTGAGCTTTTCCTCTTTATACTTATTTAGTTTCGTGACCAGGTCATAGTATGTGGTCTTATTGGCATTCCACCTTCCAATGGTGTTATTCCTCAATCTCCAATGCATACAAAAAGCTTGGCTACCCTGAAACACCAGGTAATATCCAGCTGTCTCTGCTAATAACTAGTTATGCTTAATACTGAAAGTTATCTGAATGTGTCTGTATGATTAGTAGAATTTTCTTGTTTGTAATCTCAAATTGTTTGGATTGGAGGATTTTCCTTGCTATTGATATCTTTCTTATGTGTCCTATACTTATTTGAACAATAAGACTAAAGGAAGATATCTTATCTAATCTTTGTTGGGCTCCTTCCACACAAGGGTAGGACGATGGTCCAGCCATTCTAAGGGTCCCATGCAGGGTCTACCCGCCCTGGGGTTTTTAACTCAATGATTATGGCCATAAAGTAATTTCAACACTACTGGACTGTTCAATATGTTGTTATGGATGGCATAGTTAGAATTACTGACCTTTTAACTTTTGGTGAGAATTCTTTTATTGACATCCCTGGTCAATTTGCTTGTGTTCAAGTTCCTACTTCCCTCCATCCTGCAATCGGAGGGTGTCTTCCTGCAATCTTTTTGTTATTCTCTGAGTATTCTTTTCCTGTTGTAGCAAGCATGTTTTATTATTATTTTAACAAAATTTCTTGAAACAGCTTTTGCGGAATAAGCTTGTAGCAACAGCCCGAAAAAGTATGCGTAAAAATTCAAATCTGGGTCAATTGTATAGGAGCATGCAAGAAGCATACACTGAAATGCAGACTCCACTAGTCTATGAAACTCCACCTGCTCTGGTAATTAATGCACATACGATCTTTAAACTTCTACAAATAATCATTATTATGAGTTATGTTTTCTTCTTTTGCCTTAAACTTTTATTTAAACAGGGACTGAAAGAGCTGAAAGAATCCACAATCCAACTGGCCTCAAATACTGGCTACATTGATGCTCCCGTGGACAAGACTGTTTTTGATGTGGATAAGGATATTGATGATCTTTTGCCTGTCGAAGTCAAAGAACAACGTCTTAGCAATCTACTTCAGGCGTTGATGGTTGGAAGTTGTGTTGCTGCTATGCCTATTCTGAAGAAGATCCCAACTTCGGTCCTCTGGGGATACTTTGCTTTCATGGCCATTGAGAGCTTGCCCGGAAATCAATTTTGGGAGAGGATATTGTTGCTCTTCACTGCTCCAAGTCGAAGATACAAGTAAGTTTCTGTTCATATTCACAGCTAAGAGATGATGGTTTTAGCTATTTAATCTTCTTATTGCTCTGAGGTATAGGACTTGAACTTGTTTACACCTTGTAAGTTATACCCATATCCAAATGCTTCCACTCCTCCTTTTTTGGTCCAGTACTAGGCTTTTAACAAATCAGATGCTTTGTGATAGTGAATTCGTTAGTTGCATAATTTCTTCTAAAAAGAAAAAAAACTTGAATATTTCCTACAGAAGTTAGATCCTAGCTCCCGGGGTTAAACTTTTTTTTTTTCCTTTTCTCCATATCTGTGAATGACCATAACTTTAACTTATGATGCATTTTTCTAATTTATACATATGGTTTGAGTTAGGATTTCTAATATGCATAGATTTTATGTTTTACTTAATTCTTAAAATATGTTAAAATTCTTAAAAAGTTATATCAACATTTTTACATTATATCATTCTATTACTACTACGTAACATTATTTTTAAGGAATTATAGAATCTAATTCCCATTATCAAAACTTTCAGGGTATTGGAGAAGTATCATGCAACCTTTGTTGAGACTGTGCCCTTCAAAACAATTGCTGCCTTTACCTTGTTCCAAACAGTTTACTTGCTGTTGTGTTTTGGCCTAACGTGGATTCCAATAGCTGGGGTTCTTTTCCCACTGTTGATCATGCTTCTTGTCCCAGTGCGGCAGTATTTGCTCCCTAAGTTTTTCAAAGGAGCCCATCTTCAAGACTTGGATGCAGCAGAATATGAGGAAGCCCCTGCCATAGCTTTCAACATGCCATTTGAAGTAAGTTCTTTGAACCATTTCCTTTCAGCTAGGCCTGTGTACAGATCAGGCTTTGATGGGATTTAGGTGATTTCAAGTTGTATTCACTAAGAATATATTAGATTCAGATCTGCAGGAAATGCCAGAGTAGGATACAACTTATATCATAATTAATCCATGGACAGCCCTATATTAGCTCCCTTTTTTTTTTTGTTTTGTTTTGTTTTGGCTACATAAAAGGGGCCCTATATAGCTCAAGTCAAGAAGCTTCTGTATTCATTTGTGTTCTTTAATGAACTTGACAGGATCAAGATCCTGAGGCTAGAACTATCGCTCATATAGGTAGTGAGGAAATTCTTGATGAAATTATCACCAGAAGCCGTGGAGAGATCCGCCACATACACAGTCCAAAAGTAACAAGTTCAACCCCAACTTCACAAGAGGATATAAAGCCTGTTTATAGCCCACGGGCGTCACAGAGGACATATAGCCCCTGCATGAATGAGCTGAGGGTGGAGAAGAGCCCTGGAAAAAATGCAAGGGGACTTGAGGAAAAGCAAACTCCCAGTCCACGGCCATCAATCCTAGGGCAAAGCACTCGTGCTTCATCTTCAAGCTAAAACCTTAAATTTTTAATTCTGGTGAGTCTAATTGTCAGTGGTGCTCGAGAGGCCTTCTGTTATGTTTGTATATCTAAGTATCATATTGTGGGTGTGATCTTTCTTTTTGTGCTTGTATCCTGTCTCAATGATGTAGGTTGTTTGTCGGTGCTACTGTTTCTTGTATTTCCCAAAAAGGCTGGGAAAAAGACATGATTATGATAAAGGAAAAGATGTTTATTATACTTCAACATTTTTTTCAGAATCTTCTTTTTTCCATTTTAAGTTTATGTGTTCTGAGAGTGGTGAAAGGACTAAAAAGAGATAATAGATGGCAAGACCATTGTAATGCATTCCATATTTATTTCCACCATTTATGCGTTTTTGTGTGTGAGATGAACCAGGTGCTTCCAATATTGGATATAATCATCAGATCCTTGAATTTGTCTTGTGGACATATCCAATTACCTGTCTTGGAAACCAGTATTATTTGACTAACCTAGTTAGAAACTTGGATACAAAAATTAATATGTGAATTACTTCTTTAAAAACTCAGCCAGTGCTGTATTTCCCTGATTCCCTGCCTGACTCAGGAGAATGAATTGGATTGGAAATTGTCCAAGTGTCCTGACTTCAGAAATCAGGCTCGTACAGCTGTTAAAAATGAGTAGCTTCTGCATTAGCTCACCTTCCATTTCGGATCAATTCTCTGTTAAAATGTTCAATAATTTTACATAAACCTCAAATCAATACAAAAAAATGGCTTAGTCAAACTTATGAGGTCTGTCAGAAAATAGAAAGAAGAAAGAAACAGATAAAAATCTCTCTGAGGTCAGCTACTCAGGTCCCCTTTCACCAATAGCATATTTATGCTCTGAAATGAATTGATAATTTTCAGGAATTATGTTTAGAAGGGTTTGAATGGAGAAATACTTGGCTATCAAATTATCAGAAAGATGGAGAAAGATGTAAAAGAGGGAGTACCAAATCCATGATAGTAATGTAGCACTCCTAACAGGAAAGGCGTTATTTGGTTTAACATTATTCATCCATGGACTGAGGCGATGCTTGTTAAATGTAGTCTTGGAGGAGGGTATAGATGGTGTGGGTGAGACGTGTATCAGTGTGATTATGATGTGGGTATCCTTTATCATTGAAGTAATAGCATAATTATGAGACGAGCCAAGACATTGGCAGCCGGGTTATATCAAGAAAGCAACCTTATTAACTACTACTATTGCTTTTGTAAAATATAAGCTGCTTTCCAGGATTTGATCGATTATAGAATTCATAATAAATGAAGTCTTGTGCTTTTATACCATAATATTAGTGAAGTTTTATTTGATCATTTCCCAAATCCAGTTTTCCCTAATGCTAAATGAAGCCTTACCTGACCCTCTGGACACCCTGCAGACAGCAGCGGCTTCAGGTACCTATGTATAATTATGTTAAGAAATACATGTTGCTCATATTGATTGATTTTGAAATCTGCTAATAGTTCAAGGCAACTTCAATACAGTTTTGTGCTTCTTTCTTTTTTTTTTTTTTTTCCCCCTAATTATACTACACTGTTCATGTGTATTTGTCCTTTTAAAAAGATGATAAGAGCTTTAGGTTGCTTTCACACAGATATGCATGCATTTTTCCTTGAGAAACATGGATTGCTTCAACTGTGTTTCTCTGTACTTGTCATGACGTAAATTATTTATGGTGGAGTTGTTTAGAAGAAATACTGATTTGGATAGCATGACAGAAAAACCATACCCATTATTTTGACACGGTTTGTCGGTTTCTATTCTTTAATTCGTGTTTCTACTTTGATTTCCTTTTTCCTGTTTGTCGCGAAGGATGTCAAGATCATGGAACTGGGTCAAGTCACTCAGAATGAGCTTTTGGAGGTATTGAAAAATTGGACGTGACATGTGTCACTTCCAGCACGAGGATGGAAATACAGGTGCGCACTACCCTGCCGTGCCTTATCATTAGGCCCGTTCAATCGGCACTCCCTTCTTGTTGGGATCCTCACTGAGATGTTCATCTCATTAAGTATTCAATAATGGTTTTTGGGTGGGAATCTTTTCTGATATAGCATTAGCAAAGAGAGCTCTCCACTTTAGCTTTCTGTATCCTTTTTCAGTAACAAATAGCAACTGTGTCGGCCTACTACTTGGTGGCTGCTGCCTTTCCTGTCCTTCGTTTTCTTATATATAACTATTTTTTTTCTTGTCTTCAATTTCTCTGAACCTTTTTTTTTTTTTGTGTGCTCTATTTCATTATTTAGCCTTCTAAAGTTCTAAGAAATAAAAAATAAAAATAATCCTTTCTTCTGGTTTTGTTATGATTAACTGTTAATTTATATGATGATCTTACCATTGAAAATGATAGCATATTGAGAAATCTGATCGGAAGTTTGGAAAAGAGTTGGCAAACTTTACAGTAAGCACTCCACTCAACTCAACATGCCATCATACCAATTGTTAGAATCATCATAATTATAGTTAAATGATCTTGTAATTATTCCTGAAAATATTGTCGTTTACAGAACTGTCCTGGATTGCTGATTCTGAATGCCACTATGATTTCAGTAGACAGAGATGTGTTCCTTCAAATGGAGACAGTGGAATTCACATGGATATGAGGACTGCAAGAGATTCATTTGGCGACTCAGCTAATTAGCTAGGGTACACCAAACCTATTAGTGGAATGCATACCATTCCTTCCACTATCTCCTACAGTCCTACTATCAGTGATAGGGGCCCAAATGGTACTTATTATGTGAAATTGTGAAGTCATTCCAATATTGGCTTACCTTTCAATTAGGTATGTGGTACTGATAGAGATTGATAACCACTTAGGGATCCCATATACACTAAAAAGAGTCCAAAGCTAATTTCTTACTTGGAAGTTTATCTTCAAGGGGCATTCTCCTCTATGTGAGTTACCTCTGAGACATTGACAAGCACTTTTTTTTTTTTCCTTCTTTGATAAGCACTTGAGAGATATTGAGAGATCTTTTTGTTGCTTTCAGGTGGTTTGCTCATTAAAGTGTTTGGTGGACACTTTAAATGTGCTGTGCTCTCCATCTAAGATTGGGTGTGACCAAGTAATCTCTTCGGACCTTCTTGTTGCTCCTTTTTTAGGAAGCTAGTGGACATCTTAAACTAATTGCCCATAAATGAATTTACATTGTTCAGAACAGTCCTAACAGTTCAATTATGGGCTTTTTGTATTGTTATTGTTAAAATGGACACTCAAATGAAATATATAATTCTCACAATGCACTTTTTAATGGTTATTATTATTATTATTATTATTATTTATTTTTACAATGCATTATGTATAATTCATAAAGGGTGCGGAAATAGGCCCACCGTTTTAAAAAAAACTACCATTTTAATTTTTTTTTCTTATATTGAAAGTGTGATTACATTTATTTTTATCTTATACAGTTTTTTGAATCATAAGGGTGAGAGAGTGATAATGAGCATCAGTAAAACGATTTTTTCCCCCAACAGATATGACACGATATTTTACTTATCTTAAAATCTTTTCTTATATTGAAAGCATGGTTACGAAGCACGCTTTCTCTCTTACTGAGTAATTTGTAGCTACGCTTTCAAAGTTTTTTTTTTTTTTTTTTAATAGATTTTTTTATTTCTGTACGGTTTTTTGAATCAGATGGGTGAGACAGAGATTGTGAGCGTCATTAAAACGATTTTTCTCCCAACAGATGTATTAAAAAAAAAAAAGGGTGTTATGAAAGACAAAAGTGTTTTACGGAAAGCGTGCTTATTAATCATGCTTTTGATATATTTTCTTTTAAAATTTATATGATTTTTTGTATTTTCTATTGAAAGTGTGTTTGAAAATGGTAACGCTGGACTCATTTAACATTTGGGCCAGGCTATTGCCACCACATAAAATACTCTAAGCCCCCCATTTAATTTACATTTTTAAGGTTTTATGAAAAATATACAAAAAATTTATGAAAACAAATCACATAGTCTACTAGAAAACATCATTTCGGACAACTTTGTAAAAGAAAGTTTTTCCAAAATCTGTCATTTAAGTAGACTTTTTGGCAAATTTTCATGGAAAATGAAATAGAGATTGTAAATGGCTAAAAAGTCTGCTTAAATGATAGATTTTGGAAAAAATTTCTTCTACAAAGTTATTCAGAATGATGTTTTCTAGTGAACAATGCTATTAGTTTTCATAATAACCTTCTATATTTTTCATAAAATCACAAAAAGTGTAAACTAATGGGGGGCTTTGAGTACTTTATGTGGTGGCAATAGCCTCACTCTTAACATTTTCCCTTGAAAAAACATGCTTTCATGAAAACGTTGCGTTTTGAGTAGTACAGTCACGGACTCACGGTGCTTTTGGGTTTTTACTCCCTTCTTGAGTCTCTCTATCTCTCTCTCCCCGTACAGAGTGGCAGAGTAGAATGAGGCCACAAATCGTCCTATTTGGGGATTCAATAACAGAGCAATCCTTCGGATCAGGTGGATGGGGTGCAGCTCTTGCCCATACTTACTCTCGCAAGGTCCTCCCCATATATGTCGATGTATACGTAATTTGTTTATCTATTTATCTCAGTACTCGTGATTCTAAGTGTCATTTCGCTGATTTATATTTGTAGGCTGATGTACTGGTTCGTGGGTATGGTGGATACAACACTCGATGGGCTTTGTTCTTGTTACACCACCTTTTCCCTCTCGTAAGCTTTTCACATTGGTTCTATCGTATCATTCTTCATTCTGTGGCTTCATATAGCTCTTCCTGTATTCATATTACCTTCACTGTTGTGAAATTCGAAATGGGTTTGTGGATTAACTGGCATTTGCGATTTTCAATCTAGTTGTTACCAGATGGAAGTGGGTTTTTGTTTATTTTTCATGGGCATTCTGTAAGAATTTTTTGGACTCTATAGCTTATATTTCATTTAGATTAAATTATGAGTTAATTGTGATGATCTTGTAAAAGTGGGACCCATAGATCAAGCGGTTTTTTGTCAACATAGTGAATATGTTTTGACCGTTTGATAGAATATAATTTGATAATATTAGTAGAGTTTTAATGAGTGTGGAGATTTGATTCTATGTGTCTTGACCTATAGGACTTATGATAAGTTAAGTCCTAGTTGGATTTGGAAACTTAGGGTTAGTGGTCGTCACCCAGCTGCCTATATATTTTATTATGTTATGGAACCTATCATCTTGAAGTTATGAAGGCTGGGTGTATTACCACGGCCGTGGTTAGGGTTTTCTATTCTTGTAGGTAAAAGCATAGTGACTACGATTTCGACTTCTACCGGTATGTATTGATTATTTATTTAATTATGATTTGCGATGCCATATAGATCTGATCCATTTTGTTTTCGCTTCCGCTTAGTTAAATATTATTTGTTTTAATATTTTCTATCACATTCTTCCTTTCGTTTTTTAGATTCCCCATTATGCTGTTTTTCATCAAATTGCCACCAGATGGATGTGGGTTTTTGCTTATTGTTGATGGGCATTCTTCCCTTCATAGTTTAGATGCCTCAGTATACTGTTTTTCAGCCAATTGCCACCAGATGGATGTGGGCTTTTGTTTTCTGATGATGGGCAATCTTCATTCATTGTTTAAATGTCGCATTATGCATGTGAAATTGAAATGTCAGTTTCTTATTGAAGTTTCTGTGTATGATCAGTATAATGGGAATCAATGTGATTTATATGTTATCATTATATGGACATTTATGGGTGAGTCAAATTCTTTAGTCAAGGTGAGGTTGAATTTGTTTGTATGCATTGCTTGAAGATGACATGATGTTTCTTGATGAGAGTGGAGAGGGGTTGAATGCAAACCAAGAATGGTAAATTGATGCTGGAATCTAAGTCCTTTTGAATCAGATGGAAGAGGAGGAATATGTGAAATGCAAATTTAGTAAGACTACAATTCAAGGGGTTTTAATGGTTACAATTATAACCAGGAAATATTTCAAAGTAATCTTTCTCTAGACTTAGATTTTCCTGAGGAGCAAACCGTTAGTAGTTCTTTCATTATAATTTCTCTTTGTTATTTTCATTGTGCATTACAAATTGCCGAGAAATTTATATTAAGTTCAGGTTTACAAATGTATTACAAAAGCTTTTATCTGTGACATCTTAAATATGTCATGTACTAATACAAGAGGCCACAGCTAAGGTACCTTAGGAAATACATTGATGTCACCTAGGAATTTTAGTGGCCATATTTTTTTACCTCTATGATACTCTTAAAGTTCAGTTAGGTATATGGCATCTTTTGCAGGGCTCGGCAAAACCCCCTGTTGCTACCACAATTTTCTTCGGGGCTAATGATGCTGCTATTTTGGGGAGGAATAGTGAACGACAACATGTGCCTGTTGAAGAGTACAAGGAGAACACCAGAAAAATTGTCCATCATTTGAAGGTTCAGTTTCTGTTCCTTTACTGCTTCAACAACCTTTTCAGTATTTTAAATCCCACAGTTCATCTTCTTATTTTCTAGAATTGTGTTTTGGCTTGCCTGTGCATCGTTCCAGTTGGTCCAGTCAACAGCCATCTTGTTGATGCATTCTAAAAATTTTCATCATCCACATTAAAAAGTGTCCTAAAGTAAATTTTTAATCTCTAAATAACCTCTCTACTGGGGATTTATAGTATTTCGACGAAGGGCAGATGACTGGTATGCTGGTCAAATATGCAGTAGAGCATGAATGCAAGGAATCTCATCCTTCCACAGTAAGACCTGGGTTGTTTAACTCAAGGGTTCGTATAGGTACTCCTCACACTTTCTTTTCATTGAAGGAAAATAAGGATGAAGATAGCTTTGACAGCACTTCTTATGACTTGCTGGTTTCTATCAACTTCTTTTGCAGTTTGTGGAGTAATCCTAAAAGCTTGCGCATGGGTGTCTAGATATTCGTCCTTTTGAAATGAGTCTACTCCATATTATGTGTAGAATCACTTTAAGGATTTCAGGAAATGAAATTACAACTTATCTTTGGTGATGACTTGATTTTTCATTACAATTCCACTTTTGTTTTATATGGGCTCCATCCAACAAGTTGACTTTGGACCTCCAATTGCAACACCTTTAGCACCATGCCTGTCTCATCAACTCCTCTATCAACCTGTCATCACCTTTAACAGCCTATCATCAGCACCCTTCTCCACCATATCTGGTACCTTGCCATTACAACATTGCCACCACCATTTTTTTTTTTGATTGGCAGCAAAGAAATTTATCAATCTAAACCCAAAACTTATCACCATCTCTGACAAGGTGATCACCAACTTGCCATCCATTTCTGGCACCAATTCACATCACCACTGACCAAACTCTTTTAGCACCAGGACTTACAATCAGCCAGAACAGTTGTTACTGCTACTCCCACCAAATCTTTTAACACTTTGTTGATACCAATTCTAATTAGAGGAAGAATTGGCATATGAATGATGCATCCAAATAGGAAAAATCGTATTTTAGATATTCTTAGATATAATTTTTCCTACTCTTCAAATTTGAAATCCAGTGACCTATTTTAATACTCTGAACCAGATGCAGTAAATTGTGTTTTGAGTATCTAAGAATCACACTTGTAGGATTATGAGAAGCTCCCTTGTTTTTAATAACTAGGAAATAGCCATCACTGCTAAAACTAGTCCAATAATAATTGCTAAGATTAGAATTGAGTGAAAGTGGTGACGAAATGTTTAACTTGTACAAATATTTCCATTTTCTAATATGACCTGATCCGTTCATTCGTAGAGCTATTTATTCAATCGCAGACATTTCTGGAACACCTCTAACAGAGGGACAAATAGTCAATTTTGAAAGAACTTATTGTCAACCTCTTTCAGATATGAATCTATCTGATTCAGAAGGGAAGAACTTGCATCAGTATCTCAATTTCAATTCAAACATGGGTTTGATTCACACTCCATGTTCTGAGAAAGATTTACAAGTTACATTGATCAATATTTACAAATTCATAATATCAAAATTTTACTATCATATTCTATTATTACTTGTATTGGTAGATTGATAGGCCATAGTTTCTTAAAAATTTTAGTGCTTAGTAGCTCCTAGTTCTTCCACATTACGTATGACTGATCTTTCTGCACGTCTTTTAGTCTTTGCTCAGAATTACACTGAATGTGACGTTGTGATAGCACTTTTTTATGTGCTTCTCATTGAGTCTTAGTTGCATCCTCACTTCCCATTTTCACCTTCTGCACCTTTCACCTGTTCTGGTTACTTTGGTCCAAGAAAGATCATTAATCATTAGATACACTCCTCACTATCTCTAGGATGTAAAATGCAGGAATGCTCTCCGACCATGCTAGTGGTGCTTATAACTCCACCACCCATTGATGAGGAAGGACGTAAAGAATATGCACGGTATGACACATTTTTCTTCAAAGTGCATTTTAATATACTGAGGAGGGGGGTAATTTGTTGTAGAATTGTGACCTAATGTGGAATTAGTAGGAAGAAGACATGGTGATTGTTGGGAAGTCCCACATCCTACAACGTTTAAATATAAAAATTTGATATGATTTGATATAGCTGTTTGGGCCCTCCACCTAATAGCTTAGGCTTTTAGGTTGGAAATTTTACAGTGATTATAACAGCTATTATAATGGTTATTAATGTTACGAGACAAAATGTCTATACATAAGCTTGGAATACAATGTTAGAAAAATAATGGCTGTTATTCTGTTACTTTTTACTCAATAATATTTAACATTATAGCCATGGTATTGTATTATGTTTAATGATCTGATTATCAAGATATAAATATTTAATGAACTATTCCAAAGCAGTAGAGAGCTGCCTTCCCCTTTTCTGATTGTTATTTCTGTTGTAATGATTAATCATGGCATATCATCATAATATTAATTACTGAGGCAATTCCCTTGTTTTTTATATATCCAATTTTATCCGTTTATTGTTTATTTTATTTTATTTTCTTTCTTTTTTCCTTTTTCTTTTTCACTTTCCTTGTTGACATTGTTTCTACCTTGCTTCTATTGCTGTGTGTGAGGTCTGTGCCGCTTTTCAAAGTTCCCCCAAGGGCTGGACCTCCCAAAAACTAGGTTCACTCTTGAGAGAGAACCAAATCTGTAACTGTACCAACATGATTTAGGTCCTGTAGGGCGGGACCTCCCAAAAACTAGGTTCACTCTTGAGAGAGAACCAAATCTGTTTCTGTACCAACATTATTTAGGTCATGTTCTGTCTGGAAATTGGAGGTAGGGATTTTGGGATATTTTGACATAAGTGCTTAACCCAATTTAGCTTTCTCTGAACCAGAATTAAAAGAATTCTAATTTCCAGATGCATCAAAATCCTCAAAATTTAGGGATTTGTAGTTTAACCTTTAGTTGGAACTTGTAAACCCCAAGTTTTGTGGATATGATCCTCTTCTAGCAACCTTACATTTCCACCTCTATCACCACCATCCCGCCTCCAACTCGACCTCAATTGCATTGCTGCCACTGCTGCTATTATCATTGTATCATGCTACTTCTACCTTTATCAATGCTAATGTCACCACCTCTGCTGTCCCCCCAGGCACCCCCACTCCAACAACACCCCATCTCCATTGTTGCCTTCTCTACCTCCAAATCCACCTCACCTCCTTTCCACTTTTGCAGCTACCATTTCTATAGTACCTTTGTGTCACTGGAACCACAATCAACACAAACATTGGCACCATCACCACTACCGAGCACACCTCCATCACTGTCGCCGCTCTCATCACATCCACCAAGAACACCTCCATCATTGAACCTTTGTCCCCTATGATGATGCCACTATAACCTTCATCGCATGCCACTTTCACTACACATCCATTTAAGATAAAGGGGTAGGGGAGGAAACAGAATTATCTGAATTCCTGAGATTTTCAGGTCTTGGACTCTTTTAAGACTTGGTAATTTTTCAAACTTGAAAGTTTAAAGAAAAGAAGAGAACCTTGGAGAAAGTATATGATGAATGTTGTTTATTGGTTAAAATATTTTTTACTTTAATTCTTTGGAAATAAGCTCGTTATTGGGCCCAGCAGATCTGTATATGGTGAGAAAGCAATGAAACTGCCAGAAAGGACAAACGAAGTGACAGGAGTGTATGCGAAGCAGTGTGTGGAGTTAGCTAAGGAACTGGGTCTCCCCTCCATCAATCTATGGTCCAAGATGCAGGAAACAGAGGGTTGGCAGAAAAAATTTCTGAGGTAAGTGATAGTTGTAGGCTTTACTTTTGGGAAGATTCTGTAATCAGCTCTCTAATACTGTAATTTCAACAATGTCGCATAGGTTGTGTTGGCCTAACTACTCTAAGTATGCTGCACTTATCTGATGGAGTTCAATTGGGATCTATGATTTCTTTCTTTCCCCAAAGAGAATATTTACTTCAATTTTAGAGCCTTTATTGTTCTTGCAGTGTTCTTGCAGTGCCTTGAATGATTTTCCTTCTTACTGCTACAATATTCTTTTTTTTTTTTTTTCCCTTTTTTTTTTATAAATTTTTGGGACAATCAATAGGACCTACCTCTGCTCCTAACTCCCCTAATGTCACCAATGGGTATAAATGCTCTTCCATGAGCTTGAACCCGAGATCACTCACTCAACAAGTAAGGAGATTGGCATTAGGTTATCATGCCATTGGTAGATCTGAGCACTTTTAAAGAAATCAATGGTGGAAAAAAGATGCCGAGCACTTTGGCAAGTTGTGAGAATAGAATCTTAGTCCTGGAAAAAATACTGAATCTATGCGTAGGGAATTACCATTAAAGTAACTATGTGTAGGGAATTACCATTAAAGTAAATAAATTAATTTACTATTATAATTAATATCCCATCTATAATTAGTTCTTTAAGAAGTTAACCAAGGTCAAAGTACCATTACATAATATGTTGTTGTTGTCTTCATCATCTCTTTCTTTTTCCATTTTTAACTTTTTTTTAATTTTAATTTTATTTTATACAGTGATGGGTTGCACTTGACAGAAGAAGGAAATGCAATGGTCCACCAAGAAGTTGTTAGAGTGTTCAACGAAGCCTGGCTTTCTGCTCCAGATATGCCATATGATTTTCCTCGCAGCTCAGAAATTGATGGAAAGAACCCCGAGAAAGCTTTCCTGCAACAATGCCTATAATATATAACTTGCTTTTATGTAAGAGTGCTTAATTGCTTATTTTGGTATTTTCATTATTTTAATTTTTTGGTGTTTTTGCTTTCTGTTTGATGATGCCATACTCTATCTGGAAAGTATGTGAGAACATTTTGCTGCTTAAATGAACGATCATTTATGAATTTTAATAAGATGTACTCCTTGTTCATTTGGCCAAATGGAAGAAAGTCTCTTTTGCATTTTGACATGGTCCATGCCTGATTATGCCCAAGGATATAGAGTATTTAAGGGAAGAATGGAGAGCTCTCCTACTTTGCAGAACATTATGCCCAATACAAGATTTAACTACCATCAGAAAGAGACAAAGCTCGTTTAAGTGAGCTAGCCAACTTGAAGCCTGTACTC
The DNA here is from genome assembly GCA_039720395.1 of Liquidambar formosana. NCBI lineage: Eukaryota > Viridiplantae > Streptophyta > Magnoliopsida > Saxifragales > Altingiaceae > Liquidambar > Liquidambar formosana. Next base: position 27,548,888 of record CM077828.1, read on the forward strand.
AACAAGCACACCCAAAAAAATGACACTAGAGAGCTGAATCCCTTTCTTATCAAGCTATAACTAAAATAGAACAAAGAATGAGGTATTAATATGAGTTTATCTAGTTATATTTCTCAAGCAATTTACATGATTCCATTAGATTAATGCAACATTCAACGTATTTGATCAGTTCTCTCGAGTGATCAGGTCCTCTTGATATTTGAAAATGTACCTGTCTCAGAGAAGTAGGTACTATGAGTTCCACTGCCGAGCTGGTCTGCATGAGCCTGTGGATTTGTGAGCTTAATGCCCTATATACAGAAAATGGCAATTGCGTATCATTGACACGAAAAATACAAGTATACTTCAAATATTAAGGGTACAGACGACACCCAAAATGTGTAAGTTCCAGTATTTGATTCAAGGTTAAAACGTAAGATTTGCAGGACAAAAACTGATTAAACGTCTTTAATATCTAGACGTTGAGGGAGAATTTTTGGTTGCAACTTTGATAATTTAGTAAAATCACACATCTGCATGGGTTAACACTGAGGGAGACTGTTCATAGACAAGCCAAGAAGTGATGTTTACCTGCACAGGTGTAAATGCCAAACTGGAAGTCAGTCCTGAGGTAGCAGCACTGCTTCCATAATGCTTTTCCTTGTACCTAAAAACATTAAGTAAACCGTGAGGACCATATAGGTAAGGTTGGTGATGAGAGGAATTGACGAGTACTCAAAAAACAGCCAACTGAAACAGAAGCAAAATAGATGATCATCCAATGCTAACTACTTAAAACAAAATAAAAAAATTTAACAAACAAGCTATGGCACTCATGATGGGCTGGAAGCTTGGAATACAAAAAGAAACAAGAATTAAGAGGTGAAAGAAGAACCTACTTCTTAGCAACGTTCATCTTCCTTAGCCGGCGACCACCTCTCTTCTTCTTAGGCTCTGAATCAGGAGCTGGAAGAGGTTTAGGTTGTTTTGCTGGGGGCGGTTCTTGCCGCTTTTCAATCTCCTTACAGATCTCTTCCCGCAAGTTTCTTCCAGTTTTTCCCGTTGGATCTCACTCGTATAAAATCTACTCGTGCTGCAAGTGTTGATTTAGAAAACCCTGCAAGGTTCTTTCTTTTTTTGCACCAAGACGCTGAACATCACAAGCTGGCATCTTGACTAATTCTGACAGACCACCGGCAGTCCCTATAAGGTTTGCAGCAACAGCACTCCCAACGACTGCAGAAAGATTTGGAGCAATGACTCCCATTCTACTCTCCACAAAATCAAGGACCTTTGTCTTTGCTGAATCAAGAGCAAGATCACGATCACATGCATCAATTATCTTTTGAAGGTTTTCCTCAGGAGGGGGCTTGGCACGAGTAACTGATGCTGTAACTAAAACTACCATGATGAGGGCTGAAATCAAGTATTGTTCTCTTTGCACAAAAGAGAAAAGCCACCAAAAATATAGAGGTACAAGTAAACAGCAGCGGCATCTACTCGCCTGAAGATTGGCTCCATCGTCGGATAACTCATCAAGGTCTGCCAAGAAAGAGTCAGCAAGAGATGCCTGAAATCACCACCAACCCCCCACCCCCCAAACTCACCTGAACTCTATTAACAATGAGGGCATGAGGCAATTATACTAAAAAATGTAATACGATTTGAACCCCCACAGTAAGAAAAATGAAATCTAGAGCACTAGCAACATAATTTCTCAATTAATTTTACAGCATTGTATATGTATATGGTTTGAAAAATAAATAAATTAATACTATCATCTTTCTAATAATCAATTAAGACTTCCTGGTCCCGACTCTTTCTGATTCACCACACTACTTTTTTTAAACAAGTTTGTCGTTCATCAGAGTTACCCTGCTGTAAAAAGCATAACCACCAAAATTATGCTTCACCAATGTGGTAATTTAAAAATATTAGTAATAATAATAACAATTTCTTACGTGTACCCTAAGGGACACGTGTTAAACTCCAATTAATTACCCAATTATTGCATGAAAAAAATATGTTTTCACAATTTTCCAAATATTTTTACATTTTTCTAAGCAACTTTCACTAATTTATAATACATTTTCATCATTTTCAATGCAATGATTAAGTCATTAATTACAGCTTAACATGAGTCTTTTGGACACGCATTAAGAAAACCCTTTTATCATTATCTTATATAACAAGAGCCTAAACGTTAGTTTAACGGCGTGAGTGAGTTGGCAGGCCTTCCCGTCCTTTGTAGCGTGTAGATACTAGGGAATAGAGGTGGCGTTCCTCCTTTTTATTTATATTTTTTTCATCCTTTTTATTTATTTATTTATTATTTATTTGGGGTTGAAGATGAAAGACGACTATAGAGTATAGACGATGGTGATTCAAAACAGTTGGGTTGTGGTCTTACGCGGAATTGGAAATAATGAGACAGGATATGTATGAAATATAATTCAATTTTTTTCTTAAAAAATAGGGTAAATTATAGAAAATCCCTTTGAAGTATGAGAGGGTTAGCAGATAACCCTCCTTATGTTTTAATTTTCTCAATGTGCCCCCTAATTCAATTGGAAGACAAAACCAATCATCGATGGTCATCCAATTGGACATGATTTCAGCGTGGATTCCAGCAATTTTGAGCAATACGGGTCTGTTAATAGTATCACGTGCATAGCCACGTGACTAATTTTCGTCAATTTTCATTAACGGCAAGTAATGATGAGGCACATTGCCAAAAATTAAAAGATAAGGGAGGCACATTGACAGAATTAAAACATAAAGGGGGTTATCTGTTAACCCCCCATTCTTCAGGGGGGTTTTCTATAATTTACCCTAAAAAATAAGACAAATAATTCAATATATAAAAATAGAAATAGAAAAAATATAGATACAAAAATATATGGATATAATACGAATTTTAATAAAAAAATTTGGGACCAATTATTTTATTTAATATATCACTATTAAAGTATTGATTATTATTTTTATTTTTAAATTCAAATTTTTATAAAATATTGTTAAGAAATCAATCATATTTAAAATAATAATTAAAATAAAATATATATATATATATTGGTACATTTCCTTGGAAAGAGAGAGGAATTTGTTTAAGAAGATGGATAAAAAAGAGTTTGGATCTTTTGCTTATACTTAGGTGTGCTTGGGTTTCCAAGATTGTAACACATCAGCATAAAGAAGCATCCATAAGTTCTAAAACAGCCTTAAAGACCCAAGCACACCTAAGAACAAGTAGAAGATCCAGCTTAATAAAAAGTTAATGAGTGTGTAGGTTCTGGTCTTTATATAGTTTTCATAGTTTTCTTTCTTAAAATATTAGTTTTCATCCTTGAATCGTATATAGGCGAGCTATTGTTACCACTAGGGGTGCTCACGGGTCGGTTTGGGTCAGGTTTGGGGTTCATCCGCAACCCACCCACAACTCATCAGGTGAATTAAATTCTCACCCACATCCGCCCATATGATTGGGCGATTTTAACCCAAAAATCATACGGAATGGTAGGTGGGTTGCGGGTGGATTGGCGGATTTAAGTTTAGCTAGATCTTGCTTTACTTTTTAAAAATCCATCCATTCTATTTTGAATTTTTGAGAGCTTTCATACTGCATTTCAATTATTATAAATATTGTTTTGGTCAAAACAAGCCATAAAAATTACAAAATAACAATTAACTTGGGAAAAAAATAAAATTAAACAAGCATAAATATAAAAACAAAAAGATAAAAGACTTCACAATGCAAAAAACTGATTCAATATTGGTAAGAGATAAGGTCATTCTCCATTTGCTATGTGTCCAATGTAATATGAAGAACCAATGAGACATTGCCATGTGTATAATCTAATAAAGTATAAAAATATGCGAGCGGGTGGGTTTTAGTCGGTTTTTATATTTCAAAACCGCAACCACCCACGAAACCGCAAAAAGTTAAAATTCTAAACCGCTACCCACCCATTCTATCGGTTGAAACTACCCAATGCCTTCGAGTTGGGTCGGATTGGACGGTTTTTGCGGGTCTAGCGGGTGAGTGAGCACCCTTAGTTACCACAAAAATTCATGTGCACCTCCCACTTAATTTACACTTTTTAAGGTTTTATGAAAAATATAAAAGATTTCATAAAAACTAGTGTCGCTATCCATTAGAAAACATCATTTTGAACAACTTAGACAAGAAAATTTTTTTTCAAAAAAAATTTCTTCTAGTATCCAAGGGAACTTTTCAACAACAATTTCCAAACACAACTCAATAATTAATTAATAGCATTAACTTCTACTTTTCTCCTTCTATAAGCAAAGGCTTCAAAGTCATAGCCATCCCAAATGTGACCATAATAAGATGTTATAGATTATCTGGATCACTCCTAATTGGTGAGATCCGTAATTTGGACAGTATAGATATGCACCGGAGATAATCCTTGCACCTTGTTTTCTTTTCCCCTTTGTTTTTGTCCCTCGGACCGAACTCATTTAAAACACATTTTCAATGGCCTAATTAAGAACATTTTATACACAGTTAAGGGTAATAAAATAGCAAACGTTACACTTGACCGCTATTACTACTCAGGTCTCAGGGTAATTAATATCTAATGAAATCAACATGTCTCAATTGTGTTTTTTTCTTTTTTGTCATTACTGACCAGATTTAACATTAAGTTCATATCTTGATGACTTGATTAAATTTGACATCAATGCAAACTCACTAAGAGAGAGGAAAAATTTTGTAGTCAAGATAGATTTCAATTTCAGTTACAAAACTCATATAAAATTAATAATATATAGGGTTATATTGGATATTTTATTAAATCTACTCTCTGAGCCCATTTAAATTGACTAAATTGCCCTAATTTTTTTGACATATTTTTCTTCTTTAAACTATTATATTTCTTCAATGTCATAATCAACTCAAAGTTCATACAAAAAATACTGGACAAATCAGTTTGGAAAAGGGTGCGGTTCATTGTTCATGGTTAGTTTGTTAGATATACGATTAAATCAATTTAAAAAAGGTATATAAATATAAATAAATTATGAAGAATGTGAGTAAATGAAATTTGATGATTCGAGCTCAGAGACATTACATTTACACACTTCGGAAGTAATCAAAATTTCCAGACAACCTGTTAAAATGTAACGGTGCTTCCCAACCCTCCAACAAATTGCATAATTAATCCCTCCCATTAAAATTAATATTAAGGTTAAAATGGTTATTTTTTAAAATATTAGTTCAAATTTGTTTTTTTTAACGTTTTTTTCCTAACATGTCTTGAGTTACGTGTCCAAAATAACTGAAAAAATTAGAAAAGTCTGAGAATTTGCTCATCTCCTAAATAGAAGAATTACCTCGAGCCCATGATGTGGCACTAGTCGATAGGATGATTGCCCTCTCAACTAAATAGATGTAAATGACTAAACTACCATTGATAAAATTTTGAAAGACAAATATGTCCATCTACCACCACAGTATATACCTTTGTCCTCCCTTTGACCATTTTTTTCCAGAAAAAAGGAAAATTACATAACTGGACAATCCTCACGATGAAACTATTTGGTCATGAAGAAATAGAAGCTTAATAGTCACTAGTGTTAAGCAAGTCTAACCATTGGATGAACCATGAACCAACGGCCATGATCAATCCCCTGTAATAAATGCCTCCCCATCCTCACCTATTAAGAAAGAAATACAAGAGAGAAACAGCTCCAAAATCTTCCCTCATTTTCTGTTTGCTTCCGCTCATGGAGTTTGACACCAAATACAAGGAAAACCTTGCCACCCATCAATTATTTATGTCTGATAATCACTTGAAACCCTATATGGGAGATGTTTTTTCCATAGAACCATGTCCATCCAAAGGTTTTCTTCAAGATCTTCCCACTCTTGATCAACTTCTGGCAAATGGGTCTTCCTCAAATCCTATATTTGGTGTACAAACCGCATGTAATTTCGATCCTTTCGACCCTTTCACATATGGGTGTTCGACAAATTTTGATGTTTACGAGTCCAAGCCATATGCAGAAAATGGTGGAAATGGTGGAGTACTAATGCAAAATTTTCAGAGCGGTGTATACATGAATCAGCCTCAGAAAACTCTCGTCGATGTTGCGGAATCCGATCGGAGCCATCTACCCTTTAGCTATCAAGAAATAATAAAACCTATGAACTTTGTGTTACCAGATGAAGTCTCATGCATAACGGCGGAAAATGGGTATTATAAGGAAGTTGGCAACAACAAGAATAGGACATCGGCATCGTCGTCGAGAAAACCATGCAAAGGTCGTAAGAAGTCCAATGTGGTTAAGGGGCAATGGGCCCCTGAAGAAGACAGGTAGAAGAGATTTAATTCTAGCTTAATGCATTTTTGGAATTTTATTTATTTATTTATTATTTTTACGAATTTCTATGTTTGGTTTTGTTCTATTTTTCTTATCATGTATTCATGAATGAATGTGCAGACTCTTAGTTCAACTGGTAGAACAGTATGGAGTGAGAAAATGGTCTTTTATTGCTCAGATGCTGCATGGAAGGATAGGCAAGCAGTGTAGAGAGAGATGGCATAACCACCTAAGGCCTAATATCAAGGTTTTCAGTTCTTCCTTAGAATATATCTACTGTGTTTACACTGCACTTTTGTTGAACTCACTGATTCAACATACCCTCATCGAGTCAAAGACATACACATGTATACATCACATATATATATGGTCACATAAAACACAAATAGTATGCTCTATTGCTTATATTTTTTACCCAAATCCTATTACTCAAATGACGTGGTAATTGGGTTAACCAATCGAAAATTTATTTTAAAAAATAACTATTCATAGTGGACTGATGTGACTGCTATCATATCATTTGGGCAAAAATTTTGGACAACTCAACATTTTCTAAACACAATAGCAACTCTGCATGCACTTTGTTGCTAGTTTTAAATGGTGCATCAATTGAAACCATGCCTAGTTTACAAATATGGGCAAAAATAAAGCTGCATAGATATCATGGGACTAATGCGTTCAATATCCACATTACTGACTATCATACACATAAAAATATGGATTCCAATTCATTTAAATTTATTACTGCAGAAGGATATATGGAGTGAGGAGGAAGATAAAATTCTAATTCAAGCCCATGCAGAAATAGGAAATAAATGGGCAGAAATTGCAAAGAGGTTGCCTGGAAGAACCGAAAACTCAATAAAGAACCATTGGAATGCAACCAAAAGAAGGCAATTCTCGAAACGAAAATGTCGCTCAAAGAATCCAAGATCAGGCACCCTTTTGCAGGAATATATCAAGAGCTTGAACTTAGGTTCCAGTGCAGTGGATTATCGAAAAACCACTTCTATCAAAGAGGCCAGCATGACAGATAATAGTATAATCAAAACCCCAGCTCAGCCAGAGACTTCAGAGTTTTGCTCCAGTGATCGGCTAGTTCCAGACTATGATTTCGATGAAGTCCCGGACTTTTCTTTTGATGAGGACATCTTTGGAGAGAGTAGTGTCGATTCTCTTCTCGATGAGATGCCTTGTGGTGCCCCTGTTGGTGATGAGAAAAACTTTGAGATTGAAATGCCATTAGATGTGACTTCATTGATGGAGTATGAAGTGAAGAAGGAGATTGATTTGGTGGAGATGATTTCCCAAGTTAATTTCTGATTAAGGGTCCTTAATTAGAAAAGGCAATAGAAATTACCCTTAAGAGATATTTCCAATATCTTGGGCTTTTAGTGTCCTGGAAATTGATATTTGTGTGAAGCTAGAGAATTGGGTTCTGGCTTAGAAGCTCTTTTATTTGGAATTACTTCTGTAGTTCTGTTAGAGAGAGTTTAATTAAAGGGTGGAATTAATAAAGAGAGAATGGGTGACATGCAGAGAGAAGAACAAAAAATTGTTAATTTTTTTTGGAAATGTTATTGACTTGTGTTTCTCAGATATACATTGTATGGAAAACATGGAATAATTGCAAGAAGTTCTCATCTTTTCTCTGCTAAGCTTTTGAGTGTAGTAATCTTTTTTTTTTTTAAATTTTTTTTATTATTTATTTTTGATAATCGATAGAATTTATCCATATCCCTAATATAAACTAATGGGTATCAATTCTTCTCTATAAGTTTGAATTCAAAATCTTTCACTTTACAAGTGAGGAGAATGTCACTAGACTATCATACCATCAGCTTTGAGTTTAGAAATCAAGACTAAGTGTAGTTTGACAACTTGACATGAACTTTGTGAAATCTAGGTACAACATGAAGCTCAAGGCATGCATTAAAAACAAACACAAAGCATAATTTTATTTTATTTTTTTCAAGATTTACTTAAAAAATATATAAAATTAATGGAATGGATGACCCCACCTTGGTCTAGTTTCCAAAATTTCCAATAGATCCCTAGTGTTAATTAAGCTTATTACTATTAGAATTAAGTTGCATTCTTAAGTTTTAAATGAGATAAACATTATTAAGTTGCTTCTTTAGTGTTTTTTTTTTTTTTTTTTTCGTTTAAAATGTTTCTAAACTTCACTGCAATAAATGTGGAGTCATGTAGCGTTGATACAAAACTTGAACGTTAAGGTATGAAATTGTAGACATGCATCATGGATATATATGGGACAAGTGTTTGGGTAGAGTTCAATCTTTTTCCTTATTCAATTCTCTGTTTCCCCTGCTTCTTTCCCATTGTTATAAGAATATGTGTTAATATGAAGTCTGTTTTCTTCATGATGGGAAGCCATTATAAGGTCAGCTTGTGTGCACCAATAACATGATAGTTTAATGACAAATTTTTTTATTATATTTTTTTGTCAACTGATAAGAGAACACACACTCATACAGAGTTAAATCAAAATTTTCGCGAACCTCACACCCCTATTAAGATGGGACATGCCATTAGATCCAAGGGTCATTAGCGATAATCTCTTTATTTATTGAAGGAGTGATCTCAGGCAATCTCGTCTAGGCAAGACCAGGATAATTTTCCTTAGTGGGGTTGAAGTTGTGTATCATTAAAATCTCAAATGACATTAAAAAATAACCAAAAAATTTTGAGTTCACTGTTTTGTCATTTGGAAGCACTAATTGTGGATGGGTAACAAGACTCCGAAAACATTAAATTACTCAAATAGGTGTGGCTATGAATTTCACTGGCTAAGCTATTAACTTGATATGATGAAATTGAACCATTCAAATTGATGATTCATTCAATTTCTTAAACTATTAAATTCTAAATATTTAATTTAAACCCTTTTTTTTTCTGTTATTGAATAAATGGATTGATGAAATTATAACTTAAGTTACAATTGACTGCATTTAATATACTAAATGAAATCATCATTCATGGAGACAAAACTTCACCTTCAAGGTAAGACGTCATTGTCTTACTGCACACCAAGCAACCAGTAGAATCTAAATTGCCTATAGACAAGCCCATAAATTAGAAAAGTCAACTTCTTAATTTTAAAACGAGAGGACAATAGATGTGGATTTTTAGTGTAAATTTGGATTAAAAAAAAAAAAAGCTTCCAAGGAAAAAATTACTTATCAAATGAAGATACAAAACATTGAAAGCGGTTAAATCAAGAAAAACCTATATTATTTTGAGTCAATACAAAAATTTTGGAGGGACCAATTTAAAAAAGTTGATTTCTCAAGGGACTTCATACGCGATAATACAATAAAACAGGGCCAAAAACAAGATCATGGTCCCCCAATTACCTCCCTCACGTGCGTGAGGAGAGACTACCCATAAAACCCATGAAGTGTTGATAATTTGATGCTCATTTGTTGATGTTAGATGAATTTAGAAGAAGGCTGCAAAGATAAGTTCCGTCAAATTATCCAAAAGAATAAAATGAGGACAATCTTTAAGACACAGAGAGTAGCATTTTACCTTCACTAATATTTTATAAAGAATATATGTGGAGAGAGAGAGAGAGAGAGAGAGAGAGAGAGCACAACAGGAAAGGAATTTATACCTACAACGGTTATGGAAAACAAAATGCAACCAATCCTTTTCCGGGGATATGCTCGGCTGCACCCTTAATTCGTGTATATTATGCTTTAACCAATAGGCATAATGGTATGTTCTACTCATCACATTGTTTAAAGGCAAGGGCTTTAAAGGTTACAGACCTTTTTGTGGCAAAGGAGGCCCCAAAAAAGGGATAATCAAATTGTGAAAACACATTTTTTTCATATAATGATTGAGTTATTAATTGCACCTTAACATGTGTCATTAAGAAACACGTTAAAAAACCTCTTAAAATTAATACTTATAAAGGCCTGTTTGGGAATTTCAAAAACTAGATCAGATTAAATCCAATCCATAAGGTTTTTAAATAAACCAACTCACAGTTGATTTGAAAAAAAACTGTGTTTATAACTTATTTTCAAAACAAAACTGAATTGTTTAACAAAAAAAAAAAAAAAGACTAAGCAAACAGTGTGAAATCAAAACTGACCAGACTTATCCTAAGCTGGCCAGATTTTCAGGTTTGCTATACGGATTTGGATTTGGTGCAATTTGCACCTCTAAATGCATGTTGCAGTTACCGCTAGATGGGCGATGTGTGGCAAAGGAAAAGCAAGAACGACTGGGATTCGAAATATGAGTTTGGCGTCAAAATGTTAACGCCGTAAACTTTGGGCATGAAATCCTTACAGCGAATCTCAGCCATTCATACTTCTCCCTTGTCATGTAGCGACAATTCAACGGTAACAACACTAATCAGTTAAAGGTGCAAACTTCACCAAATCCGAGTCCTTGCCATACAGCCCCTAAAGGGACTTGGGAGTATCACTATTCACTTCAACAACACGGAGCCTTCATTTAGAAGTACAAACCGGTCCTTACACAAGAAAAGGCCAACTGCCATTCAGTTGGTTGATTTCGAACCTGCCCCCAATCTGACACGGTTTTAGCTGTACTTGGTGCAGAGATACCACGACCATGAAAATGGTTCACTTAATACTCCAGTTTGGGTTATAAGTGGTCCTGCCCCACTGTACATGCGTTATACTCCAGTCAAATCAGTTAAGGTAGCAGAGGATTTTGCACTACCTTCTCCCTTATATCATAAAGCAATGATAGAGGTGAATCCTACATTCAAAAAGTACTACAGATTCGAGGAAAATTTACAGACAACAAGGGTTCAGAGAACGGCAAATTTGCCACTGGTAAAATGTTAGTGTATCCGCAAAAAGAATGAAACCTCATCCACAAGAACAAAATAAACAGAAAACAAAGAGAAAAATTCTAGGGAGTTTTCATGCCTGACCTACAACCAAGTTCTTGAATGCAATAAAATGGATTTCTCATCTAACAACCTGAGCTTAGAAAATTTTATCAGCGGAAGGATCTCAAGCTGCCTTTGGATTTGGCTTAATGCGCTTAACCCTTGAATACAGGAACACGCCAGCAAGAGCCACTCCAGTGCCTGCAATCAAAGCCAGGGGGAAATCTCTGTTATTGGAAAACAAGGGGTGCTGTAAAGTGAAACCAAAATCAAACAAGAGAAAGCAATTGAATCTTCTTTGGGGAGAGGGGGGGGGGGGAGGGGAATCATAAATTAAGTAAATTTACCCATAGTGTTGATGGGTGAAACAGGTGATCGGAAGAAGAGAACAGAGGTCACAATGACAACCACCCGCTTCACACAATTTCCCACAGAGTGGGTAACTGGGGATACCCTCTGCAGTATCATGTAAGAAACCTGCACAACTCGAGCATAAAAAATATCAGCATAGTAACAAAGAGAACTAAAAGAGATACCAACTAAATAGAAGCATCCAGTAATTTGACATGTTCGGAAGAAGCTAAGTATGGTTTAAGAAGATGTTGACATGCTTGAACAAGGTTGTGGTCATTCTTAAATACTCCCCTCCCTACTGTGATTCCGCATCATCATAGATGAACTTTGCTATCATTTTGCAAAGACAATATTGACAAAAGAACCATGATTTGAGACCTTGAATGTAACTAAAATAACTTTAAAGTTTAAATTAGAGGTGCCTCTCTCTTATTTAATTGGAATCATGATCTCCAGATATAGTTATGTGACACATGATTTTGTGCTGGGTGGCCATTTATGAGCTATCTTGTTTATGTACATTGTGCGCATGTTCCTCTATATGATACAATACACTGCAGTTACACCCCAAAAAAAAAAAAAAAAAAAAAAAAAGGAAAAACTAAATCAAAGATGCAATCTGTGAAAAATCAAACTTTTGTTCTAGTATTACTTCCTTTTTTTACTCCAAAATTATAAATTAAAACTAATAGTCAATTAAAGCCAAATTTTCTATTAAAAATAGATTTGGAAACAGGAGAGTCCTTGCAAAAGCATTTACAAGGTCAATGAGTGATCAAGCAAAACCATAAAGAGCAAAGTAAAATCTCCAAAAATATAACCACTCAATAAATAATTTGAACTCATTTATTTGCTATGAAAAAAGAAAGTGAAGTTTTAAGTGGTTATTAAAGGTCCCCTTGAGTATTAGAAAACAGCACAACTCACTTAAAGGATTAGATATTTGAGTAAGAACAACTTGATATGTTAACAGGCAGTGAGGCTGGAGAAGTGATAGGCAAGCAGAAACTTGAACAAAATATCGTTCAAGAAAACTAGTTATTAAGGAAGCATTTATGGTTTAGGGGTTTGTCTCTTTCTTTGTCCAAGTACCCAGAAAATTACGAAAGCATCTCCTAAACAATTTCACTATTTACTGAGTATTTAACCTCATATACAGAGAAAATTTTAGAGTGAAGGATGCTCCTGTGCCTTAACTCAGTGTGATGGGAGAATATTACATTTAGGATAGAAGTGGCCCTTGAAAAAGCATCTCTAGAGAGGACCAAGTATGTCATAAGTGGACTACAGGCAAAAATGAAGCCAGAGATAGTAAATGGCATATTTAATTCTAAATAAAGTAAATTATTTCTTAACGTTCCAATTGAAGCCGCTTTGAAGCATGGACTGGTGTGATAATGGTAAGCTGGACACACTTGAGAAACACATGACATAGATAAAAAATGGAAGATACAGAACATATGAAAAGCCTCACCTGCTGATATGCATGGAAGCAGAGTGCAGCTATGAAAGACCTAGTGTACAGCTGTCTAACATCCAATCCCTGAAATACAATAAAGAAAAAGTTAAGACCAATGTACATGAGAGATGCATTGGTGAACCAAAATAATAATAAATCCGTAAAAATTTCTACACTTAATATTTACTCACAGCAGACTGCAGGTATGAAGGGGTAAACTTGACACCTTCCATTAAAACAGCCACAGGGGCTAACAAGATAAAGGACATAATTGTTATTATGGAGAAGAGAGTAATGTTGTCCAAAGATTCCTGTTCAAGAAGAAAACGCTGTTTATGAGCTGATTTGAAACAGCAAACATCTTAAAAGATTATTAAAATTATATATATATATAATATGATAAATTGGTCCATGCAACTGTCTTATATGGAATTACTTGAATCAATCAATCAATAAGAAGAACCAAACTTTTTCAAATCATTGACAATCCACTAACAACCAACATTAGTGATTAATTATTTAAACATGAATATAGACAACACAGATTACCTCTTTCTTAACCATGAACTTTTTGCTAAGGACATTACGAGATTGGTTAGTCACATTGGAAGCCATTGCACTCCAAAACCCAGCCCTGTTTCACAAAAACAACAATGAGTTCATGCATCAGAATGAAGGATGCTCACTTCAATTATTTTTGGGTCAATTTATCTTTAAAGCAACATCTGAACTGAGCTCCTGTAAATAGAATCCCTATTCAGAATTCTACAAGTGCTAGTATGTCCTTTTTTTAGAGAACCGCAAAAGAATATATATTCACATGTATATCCTCACCAGTTAAAAGAGGCCTCGGTAACTGATGCTAGTGCCACTCCACCAACGATCGGCACAAGGGAAGAAACTACCCAAAGAGTAGGCAACTGTTTGAGCAGGATGATTTAAAAGAAGTTAGATAATGAATATTCGATGATATCATAGCCATCAACCACTCAATTATATACTTATAATGTGTGATGCAGTGTGAAAATAAACATTGTGGTCATGCCAGCAATAAAATCAGCAATTCCAAGGAAAATAGCAAACATTCTCACGAGCAGAATAACTAACAATGGAGACTTAGATCAGCACAACTGCTATCCTCATGCCCATGCTATGAAACTGAAGTATAGCAATTTAAACTCCACTCAGTAACTCCAGTGGATGCAACTAACAAGGAAGGGGAAGAAAGCATATGAAATTCATACCTCCCCTAGAAACATAGCAGAGAGTACAACTGAGAAGAAGGGTTCCATAGCCTTGATCGTATGAGTGAAAGAAACAGCCACCTTTCCAAGACTCATATTGGTAAAAAGGTTGCCCAATGTATGCACCACTGCCAGTGGCAGGATTGCTACAAGCTGTTGAGTGAATATTCACAATAAGAATTAGCACATACAAGAAATGGCAATACATTATATAACACAACCAATGCTGCATAACATTGGTTTACCTGTGCACCAGAAATTTTAGGCCTTTTATAGAGATTAGATGTCCACATTAAGATAACAAGCACAGTCCCAACAGCAAACTGAACTGCAGTGACTGTCACTGGGTATGGGTACACCTTCAGAACCTGCAAACAAGATGTTCCTAATCAAAGTCATACTTTCCCAGAACCATCAGCACAAAAGTTGAAAGTACATTCACATTCTCTAGATAAACAACCAACCACAAATAGATATTTAGTTAATGCATTAAGGTAGGTTGATTCCCAAAGATAAATTAAACAAGTTTCTGGTACTTAAAGGACTAGTGAGTGAGAATTTTCTCAAATATCAATTGTTATCTACAACCATATTACAATCATGCATTATTCTGTTTCATTTACTATGTGACCATTTTTATTTTATTTTTTCATTTTTCTCTGTTTGGACATCAATGGTAATCCAAAACCATTTTTAAAAATACATTCATCTGCTTCATTTGCTAAGCGATCTAAATTTTTTTTTTTCTCTGATTGAACAGAAGGAAAACAAAAGAAAAAATAAATCGTAAATTCGTGATCTTAAATTCTTCATTTTTTTGGTTTCCAAAGAAATAAGATATATAAATAAATAAATAAAACTGAATCTCGTACAATTACTTGACTGTGTTAAGTTGATGTTCTCGTTTCCTTGAAGACTTAACATCAGAAAATGTGAGATTTCTCTTTTTCTTTTTCTTTTTTTTTTTTTTTCAATATTTCCTTGGTTTTCTCAGCAACCGAACAGGACCTCATGAATAACCGAATCTCGAACAATTATTTAACTGATTTAAGTTGCTTTTAACGTTTCCTTGAAGACACAACATCAAAAAATGTGAGATTCATATAATTCTTTAAAAAACAAATTTCATTTACTTTTTGTCAGTTTTCTCAGAAGCCGAACAGAGCCTCATGAAAATTATATTGCATAAAAATCAATTATCCTACCGTGATTTCAACATCTACACCTAATAGCAGAAGCAGAAAATATAAACATATACACACAAACCAGATCAAATCAAACAAAGAAGAATAAATCCTACACAATCTCAACACATACAAAACGAAGAAAAGCTTCGAACACCAAAACTAATAAAAAACCGAACCTGCTTGTTGTAGATGTTGAAGTAAATGTTGAAGAGATACCACAGACCAAACAACGATCCAAGCTGCAACGTCTGCATCAAGCTACTCGACTTGGCGCTCTCTCCTGCACTCTCTGGCACCGACGTTGCCCTAACCTCAACACCACTCCTCTTCCGATCCGAACCGAGAAACGACGGCACGGAGCTCCACTTATCGAGCCGTGACGACGGAGAAGTGGAGAAAAACGATTTGCAAGGCGCCGAAGCGGAGAGGCCATTGACGGAGGCGAGATCAAGCGATTTCGGAGAGGATGAGATACATATGGGGTCGAATCTAAAGGGAGAAGCAAGGCGTGAAGGTCTTCGAGGTTTGAGAAGTGGAATTGAAGGAGACGAAGTGAATGCAATGCTCTGCATTTTCGAGATCGAGATAGAAAGTGGAGATGGTTTTAGAGAGAGAAGGGGAAAATATGAGTTATAAAGAGAGAGAGAGAGAGAGAGAGAGAGAACGGGGGGGAGGGAGGGTCGTTGAAGTGTCCGTCTGAGGAGTGTGGTTTGGTATCAGGTGCACAAAGGCGCCGTATGGCAAAGACGAATATATGATGCGGAGCGGATCAGAAATGTGGGTTGTTGGATACTCTCCGGGAATTTGCTTTCTCGGGAAACCAGTAATCGAGCGCACGCCATCGCGTGTGTAACACATCTTTTAAGTTTGCACTCTATCAGTAGAACTGTTATATTAGTTTTTAAGTTTTTTAAACCACATGTGTGCGTGGGAGCAAATTAAGGAAAAACAAACTGTAATGGATTTTTTGAAAGTTGGTAAAATTACTAAATCGTCTCTTACCTTTATCTATCTATACTACTATATAAAGCTAATTTCCTTTGTAGTTAGATTGCACCCTGAAAATACGAAAACATCCTTACAAGCTAATAAAGTTAAAAGACGGTTTAGTAATTTTACCAACTTTTAAAAACTTACCACAATCTGTTCCTCCTTAATTCTCTCTCACACACACACGTGGTTTAAAAAACTTAGAAACTAACCTAGCATTCCCACTGATAGAATGGAAATGTGTTGCACACAGATCGCTTGTGCTCGATTACTAGTTAACTGATAAGGGCATTTTAGTATTTTCAAGTACAGTCTAACCACAAAGGAAATTGGTTTTATATAGTAATATAGATTTCTAAGGACATGTTTGGTTCCAATTCAAATTATAGTTCTTTGAAGCACATTTTTTCAAGAAATATAGTACTTGGATTTTCATTTTGCTTGATCACAAAATTAAAAAAAATTAAAATTGAGGCTTAAAATTTGGAGTTCCCTCAAAACAAGAGAGAGATTTGTGTGCAACGGTATTATCATGTGCCTGTGAGTCAAGTAAAAAGATAAGAAAATAGTAAATGCGTTAAAATTAAAAGATGTGCTTGTTAAAATTTGATCCTCACTTGACACATACATCATTTTTTTAGCTCATATTTTTACGCATATGTCTTTTCTATCGTCATTAAGAACCTTTCAAAAAATTCAAAATCTATTCGATGGTATGTTTGGGAACAATTTTTTATTCATCAAACTTGCAAAACATATGGGTGCAACTAGGTTCATTTTGATTCGGTTGCAAACCACGGAACAAAACCAACTTAGGTCGGTTCTAAAAAATTGAAATAAAAATTGAACTAAACCTACCCTAAAACCAAAGCCAACTTACACCTCTAGCAAAATGACCAAATTTGAAAATGTGTTTTGTAAGATCTATGTTTCAAAGCAGCTAATTTCAAAAAAAAAAATAAGGATAACATTCTCAATTTCTATTTTTTCGCTAAGAGATATAAAATCACTTAAAATAATATTACCGAAATTTTTTGAAAATTGCATAATTCAAATAACTTATAGAATACTCAACCAAAACGCCCCACACTTCTCAAGGAAATAAGAATACATTTTCATTTCCCTACAAAATAATTATATAATATATTGTGTTGATTTATGTATTTCGTGACAAAAAATTATTTTCCAAGCATGGAACCAAACATTCCCTATTTCCTTTGGGGAAAATGGAGGAGGATTCTCGCAGCCATATGTTACAAGAAAAAGAATTTCACGGTTGGTAGAGATTTGATTTGACTCATGGGTGAAAGGGGAAGTGTACTTGATCTTCCATCCTCAACCGACAAGTGGCTAGTTGGCCACCAAATTGCAAAGACTCAGCAAATGGGAGCAGTGATCTGATGAGGTCGAGTACAGTGAGGCTGAGCACGTGGTAAAAATTTGATTGGCTACAAACATTAAAAGTCAAAGGAAAACAAAAATGGGACACATCATTTTGGACCTTTATGAACTCTAAGGTCACGTGAGCTGAAGCCCTTTGATTACGAACGTTTGATCATTTGGTCATCGGTTGGAGGCACAAGAAAGTAGGTGAATTTTTGCTCCACTTTTTAAGCCAAATATAAAAATGCCATTTTTTAAAAAAATAAAATATTAAAAGAGATATATAGAAAGAAAAGTGCAAATAGCTTTCCTCTTTGTGCTAAAAGCATAATATATTACGAAGTATTATTTTCCAGGCATAAGACAGCTTAAATTTTCCTAAAACCCTTTTTTTTTTTTCCCCCCCAAGATGTGACATGACCTTTTCTAACAATTTTTTCGATTGATGTGGCACTAGTTGATTATTTGACCTAGTCCTAAAATTGTTATCTAATTTTTAAGTAAATCAATTCATACTTGGTTTGAAAAAAATTGTATTTATGTCTTATTTTTAGAATAAAACTGAATTGATTAGTAAGGAAAATGAGAGTTGCCAAATAATATGAAAGCAAAACTACCCATACTTATTTTCAGCTGACCAGATTTTCAAGTTTGCCAAACAAGCCCTAAGATGTTGCATTGAGATATCAACTCTATGTAACCTCTCATGACAAATGGCTTATGAGGTGGCAATGCCATAACAGATAAATTTTATCTTTTATTGGACCTGGCTTGAATTACTCATCAATATCTGTTGTTTCAAAAAATTTCTCACCTCAATAATTCAAGATTTGCAGGATGTGAAATATACTTCTAAGATGTAAGATCCCTCCTTCCGGGCTGTGTATACTGTATTCTATATATAGAGAGAGAGAGAGAGAGAATGTGGAATTAAAACCCTGCATATGGATCTCAGAAGACACTACTACTACTAGGCCACAGCCCACAAGGGCCAGTGCCCAGTGGTGAAATAAATGATGCTTTCCCATATAAAGTGAGATTGAGTTCCATAGGCTTGGACAATATTAAGACTATTAGGCTTGAACACAGTTGTTAGTGGGAAAATACACACATATATATATTTGACTGCCCAGTTTCAGCTAAATATAGAGATTCTGGTAGATCCCATTTGGCCAAATACTCCATAATAATTATTTTTTTTTTAAAGAAAAGGACCTCCACAGAAGACCCCCTACCCTTCTTCTTTTAAGTTATTTGAGGAAGGATAGGTGGGTAAATTGAATGAATTATCAAAATCACATTTGACTTGGGTTGTTGGACCCTGCTATTGGCCGGTTTCCTGAAAAATATTTCTTTTTTACACTTCTTTCCTAAAGGTAATAAATAGAATAAAACCACATTTAAGATCAGAAGTTAGTGTTTAACATAGGAGGAAAACTAATCAAGTTTGTCAGTTTTTCATGTCAAATGATGTTTTACTTGGTAACAACAACAACCACCCCCCCCCCCCCCCCCCCCCAAAAAAAAAAAAAAAAAACCAAAAAAAGGAAAGAGATGTTAATACATTAATTAAATAGAGTCCACTGCATATTTCCAGACAGCAAAAGAATTTGAGATTACCATAGAGAGGCAGTGGCATATATTGTGGGCCAAAAACCCCGCCATCACAGTGGTCAGTACACCTGCATCTGCATAGAACACTATTAATCCTAGAAGACATGCTTGCTACAGTCCTATCCTGCATTAAAGGCAACATGAACAAGCAACTGAAGTAAAGCAAAAACAAAAACAAAAAAACCAATGCCCCATTTCATCCACCCGCACACAAGTCATATCCCAGTGAACATGATTTCATTTTAATGTAAAGTGATTCCTCTACGTAGAGGTAATGACAATTGGAGTGTTTAATTTAAATACATGCTTTGACACCATTACAATCTTAGGACATGAATACTTGAACACTTGCAGTCTTCATTACCCGGCAGACAGGGCAAACATCAATGAACCCTTCACAGTCCATGCAGAGACACAGGTGTCTACAAGGCAACAACAAGATATTGACTTCCTTGACCTTGCAAGCTCTACAATTCATCTGCTTCGACGCAAAGACTGGATTTCCAGAACCGCCAACAATGCCTAGATGATTCTGATTAGCATAAGAGGCTGCATCATCCACCTCACTGTCCCCACAACCTTCCTTACCTTGCAAAGCACCTCGTGCGATGACTTGCTCAAGATCACTCTTCAGGGAATTCACAATTGATTCATTGTATTTGGCTCTATTGTGCCAGGACTGAACTTCCATACTGACCTGCTTTATTCTATCCACTAGTTCCTTGTTCTTGCGGTTCATGTTCTCTATTTCGAGCTCTTTCTCATGCAACTTCCTGCCAACTACTTTGTCAATGGTATTCAGGAGAGTAATTGTGTGCTTGTGCTTCAGTTCACTTACACCTTTCACAATGTTTTCTTCCTGCTTAAAATAAATCAAGTCAGAAGTAGTTGGAAAAGGTACAAAAGCCAACAGCAGCAATAAATCTACAATTACTACAGTTTCATGTATGAAGAGTGTCAACACCCTTTTGCAAAATCACCAAATTAGTCTCAATTAATGGCCAAATATATGCTCCTTTATGATTGTAAGTTTGTAACCACTTAATTAATTATTAAATTTATCCAATTTACTCCATATTACATATTCTAAAATGATTCCTGAATTTCAAATTATTCAGTGAAAAAAGTTAACCTTTGGGAATTTCACATTTGTTACCGACTTACCGGGCCCCGCTTAAAAGGAGCAACACTATGTAATGGTCTTTGTCATTGATTAGTTAGAACTTAGAACACATAATAAAATGCTAATTTCATTTTAGGAAGTAGATCTCATAGGAGGCAATAAATATTTTATAAAAGAAAGAATTAAAAGATTTCTTTTGACTGTTGGGAAAAAAGGTAGATCTTAAACCCCCACCATATGTATTATTACAGAATCAGAGTAGTACCTGCACTCTGATATAATGATCGAACTCCCCCTTCTGCCGATCAATCTCAGACTTAAGATTAACAGGGAGGGCACCTGTCATGCTTTCACTTGCAGAAGTAACAGAAGAGTTGTGTTCATCTTCCTCATATGAAAGCCTCAGACCAGTTGATACAGGGTTTGGATTCAAAATGCTTCCAGACTGGCCAGCTTCATCTTGGCAAAAATTATTTAATGATGTGTGAAGCTTTTGCTGTCTGGAAACAGATTCCACCTGCCTACCTCTCTTGATTGGCCGGTTCATCGCAGTTGCATGCTCATTTCCCATGTAGTTTAAGGGATCAACACTACACCCAACTGGAACTGTAACGTAAATTGCAACAATGACTTATGAGATTAGACCAATCACAAAACAAACGAGAAGATCATGAAAAACTCTGAAGTGTAAAACTTTCTCTGAAAATAGTAAATCGTGAGAAAATGCTGATGGATTTCCACCAACTTCCTCCCTCTCTCTCTCTACATATAATTACCCATAGAAAGGACTAACTTACAAGGCCTATTCTAGTCATTACAAAATTACATACATGCATCTTAATTAAGTAAAGAGGCCATCTTTCCCTGCATTGTGATTTTTATAGTAGAAGTACACCAAGTCTCCCTTGATTATGTGGAACCATAATGTGGGTTTGATCTATGTTTGCATAAATTTCAGGAAAAAAAATGACTATTAAGTTAACAATTGCATAAGACATTGCAAGTACAGAACAAGCATTAAGGATTTGACCCTTATATTCAAGCCAAGCAAGAACCTTCTAAGTTCTACCTAAATTATCGCAACTGTAAAAATACAATACAACACAGACGCACCCGCACATGAATGACCTTCCAACATTGCATAACAAATTTAGAATATAAAAGGAGTAGCTTGAAAAACAACAAAACACCACGAGAGGAAAAGCCAAGTAACAAGTCAAAGAAGATCAGAACTACATTAAAATAAATAAAAAAATAGAAGATAACAACAAACGAGCAAAAAGTTCTCAGGAAAAACTCACAATCTCCAAATAACTGCAGCTGAGGCAATGCATTGGCACCATACTGAAACCGGTTTTCCTCAAGGAAAACGGGGAACATGGGATGGCTATTACCACCTCCAAACATATTCCTAACAAAAACCAGCCCATGATATCAGTACTCCATACATCATCCATGCTATCCACAAGTCAAGAAAAAATTACAATCAAGATCAAGTAAAGCAATGTCTTACCGAAATACAATTCATGCACAACAAAATTCCATAACAATAAGGAGAAACCCAGAAACAAAAGAATGCCAGAAGATCACTTTACATTATCCCACAAATCTTAAAGCACCAAAAATTCTAATGATTTTACAAAATGCCAGAAGAACAACCAAATGGAGTGTATCAAACCTCAATAAATTTCTTTAAAAAAAAAAAACCCATCTATCCCAAGGACGAAACTGAAATAGTAACATTTAGTCCTAATCTTAACAAGGATTCCTGATAAAAGATATGTGCGAACTTTTAATATCAGCCCTTTATTTTTCATCTAATGCTCCAAATTTAGTACAACCCAGAATGTAGGCTATCAAAATTTGGGTTGTTAGATAAAAGAAAAAAATAAATAAAGCGCTGGGACTAGAAGTTCACATGTATCGCATATCAGGGATCCCTGATAAGATGGGGACTACACATACAAATGTACATATATATCATTTCACAGAGACTATCAAAAATAAGAAATCTGATTTACCCAGAGACAGCTGCAAAGCGATTCATCTCGGGTTTGATCCACTCTGATCGTATTCAATGACAACCAATGAGCTTATACAAATAAGACTATGCAAAGTAGTAACCACATGGAGACTTATCCAATCCGATAATGACCATTAGCAGAACATGAAAGATCCAAATCCAATCACATCGTATTTCAATAACGAAACAGGCTAGAATCAACCCTAGCCCTCTGTATGCTTCCCAGCAAAAAATTAAAATAAAAAAAAAAAAAATCAAACAACTCACATCAGCTAAGCCAGATTGTTCTGTCAAGCTCATTTGAGCGGACGAAAAGGTGGGTAGGGGAAACAAGATTAAAAATCTAATTGTGATCTCATTTTCCAAAATTTTCTCGGAAACCAAACAGAAATAAAGCTACAAAAATGGGAATCCGTACCTGGAAAAACGCTAAGATTTCGTGGCGGAATCGGAGGGATTGAAGGAATGGATTTGGACGTGAAGGGTGGAATCTGGACGGTGAGAGTTCATGGGGACAGATGGAGAATGGTAGGAAGGGATGATATAAAAAGAGGGGCGTGGTGGTGAGGTGAGTGGGTATCGGTTAAGAAAACCGACGATTCCAGAAGTACGGGGACTCGAAATCTTCATCGCTGTCTCTCCAGCTTTCTTTTCTTTTCTTTTCGTTTTCCTCACACCATCACTCATATTTAAATTTTTTTATTTTTCTTTTCTTACTCATCTCATTGTGCGAATTGACCAAAATGACCTTTTTATTTCTTCTCCATTTTTCTTCTCTTTCTTCTTTTCTTTTTTTTTTAAGGGCCGTTGGTTGATTTTAGTATTTACCTTAAATGGTAAAGATTAGAGCAACTCCAATAGAGAGATCTACTTACACCAACTAAAACTAAATTTTACTCACTTTTTCATGATACGTGCTTTATCATTTAGCAATTTCAATTATTATATTTGATTTTTAATCAAATTTTAGGTCATATTTAATTCAAGATTTAGCATTTAATCATTTTTTCAATAGAGATGAATCATGTGTACGACCAAGGATCAATTTTTCTCTCACCCTCAAATTTGGCTTTGGGCTTTTGACCCATCAGAGCTGATATAACCAAATCTTAACCTTTTGTTACGGTAATACTTAAAATATAATGTTGGTTTCTCCAAAATAACTATTACCAATGGAATTGGTCTTATAAGTTTTTTTTAGTATTAAATTGAATAGGCAATAGATTTGCTCGTACTTTGAAAATTAATATTGGGTCAAAAGCATAGAAATCTTGTTTGCCAAAAGTTGAAATTTAATCAAATTTTAAGTCATATTTAGTTCAAGATTTAGCTTTTAATCATTTTTTCAATAGAGATGAATCATGTGTACGACTAAGGATCAATTTTTCTCTCACCCTCAAATTTGGCTTTGGGCTTTTGACCCATTAGAGCTAATATAACCAAATCTTAACCTTTTGGTGCGGTAATACTTAAAATATAATGTTGGTTTCTCCAAAATAACTATTACCAATGGAATTGGTCTTATAAGTTTTTTTTAGTATTAAATTGAATAGGCAATAGATTTGCTCGTACTTTGAAAATTAATATTGGGTCAAAAGCATAGAAATCTTGCTTGCCAAAAGTTGAAAATAAAAAGCGCCTAAAACCAACCTCATCAATGAATAAGAATTGGAGCTAATACAAACATAATTAGATATTAATGATTCTTTTTTTTATTTTTTTTAGGTGAGGGGTTAGATTCCTAAACCCTCATTAACTCACAAGTCGGATCCCTTATCTTATTTCTCTTGATTGTAGTGTCAATGATTTGGACCCGTAACCCCTTTTGAGAGCGTATTAAGTTACATGGCTCGATTGATAGAATAAGACATATACTTATCAATGGAAAGTCAATAAACCAAACAAATGCGATTATTATATAAATTAAGTGTAGAAGTGTTGCTAAAAAATATATTTTATTATGCAGCAATGTTACATCTATCCATTTCATGTGTTGGGTGTTGTGGTATTCACAATTCAAAATAAAAAGAGTTGATTTTTTTTATTTTTCAAAATCTTATCATTAACATATTAGTCGGAAAACAAAGTGAGTGGTTGAAGTTGATAGTTTTTGTATTTTCCTTTGTTGCTAGATGCCAATACAAAAGTGCCTAACAAAAGGGCCAAAGATAAAGGGTGACATTGATAAAATAAAAAATAAAAAATAAAAACAGAGCATAGTCATTTGGTCGGTAATAATGTTAAATATGGGAGAATTTTAGATTAGTCTAGTTACCGGAAAATAATTATAATTAGTAGTCATTCTTAATTAAGTTAATAGTCATCTATACTACTATACAAAGCCAATTCCTTTTGTGGTTGGACTACACCTAAAAATATTAAAATACCCTTATAAATTAATAACGTTAAGAGACGATTTTGTAATTTTACTAATTTTGAAAAACCCACCACAACCTGTTTCCCCTTAATTCTCTCCCACACACATATACGGTTTAAAAACTTGAAAACTGACGTAACAGTTTCACTAATGTAATGGAAACTTGAAAAAATGTGTTGCACAAAAATCACGTGTGCTCAATTACTAGTTTATTATGAAATTAATAATAATTTGTATTGAACTGTAATTATTTTCCCTTACCCCCGACCAATCTAATATTTAACCCCCACTATTCCACTAATGAACCGGCTCTTCAAAAAATAAAAAATAAAAATAAAAATCTGGCTCATGTTGCATCCTTAGTGGTGAGGGCATTTTCGTACTTAGAGCATGTTTTTTTTTTTTAACCTCCATAATTATTGTTTTCGATTTAGTACATATTCAGGGTGAGCAGGTGGTGGTCGGTCCAAGGCCAATCAAAATCAGCAAAGAAAAAATATACAGAGTAATTAATAATGAAGATAAAGAAGAAAAGGCAGGGAAGAATCACGATGAAATGCTGAGACGGAGGCGGGCACATGCGTGTAACGGCTGAGTAATGCTCACTGCCTCCTCCTGCTCTTGCGTGGGGTCCCACCTTTTGCTTTGTTTCTGCCTGACGTTTTGGACAGTTGAAAACAATAATGACGAGGAACCGAATCCGGGATACGCGCTCACACATGTTACACACACTCGCGAAAGACTGCTAAAAGGAAAACAATTTTAAGCTTTAGTTCTATTTTCATTTCAATATCTTCGATTTTAAAATTAAAAAAAAATAGTCTTTTTTCTTTTTTATCACTAATCTCTCACAAAGATTTCAATCTAGATTATTCCTCTAATGACATCCTGTTCAAGCAACGATTTGTACGATAAGATAAGTTAATGGAATAAATGTCTTAAACCCCTTTTTTTTCTTTTTTTTTTTCTTTTTTACTATACATACATAGGTATAGCGGGAAAAAAAAATTATAAAGAAAAAAAGAAATACAATGTTTTTCTCATGTGCTCAAGATTCATTCATTTAGAGCATCTTCAAAGGTGAGCTATATGATGTGTTATTGCTATATTATAGCATTTAGCAGAAATTGAGATGCCCCAATGGTGTGTTAAATATAGCAATATGGCACAAGGGTGAGTTATTGTTATATTTGCTGTATCAGTTTTTTTTCCATTTTTCTTTCAAATTTTTCTTAGTAACTAAACAGCCCATAAATAAATGCAATATTTTAAAAAATAATATTGAAATCTTATATATATAAATAAATAAATAAATCAGAAAGCATACCCTTTTTTTTAACTCATTCATCCCATTCAAATAACATTGCATTTGATTCACGATATAACTCATTTACTATCTTACGAGACCTTAAATTTGTGGAAATAATTGAAGTTGTGGCAAAAAATAACACACTACGTTTATTTGCATCATTGGAGCACATTGTGCTAAATTATAGCATTTGGCATTGTAATATGTGCTAAAATAGCAATAGCACACCTAATTTAACTCACATGGCTAGAAATGCTCTTATAATATTTTTCTACTCAATTTCGACTTGATTTTTCATCCAGAATCTAACCGAATGAGGACATTGCATTAATTTTTTTCTCTAAGGGGGTTATATGAGATATGGCTAAACATTAGAAAGAGCTCTTGTTGTTTACTCATTTCGTTTTAATGTATTCAATTTTAAAACCGGCCAAATTAGACTTTAAAATGAAGTCTTTTAGTATTTTCATACATAATGCATGAGTTAATGAAACAGATGTCTTAAGCCCATTCATAATGAATTTGGCCAATCTGTCGGTGGCTCTTTTTATTTATTTATTTTTTTAAGCATTAATTTGTCTGTGACCTTCCCCTCTTTTTTTTTTCTTTTTTTTTTGGTATATTAGGAGGGATTCGAATTTCTAACCTATCTTATTTCAATTTTTTTTCCTCACCCTCACTTACCATTAGGCTATCGTCAGTAACTTAACCTGTATGTGACTTTAACCCTTTATATTTGGCTTTTATTTTCTTGTGATATCTGGTCAAAGATCTCGAATTGACGTGGTTAATATTTTAATTTTGGACAAACAAATTGGGTGGGGCCTTTCTTCTTAGACAAATCATGCCATTTAGGTATTTAGGTGGAAAGTAGAGACAAACGCACTCCATTTACTTCCATTATTGTCTTTGGTCCATCCTCCCAACTACAAGGCTATATTTAAAAAGGTGAGAGTGAAGTTTTTTCTAAAATAACTAGCGCGAGTAATCTAATGACGCTAGTTATTTTTTAGGTACTTTAAATATTTTGTTGATAATCTTTCTGTTCTTAATTATTTGGTGGGGAGAGAGATTTTGCATTGTGTTATCATTTCTAGTGAGACGATCCATTAATCCAATTGGAGTAACAAATGAACTCTTTCCATTTTTTTTAGGGCTGTCGCCAAAAAAAACAAGTTGTATAATTGGAGTTATTCTCCTTGCAAAATCTTCTTAATTGGTGGAACTCCAGGCAGATTGGTTCGCCAGAATAATCTCTTCCTATATAATAGTCCGATGATCAAAGAAATAAAGAATGGTGCATAGAGAGAAAGAAAGTATTAATTTTTTATTATTGTTAAAAAAACATTCGACTAGTGAACATTTGCTGAATGTGGCTAATCAAATTGACAACAATCAAAATAGCTAACCATATAGATAATCCTTTTTAGAAGGATAAATGAAGTTAATTTGGCTAACTAAAATAACTAAAAAGGTTGGATAACTAACCCATTGGAGTTGCTCTAAGTGCTGTTTAGTAGGGTCACTCATTCACTCACTCACTTTCACTTATCAACTTATATAGAGTAACTATCAAAATTTCAAGAAATTGATGTAGCAAAAATTTTCTTCCATTTTATCAGTTTTAAAAGTAACTATCAAAATCTTATATCACCTCATTGCACCCTAAAACCTCACACATTATTTTTTTTATGCAGTTTGAAGAATGTGTGCCAATATTGCAAGAAAAAGAGTTTATATTCAATGCTTATGCTAAGGTGAAAAAACACGGCACCGTATTGAACTCAATAGATGACAACACCACAGCCTTGAGGTATGGTGCAAATCAATAGTTCAAATTACAAGTTCAAAAATCTTGCTAAAATGACAAAAATGTCTTCAATGGGAGTGCTTTTTGAGCTCGTGGTCCAAGCCATTAATTTGCACCTCATCATTGAGGTGTTGCCATCGGCTTAACCCTACACAGTGCCACATTTATTTACCTCATAACCCGATCCCAATTCCAAGAAAGAGAACCCCACATGCAGCAAATCAAATTGAGAAGTCTGGTTGCCGTACGATCTAAGGCATTTTGCTTTCCGTGATAATCTCCTGCCATCAATCAAACTTCAAAAGTGCCTTAATGTGGTCCGAACCGGTTTAGTTGTACTGAAAATGATGTGGTATTTTTTGGTAGATGGCCCTCTCATGAACCTTTATCCTGGTTGTGCTTTGAGCAACATCCATATCACTATTTAGGACGGCTTCATTTTTCATTTTATTTTCATTTTAGGGAAAAAACCATTTAAATAATAACAATTATTATTAATTTAGGAGGTGATGGCAGATTACACAACCTAGAGTGAATACAATAATTGATGGATCTATCAAAAATTGCATGCATAAGCTTTCTGGTTTAGCTCCTGTGAAGTTGGTTGAGCGGTTAAATTTTAAATATGAATATGAAACATTAATGAATACAAAAGTTAATGATTTCAATTTCTCGTAAAAATCGTTGTCTATGTGAATATGAAACATTTCACAAGCCGTTAGAGAAATAGTTTAGGCAGAAACCTTGATGGGAATAGGGCTCAAGCTACCCCAAATAGTTTATAAAAAAAAAAAAAAGGTTTTACGCTCAAGCATTTTTCTTTTTTCTTTATAAAATGCTGATATTATGTTTATTTCAAAACAACCCAAAAAAATAAAATAAAATAGTAATGTTTACTCATAAATCATAAGATCTAAGCATAGTGGTAAATTTGTGAATTGAGAATTATGGACAACATGAATAATTCACAGTTATTCAAAAAAAATTTAAACTCACTTTCCAGTTTACTAATTTCATGGGCAGGGATCCTGCAAAAAAAATAAAAAATAAAAAATAAAAGACAAAAAGATAAAACAAATAAATAAAATCCTGGGCAGGGGCATTTGGGTCCAATTCTTTTAAAATCGTCCATCAAAATCATACAGCTGATTTTCCTGTGGGCAGGGAGGCATTTGGGTCCCATCGTCCATCAAAGTAGGACAGCTGATGCTGAGACTTCAGTGTTATTACTCCAAGTGGACTCACACCAGATCACAACCACAGAGCTTCTGGTAATGTGGTCTCCATTAAAACAGAACACCCTCTTCCGGCCTTCAATGCTCTGCAATCATTACTTATCATCAATTTAATCATCTCTCGACACGTGGAAGTCCCTGTGCCGTATAAGCACCACCAAATATCTGATACTTTATACTAGAGTGGCTCCAACCATACATGTCGAACAACTTAAGTATTCATTCCATTACCAAGAAAACCCCAACTGAA
Organism: Liquidambar formosana; assembly: GCA_039720395.1. Classification (NCBI taxonomy): domain Eukaryota; kingdom Viridiplantae; phylum Streptophyta; class Magnoliopsida; order Saxifragales; family Altingiaceae; genus Liquidambar; species Liquidambar formosana. The sequence continues at coordinate 27,578,467 of CM077828.1, forward strand.
AATCAACTACCCGAATTACCCTTATATCACTAATAATAGCACCTTTATCCCTATAATTATTTTCAAGTTAAGCCAAGTTGAGTAGGAGACTACGTAGGCTTGACGCATTAAATTAATGAGATAAAAAGTAAGGCTTAAGCTCGTATAATTTAATTTATGAGTTAGCTCAAACAAGGATTTTATAAAACCAACTTTGAATCAAAGTTATTTAACGTACCGATAGACTTTATCAGGCTGAGTAGTGTTTTATTTAAATTTGACTTAATAAATTAGCGAGTTCAGAAATAAGGTCTGAAATTGGCTTATTTATTTTACGTAGGAATTTGAGCAAACCTTTATCAATTTGCTGTCCAGCAGCAACTATAAGAAAATTTAATAAAAAAAAGAAGGAAAAAAAGGTGGGAATGACTGTAAGACCTGTCCAGCAAGCCTAATTAAGTATGTGCACCTTTTATGAAAATTATATAAGGGGATGGCTATTATTACCATAATTTTTTTTTTTATACTATCTTACTTATTTTAAACTTCTCAAAATTTTATGACAAATATAAAAAAATTTCATAAAAATTGTTCGCGTAGTCTGTTAGAACACATTATTTTAAATAATTTATATGTTTCCAAAATCTATCGTTTACAGAAACAAAAATTGTAAATAACCAAAATATTAACTTAAATGATAGATTTAAAAAAAAATTTATTCTATAAAATTATTTAAAATAATTTTTTTAATAAACTGCACAATCTATTTTTATATTTTTTATATTTTTCATAAAACATTGTCAAGTTTAAAATAAATAGAGAAATAAAGAAATTTTGGTGGTAAAAATAACGACCTATCACATAATGGCATATCCCGTAATAAATGTGGAGCACAAAGCTACTGTTGGATTCTCTAATGTCTCGCCAATACGGAGTAGTAGACATCAGGATTCAATAGACTTTCGCGGAAAATTTTTTTGGAATTTTATCCTGCGAGAGATAGTGAGCGAAAAAATTTTGCGGATAGGGAAAGAAAAATGCATACGTTAAGCCCTAATAAGGATTTTCACGGAGTTCAATACGGGAACGAGGAGGTCGTGGCCGGCGGCCGGCCGAGGGACCGCCGGTTATGTAGAGACGGAGATAGGGACGAGAAGGGTTGGGTGGTCGGGTTGTAGAGATCTCGCGAAAGCTTGCCGGATCGTTGCCTGTGCTTCGGAGAGAATTGGTGGCGGCGGTGGTGGAGAGAGTCAGAGTTCAAGTTCGTTCCTTTCTCGGAGCCAAACGTATGCTTTGTTGAAGCAGCAATTGGAAGTTGCTGCGAAATCTGAGGTTTCTCCCTGTATCCTGCTCTCCCTCTTTCTGTGTCTCTATATGTATACTTATGTATTATGTATGTATGGATTTTTCTATCTCTCTCTCTCTCTCTCTCTCTCTATTTATGTTTGTATGTTTGTATCTATTGAAAATGAGCTGTTTTTAGGAAACATTTTTAGAAATCAATATTAGAAAAGAGTTCCCTAACATGGTTTTTTTTTTTTTTTTTTTTTTTAATAAAGGATTTGTGGCTTCTTATACCATTAAAAATTCATTATAACCATTTGGTTTTCCATTTGGACAACCATACAGACCCTTGATGTTTTGGATAATTGAAAAGTAATGAAGGGTAATCTAAGGGTAATATGCTGATTGGTTGAATGGAAGTTTAATTATGTTCAGTTTGGTGGCTGAGAAAATTGGGGGAAAGAAAAGAAAAGTTAAATTCTGAATCTACTGATGTGGTTGATTCTGTTATTGGACAACAGAAAACAGAAAACAGAAAACGTGTTTCAGAAATCAGCAAAAAAAAATTGGGAACATGTGATGTTGTCAGTTAGCGACTCTACGAGCAGGTAACTGTTTTCAGAGCGCATAATCAAACTGGTCCTTATCTTTTATGTTCTTTTCTTTTCACAACAATGAATAAGTCATATCGACTCGGCTAAATAGTTGAATCAGGCTTTCTAAGGGCATTTTTCCCCCCTTTTTCAATGTTCCAATTAGTGAAAATATCAAGTTATCAACTCAGCAAATCCTTAACCCCAACTACGATCGAAGATAAATGAGATTCAAAAAATTAGTTTCTTTTATTGGAGTATATTATTATTTTTTTTTAACATATTCTTAGCCACCAAACAGAGCATTATTGTTTTGGGTTTTATAGGGGTTGCGCATGTTGAACAGGATAAAATATAATTCTTTACTTGTTTGTTTTTATTGTAGGATTACAAAGAAGCTGCAAGAATACGTGATTCATTAAAATTGTTTGAGGAAGAGGAACCAGTTCTGCGTCTTCGGAGGTTGATGAAAGAGGCAGCTGCTGGTGAGAGGTTTGAGGTAGCCAATTCTGACTCCCAGAGCCATTTTTCTCAACATTTCATTTGTCAAGCTCATCCTTTTAGTAGCAATCTGTATGTGAGATAATTAAATATTAGGTTCCATTATGAATGCTGCCTATATCGTGGCATTGAAAGGTTCCACTTTACTAGAGATTGTAGAGGATGTTCATGCTGGTGTTGGGTTTGGTTCAAAATGACCACCTTTGTGTTCTAGTGATCAACCTGGGCCTTTGGGCCTTTTATTTGGAACCGTTTGATGGGAAAACAGGGGCAGAGCTAGGATTTTATTAGAGTAGGGGCAACCTTTAGTATCCCTGAAATATAAAAAAAATAAAAAAATAAATAAAAATATGTTAGTAACCCCCCCCCCCCCCCCAAAAAAAAAGGTAATTTTGAAGAACAAAATTTGCCCCACTATCCCCTGTGTGGCTCTGCCCATTTGTTTAAATTTTATATTGTGTTTGATTGTTCCTCCATCAGCTTTGAAATAGTAGTTTCAATCCTTGTCGAACCATCACAGCCTCCTCTTGAAAGAAATTTTTTAATTTTAAGTGGCTGTAACTCTGCATAAAATGTTGCTGATGCTTCATTTGTTTACTTTTGAGCTCTAAACCCTGCCTTTAATCCCCATGTATTCTCAGCAACCAAAAGGAGAAAAATGAATATATCAAGAAAATAAATATATCCTCATGCTGTTATTGTGATCAAATCATTTTGATTAACAGCAGGTCATTAAGTACTGGCATGACTGTCAAATTGTGGAAAACCTCTTTCAACAGTGGTTATTACAGGATATGGAAGTTATGAAGTTGACAAAAGCCTGGTTAAATTACTATACTTTTGCAAGATATATTTCATAGAATAAAAACAGCATCAGTTTTGTCAATTTTGTGTCTCTTAATTCTTTCCTAATGCATTCTGATCTTGCTGAAAGGACCTAATTTCTTAACTGCATGATTATGGTCAAGGGCTCAAGGCTATTAACTCAAGCTTTGCATGCAGCCATCCACTAACTTTCCTATCATTAATCAATTTTTGTAATTTCTTTTCCTAGGAAGCAGCTAAATATCGTGACGAGCTTAAGGAAATTGCACCGCACTCTCTCCTGAAATGTTCAAGTGATGCAACAACCTTGGTATGTTAACAATCTGATTTTTTAATGACGACTGCCTAGTGTTCGGTGACTAATGTCTTAAATTAGCTGACCACATCAAGTTCATGTAATTTTTGTCATTTTTTTAAGTCCACCTAGTTGTTTCATATGAGGATATCATTGTGTAAGAAGTTAGTGATTATCAATTGTTGGTCAATCTTGTCTTCTTCTTCTTCCTTTTTTTTTTTTTTTTTTTTTTTTTTTTTTGGTGTGGGGGGGGGGGGGGGGGGGTTTAAAGTTTAAACCTAGTTGTCCAAGTATGAGTCATACTGTATGGTACTCTTTTATAATCAAATTACTGGCCATTCTTAGATGGCCACTTGTCTGACTATGACATGTCCTTAGGATTTTTTTTGTAAAGAAGGAAAAAATGCTGTTACCATTTTATTGAATTTTCTTAAATATATTTTATTTCCATCGTATCATGCCTATATCGCCCTTCGACCAAAGAAAAGGAAAAAAAATGTTGTCATACCATAATATCTTGATTGCTATGTAAACGGAAATTTTGTAAGCATTATATATAGGTTTTATATAAGGATTGTGTTCCTTCTTGTGTCTTACACCTATTGACCCTTCCAACTTAAAGATTCTTTTGGGGTCTTTGGACAACTTGTAGAAATCAATTGAATTGTGTTAATGGGTCAATTTTTTTTTCAATCATAGGCAGGATCCTGTTTAGGATTTTAAGAAAGTTCATTATTCACATACTTTTTTATTAATATAATGGCGGTGACTCAAATTATATATGTAAGGTTAATATTGCTTTTTTTATTAATTAACAGTTTTGACTTCTGTTTCATAATTAAAAAGTTATTATAACTTAATGACATAGTTAATTATTTATTGATTTAAAATAATTTTATGATTTCTTTTATCGAATAGACTGTCTAAAAAAATTTATTATTTCTATATTGAATTTTGGGAAAAATTTTGAACATGGCAGGAATGAATGGGCATCAAGAATGGATTGGGTTATTTTGCCATGTGTGGCTTTCATCTTTCCATCCTATTTAATCGTGGACAAAAGACTGCATAAATTTGCATGAAATGGTTAATCATTTTTTAAAAAATATTTTTTAAAATTTTAAATCTCTTATTTTTCAGGGAATCAGGGTTCAAGTTAGGAGTGTTTACATTGAGGGACGAAGCCAGCCGTCAAAGGACCTGTACTTTTTCGCTTATAGAATAAGAATTACCAATAACTCAGACCGCCCTGTTCAACTTCTCAGAAGGCACTGGATCATCACAGATGCCAATGGGAAAACTGAGAATGTCTGGTCAGTTTATTTTTATTTTTTTCCCTTTGATGCTTATCTGCAAAGTCATCAAAGATACTTTATATGTGCATTTGAATCTTATTGTTTCATGTGCATGGGATCTATTATTTCTTGACTTGGGAATTATATATGTTTGTCCTTATTGCAGGGGAATTGGAGTTATAGGTGAACAGCCAGTTATACATCCTAAGACTGGTTTCGAATACTCATCTGCATGCCCATTAAGCACTCCCAATGGAAGAATGGTAAGATGGGACAATTTTGCTTGCTTCCTCTCTTCCACGTAAAGCTAGTAACTTTTGTGTTCCATATGTTTTGTTAGTAAATAGAATCAGGAAAAGAAATGTTTCAGTTTCTTGGATGAGGCCTGTATTATAAATTTATGATAATTTCCATTAAAAAAATAGTAATGATAATATGCCAGCGTTAATTCATGATTGAAGTAATACATAACATGAGATTAACGTTGCTTAGGTGGCAGCTTTATAACGAGCAAAACAAATTCCCACAACAAATAAAGGATGTTGCATTCCTTTGTATTGGAAGATTATCAAATTTGCTTTTTCAGAGTATCATTTTTCTTGGGCTCCGAACACCCCATGACTGGAGTTTCTCAGAACATCTTTAGATCTACTGATTCATAGTTCCAAATATAGCTGTAATTAATAATATGTTCCTAGGGCATATCTGAGATGGACTATGCATCCATGCAGTGTGGAAGCTTTGTTTTTTAGGTTTTTTTTTTGGGCTCACCTCTACACTAGGTAAACAAAGAGTATTAGTTGGAATATCGAACTTCAGTGATGGAATAGGAAAATCCTGCATGTGTTCAGGATATCATTCTGAGTCATGGAATTGGAAAATCCTGCACATGTTCAGTATATCACGAACTTAACTTTCAGAAAAGGGTCCTTGTGACCATTTATACAATTTTCATGCTTGATATCTTTGATTGGGTCTGTTCTTTTGATGATAGGGAGTTCTAAAATTAGTTGGAATGTTCTTCTATCAGAAGTCACCCATGAAATTAAAATTTCTTTGGTTTTATTACAATGCAGGAAGGTGACTTTGAGATGAAACATATTGATATTGTAGGCTCACAGACATTCAATGTGGCTATTGCCCCGTTTTCTCTTTCCACACTTGGTGATGACACCGATACTTTTTGAGATGTACATGTCATTTGGAGAGGCAGAAGAATGGCATTGACATTTCTGGGTTTTTTTTTTTGACAAATTCAAAGGTCAAATAACTATTTTATTGTCAGAAGTAAATACTCTAAAGCAGTGTATTCGGTGAATGTAAGTGTTAAAAATGATCTGTAATACTAGGGTATATAGGGTACAATCTCATCAATTGTTTTTCTAGATGGAATTAATTGATGACATTCTATGTTTTGCAAATCTAGGAAAGAATTCAAATAGTATATATGAATTTCTAGTTTTTGTGACAGGACGGAATGAAATCTTTGTTTATATACGCCTTCATTGAACTCCTGCATCCTGGAATTTGGAATGATGCTGTGTTTTCAAACCTGGATTGGATCAAATAGTTTTAACTGTTGGAATGACAACTAATTGGCGTTCTGGATTTTTGACCTACAGGGTGTCCTATAAAATACTGAATAAAAATAAATTTTGGAGATAATCATTATTACAATTTTTTAAAGGATAAATGTTACTAAACTTTTGGTAGATTTTCATTTTTTTTTCACTAATGTGAGATATATTCAAGTTCTTTTTGGCCCCTTGAAGAGAAAAACATCTTTGCATTTTTCAGAAAATATAAACAAAATTTCTCTGTTGTTTAGCAGGGGATGGAATGGGTACCAAGTGCTATGCTCTAGTTGTATTTGTACTAATTAGTTCTCACACGAATATCTCTCTTGCTTATAGCCAGTTTTTTGCACAAAATATGAAAACCTAGTGCCAATCCATTCAGCTGGCCATGCTTCTAAAGACGACGGCCTCTGTCTCTGTCTCTCACGCGCGTGCGCGCACACACACCCCTATATTTGCTTAATATGAAGACTATGGCCTCTCTCTCTCTCTCTCTCTCTATCTATATATATATATATATATATATATTATGATGATCAGGTAAGCGCATTCTGATATAACTTATATTGACACCTACATTAGAGATTATACCTCGTACATTAGTGGGTTAAAAGATACATTAAGCCAATGCAAAGGGTACAACCCTCCATGCATAGTGCTGATATAACTTGTATCAACACGTGCTGACTTGATCAAGACTGATATATATATACAGTAATCATCCTATATCTGGGATCCCGTATAGGATTTACATCCGGTTCATGCACAAGGACTGTTGGATTTGATTGAACTATTCAAATTTGATGCATAAGGACCGTTTGATCAAATCTTATAATCAACGTTATGCATGGACCGGAGGTTACGGATAGGGTCACTTTCATATATATATATACCGGAGTTTACGGATAGGGTCACTTTCATATATATATATATATATATATATATATATATATACGGTTCCGTTCCAGTCAGCTTCAGCTGAGATATGGTATATCAGCTTAATGCAATCTCAACCGTCAAAGCCTTTAAGCTTCATCCGATGGCTGAGGAAAAAAGACACAAGCTGACACACTTTTCAGCCTTTGCAGGCAAAATTCACATCATTAGATGAAGATTAAAGGCCTTGAATGGTTGAGATTGCATTAAGCTGATATACCATATGTCAGCTGAAGCTGATTGGAACGGAACCGTATATATATATATATATATATATATATATTTCCCTTAATGAAGGGTCTCTCGCTTAGCCTGGTTCGCTCCTCAAAATATTGAAGACTACCTAACCCATTTTCTGCCGCAATAGGAGCCCTCCAAACTGTCCGGCTGTCCCATTAATAAGTAGCTTGTCATCTGAAATTTCAGGAGCTAAGTTGGGTGCCCCTCATTAGTTGTCACTAAATATGGAAGGTATGCTCCCTCTCTCTCTCTCTCTCTCTCTCTCTCTCTCTCATATATATATATATATATATATATATATATATATATACTGCTGGACATATTTGATGAAGCATGTTCATGTGAAGGGTCCTTATTCTGCAAAATGTAGTAGTGTAATGTCTGCTGTCTCCAATATAGTCTATACTCATTGATAATCTAACAGGGACACAGGTATGAATATCATTTCCATTTAATTGCCAAGGAGACAGATGACAATAAAGGATATTGGGGATATATCCAACAACTGTTCCAATTTTTCATAATTTCTTCTCCTCCTTGGCAACAATATCAAGACTTGTGAAGCACTATTATTATCTTTAAAATTACTTTTTAAGTAGAAGGTGGTTGGAATAGTGAAAACACAATCACTCTGATGAAGCAAGATGGACATAGAATAGTGGGGGGCCTGTTTCTATTTATGAAAGTAATAGATGCTGATCGATCATGGGCTGCAGCTCAATTTTCTAGTTTATTTTCGTTGCATATTGAAGCTTGTGATTAGGATTTTATGAATTATTAATCTCTAAAAAAATATTTAAGTAATATTTTTTGGGAGGTGCCTCTGGGTAATCAACCGTGTGTTAAGCCGATGGACTTGTAGCCTAATAGTTGCTATCAGGTTTGAAGAGGAAATTTTGAGGTTGATTTGCGAGCCCTTTCGTTGGATTAGAGAGGGCGAGGACTCAGTCCTCATGGATGGGTGTAGGGGCATTAGGGCATACAATGATTCTTTGTTTAGTTTCCTAGGGAGGGAAAAAAAAAAAAAAAAAAAAAAAAAAAAAAAAAAAAAAAAAAAAACCCTAATCAAATGAATTATATGAGGCCTAAATTTGAGGGAGGATTAGTTGAGTGATGGTTTCCTACTTGGTTGGTTCAATTCATGCCTCTGTCACCTTTTAACTAAATGAAGATCTTCACTCCTCTATAAAACAAACGCATCAACCAAGAAGTTTCCTTGTTTAGCCCTATTCTCTTCGCTAAAAGTCACCAAATTATTTCTTTTGGTCCTTGTTTGGTCACGTTTATGTGAGAAACAGTTTCAAATTGAGACATCTCATTGTTTTGGGGTAATAAGCAATCAAAAACGAACGAAATAACACTATCTCAATATCTTAACAATCATGGGTCCTTTTTATTTTGTTTTTTTCCCCACTTTTTAAGCAAGGGAAACAAGCAATGGTACACAAACAAAACCACACATCTTAATTTCTTCACAGTTGAACATCTTGGGTCTTTTTTCGTTGTCGGTCTTCTTTTTTCTTTTTACCAATTTGGAAACTTATATACACACATATTATAAACTAGTAATGTTATTGATGAAGACAAATACTCTTATGAAACTTCGAAACACACTATGATCCTTTGCCTTCTTAATTGTCTCCTTATATGTTCCTTTTTTTATTTTATTGGTTTGGGACATTATTTTTTGATGTCTTTGTTCTGTTAACCCTTTTCCAACTCAAACACTAAATACAATAAACCAATGAGAAAGAAGAGACTGAGAGGGAAACCCAAGGAGAGAGACGATCCCAATTCTTTTGAACTCAAGTGTCGGATAATGCTTGCACGATTTACCATCCAACTTAAATCGTATCATACTATGTAATTTATATTGATCTTTTTCCCTAGTTATTTCTAGTATGTACTCAAGTAATATTTCCAATATGATGCTCTAAGCTCTTCCATTTCATTCCAAAAAAAAACAAACTCAAACGCATGCTGTTGCCAATGCCACTACACAATGACATCAAAAAGGCCATGGCCCATGCTTGGATTGGTCAGGTTATAATGCTATGGGGCAATGCTTTGCATGGCCATGCGAAATTGTGAATGCACCTTCGCATAGGCGCATTTCACATTTTCACCATTGCCTTCTGCCGACGCTGCAAGTTGTGGAATGGGCCTTTTTCTCTTTCTTTCCTTGCTGATGATGCCTAAAGTGGTAGGGGTTTTTCTTTTTCTTTTTTTTTCTTTTTTTTATTATATCTGTGAGCGTTGGGCCCTACAGGCATAAAAGTCATGAGGAAGTGTACCCACAAAGAGTCGGCCGCAATAATCGGAACTGACAGGAAAATAACGGACATTAGTATTTGTGTCAAAGTAAGAAGGCCCCACGTCTTAAGCATGCCCCATACACCAAGTAACTTATGGCTTTATGTGTGGCTAATTTGGACTTGCTTGGTCTCCAAGCCTGCCACAGGGCTACGATCTTGACAAGTCACGTTCAACAACAAAATGTGTATACTATAATGCATCCTTAGCAGTTATAAAATATGTTAGTCCTATAATATAATAAATGTTGTATCTCATGCATTAATGAATTAAGATTATAAAATATATTAGATTAATATATAAATTATAATATCAAATGCATAATATTAATATAAGTTAAGTAAACACGTGTCGACCTGATCAGAATTGATTACAAATATAAATATAAATATGGTTTCGGTCATATAAAGTGTATTGATTGATGCACTAACGGATCATACCTCATGCATTGATAGGTTATAGGATATAATCCCCACTACACGTGTTAATATAACTCACTTTAACACATGTTTATAGGGCTGACTAGTATATAAATATATATATATATATATATATGAAAAATATTCGACTACATATATACATAATATTGATTGGTTATTTATAATTGTCACACTTCTTGCACAAGATAGTTATGAATAATCTCAATCGGTATATCGTATGTACGACGTCAATTAATCAATATATGTTGCTTTTATTAACATCAACACCACATTGGAGGTCATTAGATGTTGTAGTACCTTATACATAAGTGAGTTATATTGTATGACCTAAACATGTATAGAGTTCAATTCCTAATACATATTGATGACAGATCTAAAAATTCCTAATTATACAATATAATATCAAAATTAAAAAAATATAATTTTTCATGCAAATTTTTTATACGGTTCTTAATTCATTCGATGTTACCAGATTTAATGATTATATTAATTATTTTTTTTGGACCTTTGAAACTATAGAGATCCCACAGCTAAAAATGTGATTAAAAAAAAAAAAAGAAGCGATGATTTGACACCTGTTGACTGTTGTCAAGCATTTCCCAGTCAACTGTCACCCTAACCGGCAGTGGGACTCGGACACATAGACTTTCAAGCTGGATAGGGTTTTCTCCCTCCCTACACACAACATTCACTTTCCCTTTCTTTTCTTTTCTTTTCTTTTCTTTTCTTCCACTCTTTTGGATTGAGAGTAAAAAGGCCAGCCGGTGATGACTCAATCAGTCAATCACCACCCTTGTAATAAGGCACATTTTATAAAAGAAAAATGCTATTGTAAGGGCATATCCATATTAAAGATCTCTTCTTTTTTTCAAAGATATATATCACATATATTTGAAGATATGAGTTTCTACAATTGAATAGGGTACCTTAGAAGGTTATACAAATTTCATTATAAAATACTATATAATTTTAATCGTACGGGTCGAATTAAAGTTTTATATTCTCTTTCCTTCAACAATATTTGACTGAGTTTTCCTTTCAATTTTGATCAATGTGTATCAATTTATTTTATTATATTTTTAGCTAGATTTATATAATAAATTAAATGAATTTAATATGATAAATATAATGAAATGACATATTTCTTTAATCAAGTGTTCAAAAAAGCTAATTTTCTTTTATTATAAAGAAATCATAGTATGACGTATGAAGGTGTCCCCCGTCAAAAGAACTACTCATTAGAGCAGCTTGAATCACGGTCATGCTGGGTCACCTTACATGTTATAGCAATGGACATTTGAACATGCAAACATGTATCTTATACGTGAGTTTTAATTTTTTTCTGGGCGGGCACATATTTACATGTATAGGTGTATGTAATTTATTTTATTTTATTTGGTTTTTTGGTAATCGAATTATTGAAATACCCCATGAGATGTCTTTTTCCCATTATTTTTGTCTTTTGGACCGGAAACTTACTAATGACATACCGGTAGTGCTATACTGCTATGACGGCCCAAGTGGCGTGCCGTATGTGTGGTCCTTTTGAAAAGACCTGCACCAATTTCGTGATCATAACCAATCCTAACACAATGATTTACTTGTGACCCTTTATTCAGCAACGGCCCTTCATGCTTTCAATCAGCCCAGCAAAACTCCACCCTATGCATAGTCTGATTGATAAATTAGGGGGGGCGTCAATGGTCCAAAGTCATTTCTGAAAGTTGGAAGGCAACACCAATCTATACCCTCAATCTACCTTATCATTTCCCTTTCGGTTCCTTTATTCCTTTATTGCTAGCTTAGAACAAAACCAAGACCATTTTTTATACTTGGCAAAGAATCTACATGCAATCCAACAAAAACACCAAATAAATTAGAAAAATAAAATGCTCTCTCTCTCTCTCTCTCTCTCTCTCCATGTATATGTATAGAGATATAAAAAACTGGAAAGGCTAAAAAAAACTGGTATTCTAGGATAAAGGGACAAAAACATTCATGTTTGAGATTATAATAGTTGCATGGGTATGTGGATTTGGGAGATCGAGAATGCAGACCAGAGTGGTCTATTTTACAAAATTTTATTAGGGAGGTAATAAGAGGGAAAACAAACAAACAAAGAAAAAGGTGAAGCTTATGCTGAAAGCACACCGCCCTTTTAAATCTTCTCTCTCACAGCCTTTAGTAGTTTCCTCTCCAAGGCAAAGAAGCAAAGCATCTCCTCTTACACACCACCACCTTGTCTTGCTTTCCCTTGTAAGTATCAACCTTTCCTTTGCTTAGAATTTAGCTGCTTCTTTTATTTTCCATTTCTAATATAATAGATTTTTTTGGGTGTTCATCTTTCTGTGCAAATACCCACCTAAAGTTTGGAATCTCTGCCTGGTTTCAGCCATTAGGGAGATCAAATACATGATAGATTTTGGTGTTTTGAATCCCCCATTAGGCCAAATCAACAGGAGTTCTTGCTGAGCATAATTGATTGGGATTTATCATTAATCTCCTCTTGAATGTAGTCTAGTTGTATATCTTAAATGTGGTGGTTAGAATCTGTTGAGCATAATTTCTGATACAGCTTGTTTTGAGAATGTCACTGTTGGTGTTATTGCCTTCCCTTTTATTCTTCCACATTATTTGCAAATGAGCTTGCTACAGATCATTTTTTTGAAGCTCTAATTTCAATAGCTGTTCTTCCTTTTCTGTTCTGGGTTCCATGTTTCCATGGCGCGCTGTTACTTGAAATAGTGAAAATTATTTGATCAGGATCTTGAGTACTTCTGTTGTACTTCTGTTGTTCATTCCCACCCAACCCCCCCCCCCCCCCCCCCCCCCCCCCCCCCCGCCCCGCGGGGAAAATAGCTAGCAAGAAGCACCTGATTGATCAGAAATTTGTTTGAGTTGGTTCAGTTTTCATGAATGATATTTTCTCCTCAATTGTTTCTCCATTCAGCTTTCGTTTGTCCAATACATTTTTCTCCACCTAAGGATTTAGAAATAAATCACCCATTATCCCAAATCATAGAGTGAATGGATCAGAGAAGTAGAAGTAACTCCATGGATTTCTTAACAGGAAACCCGAAAAATTCTTGGCAGCCAATCGTAACTGCTGATACAACGATGACAAATTACTGGCTAAATTGGAGGGTCTTACTTTGTGCCATTTGGGTCTTGATTACAACATTCGTTGCATCCTTTCTTATATGGAAATTTGAAGCTTCCCGCAATTCAAAACATGAAAGCGCAGAAACCCGGCAAGAAACTGCAGGATTGTTGTATGAGGATGAAGTTTGGAGGCCATGCCTAAAACATATCCATCCTGCTTGGCTGCTGGCTTTCCGAGTCTTTGCTTTTGTGGTGCTTCTGGTACTGCTCAATGTCACTGCCGCCGTGGATGGAGGCGGCATATTTTACTACTATACTCAGTAAGCTGCCTTCTTCCCCCTAGCCTGGTTCATTTCATATTCTGTAAACACTTGCACATAAGGATGATTCAAATGTTTTCCTGTTTGTTTGTTTTTCTTTTAACCCTTTCTTTACCATTTTCTCTTGGGTCAAACAAAAATCATTTGAATTTGTGTCATCAGATGAAGCTTTTGTGAAATGCCAATTTTTAGCTATTTGTGTGAATTTTCGTTAGTCCTTTTTATTTTTCTAAGCTATTGATTGTGATGTATTTGGGTGCTCGACAGGTGGACTTTTACGTTGGTCACGATATACTTCGGGGTATGTTTATCTGAACTTTCTTCTTGGGTTATATGACTTGAACATGTCTCTACATTGGAGTCTATGCTTGAATCTCTTTCTTCTTTGTAATACCATTATGCTGATTGTCTTTATGTCAATTTGTAGCTCGGATCGTTGCTCTCCATGTATGGATGTTATCGGTATCACAATAGAGTTGGTGGTGATAGGGTCGATAATGTGGCATTAGATGCAGAGCAAGGCACCAATGTGACTCCCACACATGTGGAAAACTCCAATATGTCCAACATAGTAAAATGCTTGGGTTCCCCTGAAGAACATCATGTTCGCCAAACTGCAGGAATTTGGGGTTACGCCTTTCAAATTATATTCCAGGTAAAGTCCCAACAATGGGTAAACCTCAGTTTGGATAGTTATTGAGTGTATCTTTTAGAGTTGAATGAATTATGGATTCAATGAACACCAACCCCCCAGCTTTCAGTGCTTCTGTGTATTTCATGAACATAAATAATTAAATATGATGATATTAGGCATGTAATCCTATACCACCTTTGCTGCTCAAATATGATATTTGGTTCTGATGCTACTTGAAAAAGCAGTTCAAATTCATGATGAATAGGTTCCACTATTCTCTGTTTATCCCCCATCACTGGTTCATCCATTGACAAATAACAATGTGTTGCGTATTGGTGCAAGGTTTGAAAAACAGGGTTATGTTATTGATTTACCCTCATTTTTTCCCAATGAAATGATGGCAGCACCCGTCCATACTCTGATGTGGGTTGCTGTAATTGGTAATTGGATAAACTGGGGAGGCACCAAACAAGAGGACATTAATCCTGATAAATATTTTGAATACGATAGCATTGCTTTCTTTACCTCTGTATGCCATGTTGTTGATGTTTTTCGTTCTTTCTTCTTTTCTTGAGAACAGATGAATGCAGGTGCTGTGATGCTCACAGATTGCGTCTTTTGGTTCATAATTGTTCCATTTCTTACCATCAAAGATTACGATCTGAACTTTGTAAGTATCATATACTACCAGAACTTTTATTGATGACTATATTTTCCTCTAGTCATTTTTCGACGTGTCCTGGGCCATTTAGACTGTACCCATTGCAATATCTGTACCACAATAGAAACACTTTTAACTGGACAATTTGTTTAATTATTTTCATGGCAGTTGATTATAAATATGCATACAATCAATGCTGTTTTCCTGCTTGGTGATACCGCATTGAATTGCTTGGTGAGTTCCACTAATTAGTCTCAATTTTATTTTATTTTTCCCAAATTTTTTCGTGATTTTTATTTTTTGGGTCGAACTGTTTTCCCTTTCAGCGGTTCCCTTGGTTTCGGATTGCATACTTCTTTCTGTGGACAGTCGTCTATGTTATCTTCCAGTGGATTGTCCATGCTTGTGTCTCACTTTGGTAAGATCCTCTTCCTTTTTGTCTGCATTATTACAATATAGAACATAGACATCTTGGTTTCATCCTTTTGAAATGATATTTTCTTTTGCTCATAACAGGTGGCCGTATCCATTTCTTGACTTGTCTTCTCCCTACGCTCCACTATGGTATGCAATCTTGAACCATTACCTTCTCAATATGTCAAAAAACAGATCCTGCATTATGTCTACTATGGGGACCTTTGTCCCAATGCCATTCTTAATGTTTCTCCCTGACGTTCTGCTAATTTTTTTGGTTACCCCTGATGTTGGCCGAAATGGATGCGCAGGTACTCATCGGTGGCACTGATGCATATCCCATGTTACGGCATTTTTGCATTGATAATGAAGCTGAAACACCATCTTTTGTCAAGAAAATTCCCCGACTCCTATCAATGTGAGAGGTAGCTTGGGTTGAAAGCTTATCCGAAGCCAAACAAGTTTCGCATATAGTTTAGAAAAAAATTGTTATTTTTCTCCATAAAAGGGGCAGCAATACAACAAAAAAGGAAAGATGTCCAGAGATAAGAGAAGAAAAATTCTGGGATCCATGCAAGTTTCCAGGAAATTCATAGAAAATTTGTTTAGAATGTGGAAAGTGCAGTAAGTTTTGTTTTGTAAGGTACCTATTGGTTACACAAAGAAAACAATATTCTTAGTATATTCATATATATATAGATATAGAGAGAGAGAGAGAGAGAGAGAGAGAGAGAAAGAGATAGAGAGAGCATTCCTAGAGGAGTGACACAGTTGTAACAACTTATAAATGTTTGAAATAATCAGAGAGAAATTGCCATTCTTCTCAGTCTCCTCTATATGTTATGCACAAAATTTATCATTCATTATATTATGATTGTACATTCAATGCTACGTAGAATATACTAACATTGTTTAATTTCCATATGGATGCCCACTGCACACCCTAAATATTAATTTAATCTGTTTATAGTAGTTAAAGCCAAAAGCCATTGGAGCACTAGGGCAGGCAAGGCATGGCTACATGGCATGAGTATGTCAATGACTGGGAAAAAAGAGATTGCTTTTAATTTCTTAATAATATGTTTATAAATGATTCTGGCATGATAAAGGCATGTGCAGATTTACAAAGTGATCATGGGCCAGTGTTTTCTTCAAAAATTACATTCAATGGGGGGGGGGGGGGGGGGGCATAACCTGTCAAAAAGAATAGGTCAAAGACTGAAGCATAATAACCTCTTTTCACTTTATGATGAGCTGATTCAGGAGAAAGAAACCTGTAATATTTAATTTAATCTGATTCTTTTGAACAATGATCAGCAACTACTTTTATGTTTTGGCCAAGGACCCATTAACCATGTGATAGAATCACAAAAGAGAGATTCCCACTCCCTAGGTTCCAACTGTTCAGTCATTACCCTCATAGGAACCCTTGTCAGATGAAGACCTAAAGCACTCAGAAATTCCTTTTCTTGAGTACTGAAATTTAGCCTCATGTGCTGCAATAGAGGTTCAAATATAATCATAAGTCAGAGAGATGGAAAAATGGAAAAGCAACAAAATGGAAATAGAAAAGTGAATAACATCACACATCTTACATGACATTTTGCGAGAAGGAAAGGACAAATTTAACCACCATTCAACCCATTGCTTCCAACAATTATTAAGGTAACCTAGCTAGAATACAAATAGTACACTAATGGTGCGTTTGGATGAAGGATTTGCAGGATAGATTTGAATTAAGTTGTGCCAAATTTTAGCGGCAGCAGTAAATATGGATAACCTTAATCACTTTTGCAAATCCTTCATTCAAACACACCATTAAAGCAACTTAATACTCAATAGGTGCACCATGAAAACCCATGTTAAATGCATAAAGTCAATTTAACAAAGTGTTCAATAGCTTACCGCAACTTCTCTTCCATGGGGAAGAACACCCTGTGATTGTTTGATGCATCAAAATTGTTGGTAGCCCTTCTCAACCTCCTCGTATCTGAAATTTAGCTTGCGAGTGATCGAAATTCTAACAGTAGAAACCTCAAATTCCCAACAGAATATACATGAGTGTGTGTGTGATATTTAGAGTTAGGGATAAGGTTTGGGAACTTGAATGTGGCGAACAACGGTGGCGATGGAGTGCCGAAAGCCGTTGTGGACGACGGTTTGCCGAAGGAAGGCGGGGGTGGAGGATTGGGTTTAAGCAAAAGACGCCATTTTTATGGGATTTATTGAAGTTTTACAGCCTCGCTGACGGGCGGCGGGGCAACAAAATGACGTATGGAAAAACCCAAAAAATAAAAAATAAAAGAAAATTAAAAGCGGTGTTACTAAAACCGCTTTTATTAAAATCCTCTTCTTTTTTTTTTTTGATATAACACACAACATAAAAATAATTGCAAAACCGAGTTTTATATATGTTGAGGGGGGTAATCAACAGAAGGAGACAACTTCTAATCCAACATCCTGGGTTGGAATTTCATTTCAGCTTTATTTTAAAGTCGTTGGATTAACATCCACGTGAATTAATGATTTAAGTGATCTCAATCCAATGGATTGAATTATGCTTGTTAATTTTTAAAGTGACAAAAATTTTTGGGATAGATGAAGGAAAAAAAAAAGGATGATTAATCTTTGAACGACGGGAGTAGAAAAATTGAACTCTTCTTATTAAGCTTGTTTTTAGTATACCTAGAAATTTAAGCTGAAAAATTATGATTCTTAAGAATTAGCAACAAGATTCTCTGGAATTTTGAATCCCTTGGACATCCCACTACACACAAAACATAAGAATTAACCAAAAGTTCCATAACCATGACAGAATTTTCAAGTTCTCGCAATCTTTCCATGATAAGCAAACCCCTTGGCCAAAATAAACTTTTCCTTTGTCTTCTTGGCAACCAAACAAGATGGGTTTGGGGATTTCTTTTTTTCTTTTTTACGTTTTTCTATATAACCAAATTTTAAAACCATGTGAAGGATTCAAAATTTTGAAAGAAAGCTTTCAAGTTCGAATAAAACCTGAATATGATTTGGAGATTGGATCAAATTCCAATTTCTCCGACTTTAGCAACAATTCAACAAGCTAATTTTAGTATGGATTATGGAACCATGCATGTGACAGCCAAAATGTTTTTGGGTCCAACTACAAGCCTATGAGGCTATGAGGCTACAACGTATGTAATATTTAAATCCCAGTTTTTTTTATTTTATTTACAGAATGGTCCGTTATAGGTAAATAACTACAAATTAATTCAATTGACCAGTAACTATAAGTGGATGACTACTAACTTAATCTAAGAAGTTACCATTCAAATTGTATTGACTTACAATTATTTGCCTGTAACCGGACCATTATGTAATTCCGAAGTTCATCATAACCCAATAAAATATCTCCCATTCTGAAACTATGATTATGAAACTTACCACTCTTACGGATTCTTTATATCTTTGTCCAATCTGATCTATATTGCTACGGTGATTTTATATAATAACCACTGAGCTCAGCCCTAATATCTTAGAACCTTGGGAAATACCTTATCGCCTTTTGGAATGTGGGATGTAAAAATACATTTTTCCCCAAGGATTGAAGCCAACGTCTCAGTGCAAATAGCAAGCTTGAGGCATTTTTCTCCATTTATGCCTATACATGTATTTCTCTGAAACCAGCCTTACTAACCTTCTCTGCCAATTTATATCCCAACTCAAATATTCATGACAATTCCAATGAATGTAGGACCATAGCCCTGCTTATGGTCTCCATTAATGCCTATATATCAACCCCCCCCAACAAAAAAAAAAAAGAAAAGCCTAACTCACTGTCGTATGCAGATTTAATTTGGAGTGGCGACAGATTGGCCTTGGGTCCCATCAAACTAGAGGATGGAAATGTTGGACGTTTAAAGATCCAACCTAGAAGAGTGAAAGCTTCCTGTTTCTACAATCTTTTTGCACATACACACGAATATATAGCCGATGAGATTCATTTATTCAATTATGGGTGTGGACAGAAATGCTGGACGTCATACTCAGAAGGATAACATCCAACTTTCTTAACAAGTAAAAATCCATTTTTTTTGTGACTCAAAAAAATTTAAAAAAAATTCCCATTTTGTTTAAAAATCTTTACAAAAAGTAGACCATCAATTAGGAGTGAGAAAATTTCAAGAAAGAGAAGTGCTCCACTCGTATCAAGATCACATTAGGCGTTTTAGTGCACATTTCGGACCGTCCATGACGGTGGGATCCATCATCTAGACAATGTAAATATGCACCACCACATAGAGAGGTTTTTATGTATACATAGAACGAATGGAGAAAATCAAAAAGGAAAGGAATAGAAATACATAACAATGTGTATAGAAAATTTTCAATAATCTAATTATCCTCCTACTAGTCGGAAGGTGAAGGTGCAGTATAAGGATCCTTGCTAGAAGAGCACTCATTGATACACTGCCATGAACAGCAACCTACTTCTTTGCCTTCAAGTCAAAAATCCTTCCATCCAAAAATCTTCAGGAACACTGGGCCACCCATCACAAAACTGAAGAGCTTCAAGAAAGAAAAGTGCTCCATCTCTTTTCACCTGATCACCTTTCTCCAATGAAAAAATGGTTGTACAAGTTTGAGATAGGATTTGGAGAGATTTATAGGTCCTTCAATGTGAATTGCTACATTTATTTCTGATATTGCCAAAAACATTTCCCATGATTACATTATATAAACAGGCTCATAATCATGCTTAGAATTTTTGAAATATTAACTCAACTTCTATTTCGAGCAGACCCAACAATTATTCGGATTTATATGGAAAAATATTTTGAATTTATAATTTATATGGAAAATGCTTTTCATGAATTATGTGAATTGCCAATGGCTCTTGGGCTTAATGGTATGTCCCGCCTCAATGGCAAAAAGTGATGTCTATAACTCCTTCACTTTCGAGAGATATATATATATAAATATTAAAGAGCCTAGCATTAATCATTTAATATATATTCCAACTAATAATTCTTATTATGGAAAAATGTTACCAAAATTACTAATTAAAATTAGCCGGGTTCCACAACTATGATTAAATTCTCAACATTTTGGGGAAACCCCCCTCGTCAAGTAATTGTGAAGGCCTGGCAATTTTGGGTGATGGCCTATTCGAAATGCATTCACTACCATAGAAGGCATGGAACCCATTAATGGATGCCTTATCTAATTTCTTCCTCTAATAATGTGACACTTGTCACAGATATCCTATGTGTGTGTGTGTTTTTTTTTTTTTATAAATTTTATTATTATAATGTTTTCTCAATGCATGACACGTTAAAAATGACATCATGACTCATGAGGAAAAAAATTAGGGAAATATTTAAGAATGAATAAAAATTTTCTTTTGGAAGAAGTGGTGTATCCGGAATCGCAGGCCTTAGCTTCTGCCTTCAATTTTGGACTCAGAAAACCAAATTTGATTCATCTCTTCAAGTACATTCTATACAAACAAAATCCATCACATTAACTATTCCCAATAAAACTTAAAATTTCCAATGGTCTTGTAATATTTAACGAGCAAACCCATGGGCACGCCACACTCCAAAAGCCTAAGCATGAATTAGCATTTTTCTTAATGCATATATGCATCCCCAAAGAGGCATGAATCATGTGAGTTGGATGCCTTAATTGATTGTTGTCTGTGCTCAATTTGGGACTCAAACCCAGTTTGATTCACTCTTTTCCTTCAGTAGCGTTGTGTACAAACAAAATCCATTGAGAATTGCTCTTCCAATAAAATAATTCTCATTATCAAACTATGTTGTTCAATCTTACCTCTCTTGTTCGTAGAAAGGCTTATGAATCACTTTTCTTTTTTTTTTTCTTTGTACCTTTTCCGAGAAAATTAAAAAAATAGAAAAGTGAATGCGTCAGGAAATTAAGGTACTAATTCCAATCTGTATAAAATAGAACCTTACAAAATACCTTCGAACTATGGATGTATGCGTTAGGTCCATTATTCCAGTGTACAATTATGTTGACTTATAATCATTAGGATAGGCCTAGTGGTGAAGGGAGGTGGGGTAAAAGGGAGGAATAGGATAGGATAGGATGAGGGTTTGAATCTCTCAAATTGTACCCACAAAAAAAAAAAAAAAAAATGTTTACCTATAAATATATACCTAGCTATAATGGTTTTTGTCTTAAGATATTTTCTTAGTAAAACAGTTGACATGAAAGGTTTGATTTTGCTTGGCTGGGTTCGCTTGAAAGAGAATTGGCTAACTTAGAACTGGTTTAGGTCAACTAACCACATGCCAATAGCATTAACCATTTTCTTTTTCTTTTTTTATTTTTTTTAATTTCCTTTCTTTTAACAGAAGGTGGTCTTCACGTAAACACCGAATTTGAAAAATGGAAGTATTGACATGCAGCTTAGTAGCCCGCACGTTAATCAAAATTTCAAAACTCACCTAAAATTCCCACAACAAATAAACTATAAATACCACCCTATCCAATGTCCACTACATCCCACAGAGCTACCTTCTCAAGTCTCTCTAAGCTCCAATTAATCATCCCTCCAAGGAAGATGGCAAGCAGCCAGCTCCTACTTGTCATCTCATCACTCCTGCTGTTCACATTGGTCTTCTCTTCGGCAACAGCAGCTGATGAAATCCCAACCAAAACTGCAGAGAAGAAGGTTCGATGTGGTGGTGGAAGGCATGGTCTACTGCCAGAGCTGCGAGCAATTTGGAACATGGTCTTTGACAGGAGCCGAGCCCATTCCTTCTGCTAAAGTAAGTGTCATCTGCAAAGACCACAAAGGCAGAGTCAGCTACTACAAGGTTTTCGAAACAGATGGGAATGGGTACTTCTATGGCCAACTAGAAGGCTTCAAAATGGGCAATTATCTATTGGATCATCCCCTCCAGTCATTGCCATGTGAAACCCGTTTCCTCTCCCATTGAAAAATGCAATCTCCTCTCCAATGTTAATTATGGACTCGACGGCTCCCCACTTCGTTATGAAAACAAGCGATTGATGGGAAAGAACTACGAGGCTGTGATTTATGCTGCAGGCCCCTTGGCTTTCCGCCCAGCTCATTGTCCCCCGACTACTCACCTCTAATTTTACTACCATTTTTCTTTGTTAACTCCTGATTGATCCCCCACCCCACTCTTTCTTTCTTCTTTTTGTTTTTTTTTTTTTCGTGTGTTGATTTGTTCTCATCTTATTTTGTTCTAATTGATTTGTTCTTATCCAAATTTTCAAATTCAATTTGTGTATCTCGTTCAAATTCCAATTTGTCTGACTTCACAGGACAATCGACATGCTAATTTCAAAATGCAACTATGTGACAGCCCAAATTCCAGAGTTTGATTACTGTCTAACGTTAAAAGGCACATGAAAGCAATCCCCAGGCATTTCGTTATGTTGCCTTTCAGTACGACAACTTTTGCTCATTATTTTATATGAATGTGCCACCTTCATAATCTGCTGGTGCAATAGAGTTTCTTATTCCACACCCCAAAAAAAAAAAAAAAAAACAAACAAAAAAACACGATGATTGCAAAAAATAAGTAAAAAATTTAAAAGATGCAATAAATGAGCTCCAATTTTTCGGGTAACGAAGCTGGAATACGTGTAATATTCAAATAGGTGCAGCACGAGAACCCGGGTAAGATGAGGCTTGATTGAAAATCTGCCATGAACAGAGACCCACTTTTCAGACCTTCAAGACAAAAAACAGTTCCACCCAAAAATCTTCATGAACGATGGACCACCGCCCATCATGAAACTGAAGAATTTCAAGAAAGAAAGTGAACGATGGACCACTGCCCATCATGTAACAGAGACCCCCTTTTTTTTTTTTTTTAGTAAACAACATTTTGTGTCTCTAAAATTGCAAGAAATGGATGACTTTGTGATAATCACCAATGAATTCAACTGTCAAAGGGCAAAATTCATCCATAAATTCACCTTTCAACATAGGCCATGGGGCCCATTATTTTTCACATCCTAAATGCGGTACAAATGTGCTACAAATGAAAAGCCAAATGGGCAAAATCCAGGAAACTGTCTCCAAAGTCCAAATTGCCGACTGCTCTTTCAATTCCAAATTCTCAATTTTTTTTGGTTGATGAGATTCACTTCGTTGAAAAACTGGTCTAACCCCATTGTCTTGTATTTAAAAGCAATCGCCCGACTGCAACTTCTCTTCCATGATGAAGAACCCCTATGGTTGTTTGATGGATCAAAATTGTTGGTAGCCCTTCTCAACCTCTTTGTATCAGAAATTTAGCTGGCGAGTGATAGAAATTCTAACAGTAAAAGCCTCAAATTCCTAACAGAATATACATGTGTGTGTGGGTGTGATTGAGAGTTAGGGTTAGGGTTTGGGAACTTCAATGTGGCGAATGACGTTGCCGGTGTGAACGACGGTTTGTCGAAGGAAGGCGGGGGTGGAGGATTGGGTTGAAGCAAAAGCCGTCATTTTTATGGGATTGATTTCAGTTTTACAGTCTCACTGACGGGCGGCGGGGCAACAAAATGACGTTTGGAGAAACCCAAAAAAATTAATTAATTAATTAAAGAAAATTAAAAGCTGTGTTACTAAGACTGCCCATTTTATTTTATTTTATTTATTTATTTATTTATTTTCATTTCAGACAATAATAAAAAAAATAAAAAATAAAAAAAAAAGGTGCAAAACCAACTTTTTATATATGTCTAGGGTAATTAATAAGAGCGAAAAAACTTTTAGTGCAGGATCATGGATTTGGAATTTCGGTCGCTCTTCTTTTTGAGGTTATTGGATTGATGGGATACACGTGAATTAATGATTTAAGTAATCTCGATCTAATGGCTTGAAATAAAAGTTTAAATGAAATTACAGTCATAAATTCTAGAAGATGATTGTTAATGACTTTTAAATCTAATGGCATGTCTCATCTTAATAAAGGTATAGGATTCAAAGAGATTTGGGCTTTGAATCTGTGTGGGTGTGTGTTCTCTTATTATTTGACAAAAAAAAAAAAAAAAGAAAAAAAAAACATCATGTAACTTTGGATTAGGTCACTGTCCAAACATTACATGTGATTTGTAATTTAATTTGCGAATGGTAAACCTTTAGTTTTGGTCCCTCTATAGACAATGTATGCCAAGGGTGCTAGTTATTTTTTTGCTACTTTAGTTAGTAAAATGATATTTTTTTTTAAATAGTTAACTAGTTATCCAATTGAGTACTCCAAGGGTATTGGTTATTTTTTAGTTATTTCAAATTTTTATTAATAATCTTTCTTTTTTAATCATTTGGTAAAGAGATAAAAAGAGAATAATGCATATAGAGAGGAAAAAAGTGATTTGACTAACTAAAATAGCTAAGGGGGTTGGATAGCAAGTCTCATTAGAGTCTTGGAGATGTTCTTAAACTACGATTATCAAACTTACCTCTCTTTCAGTTTCTTTGAATATTTGTGCAATCTGATCTAATATTGCTACGGTGATTTTGTATAATAACCATTGAGCTCAGCCCTCATATCTAGAACTTTGAAAAATACCTTTCGATCGGTCTCATGGAATGTGGGATGTAAAAAAAAAATAAAAGAAAAATTTGAAAAAAATCACCAAGAATGGAATCCAACGTCTAGGTGCAATTAGCAAGCTTGAGGCATCATCATTCTGGCCCCATTAGGCAGCGCTAGCTTTTGTTTTGCTGTGACAAAAAGGATTCCCAACAGAAGACGAAGGAATTAAAAGGCTTCCTATCAGGGAATTGCTGCTGTCTAGCTAGTAGCCCTGCTTATGGTCTCCATTCATGCCTATCCATATATTTCTCTGAAACCAGCCTAACCTTTCTTTGCCAATTTATATCCCAACTCAACTATTCATTGACAATTCCAATGAATGGAGAACCATGGCCATGCTTATGGTCTCCATTCATGCCTATATATATTCCCCCCACACCCCAAAAAAAAAAAAACAAAAAAACAAAAAAAAAAAACAAAACAAAACTGAGCTCACTGTCATATGCGGATTTAATTTGGAGTGGCAACAGATGGCCTTGGCCCCCCCTCAAACTAGAGGATGGCTTCTTGTTAAAATGGTACCGTTCCAGTTCCATGAGACGTTCAATTCTCCTAACCAAATGTTAACGAAAAAATAAAAAAGTTCATTGTCTAAAAATCTTTACAAACAATATGTAGACCATCCATTAAGAGCTAGTGAGAAAATTTTCAAGAAAGAGAAGTGCTCCACATGTGTCAAGATTGCACTGGGCATTTTAGTGCACATTTTGAACCGTCCATCATCCATGGGATCCATCATATCTGGACAATGTAGATGTGCACCACATAGAGAGGTTTTCACGTACGTATACATAGAAGTAACAGAGAAAATGGAAAAGGAAAGGAACGGAAATAGCTAGATAACAATCTGTACTGGGCGTTTTAGTGCACATTTTGGACCATCCATGACCGATGGAATCCATTATTTGGACAACTTAAATATGCACCACATAGAGAGGTTTTCACATATATATATATATATATATATATAGAACTATAGAAGTAATGGAGAAAATCATAAAGAAAAGGAATGGAAATACATAACAATGTGTATATATAGAATCACATCTTGAATCCTATTGCTACAAACCATCAAATATATCAATAATCTAATTATCCTCCTACTACTCGGAAGGTGAAGGTGCAGCATAAAGATCCTTGCTAGAAGAGCACTCATTGATACACTGCCATGAACAGCAACCTACTTCTTTGCCTTCAAGGCAAAAATCCTTCCATCCAAAAATCTTCAGGAACACTGGGCCACCCATCACAAAACTGAAGAGCTTCAAGAGAGAAAAGTGCTCCATCTCTTTTCACCTCACCTTTCTCCAATGACAAAATGGTTGTACAAGTTTGAGTTTATATATATAGGCTTGGAGAGATTTAGATTCTTCAATATGAATAGCCACATTTATTTCTGATATTACCAAAAACATTTCCCATGATTACATTCCATAATTAGGCTCATCAACGTGCTTAGAATTTTTGAAATATTATATTGACTCAACTACTATGTTAAGCAGACCCAACAATTATTCGGACTTATAGGGAAAAAGATTTTGAATTTGTAATTTATATGGAAAATGCTTTTCATGAATTACTCCATGTGAATCACCAATGGCGCTTGGGCCTAATTATACGTCCAACCTCAATGGCCGTGGTCGTTTCCATATCTAATGCATAAGAAAAGGTGATATCTATTTTCTCCAAAAAAAAAAAAAAAAAAGGTGATGTCTATAACTCTTTCTTTCATTTTCTATATATATATATATAGAGAGAGAGAGAGAGAGAGCCTAGCATTAATCATTTACTATTCCAACTCTGGAAAAATGTTACCAAAATTACTTATTAAAATTAGCTGGGTTTCATGACTACGATTAAATTCTCAACATTTTGAGGAAACCTCCCTGGTCAAGCAAACGTGAAGGCCTGGCATTTTTAGGTGACGGTTATTCGAATGCATTTCACTACCATAATAGGCATGGAACCCATTAATTGGATGCGTTATCTAATTGTTGGAGGTAGTAAATGCAGAAATACGTGGAATAATATTTGTGGACAAATAGGTATTTTAATTTGGAGTAGTGGTATTTGTAACGCCCCAAAATTTTATAAACCTTAACACGTACAATTTTTTTTATGAGCTCCGTACAAATAAACATTTTCAAAAATACATTCCTTTCAAAATACAGAGTATTGCGCAGCTGAGGGTAGCCATGGTTAACCCAAAACTCATCATCAATATACATTGGCCAACCAAATGAATAAAATTACATCAGCTTTAAATAAAAATAAATGTACGTGATAACTTCTCCAAATCTCGACCCCAATTCTACTACGTGCCGCCAACAATTATCACCTGAAAATATATTGGGGTGAGCGAACAACTGCCCAGTAGAAAATCAAATTCCTATACAATAAATAATGTTTCAAAATTACATACAAGCATTTATATATTCAAAATAATATATAAATCAAATAATACGAACTCCAAATCATCAACCTCAAATATATCATTATCACTAATTATCACCTTACATAAATAAAATCTTAATCATATGCTTCAAAATAATCATTATTCACCGTACAAGAATTAAACCCCCTACCTCAAAAATAAGTGAATAAAATAAGTCGGATTAAAACTTCCCATACTCCGACCGATGAACCGTTTGGCCACTGCCTCTCTCGGCTTCTCCCTTCCTCTTTCTCCCTTTCTTATTTCTTTCCTTCTCTTCTCTATTTATTTCTTCTCTTCCGTCCTTTCCTCCTTCTCTCTCTCTCTCTTCATCATTTCTTCTTTTCTTTATTCTACACCTACCTCCCACTTTTTTTTCTTTTCTTCCTTCTTTTCCTATGTGCCCACACCACTAGCTACCTTTTTTTTTTTTTTTTTATTTCTTATTTTGACTTTTTCTATCCTCTTTTTCTTCTTTCTTCTTTCTTTCTCTCTTTTCACGTGATCTCTCTCTTTTTTCCCAATTCTTTTATTCTTTTGTCTATATATATATATATATCACAAATTAATTATCCTTTCCATCCAAAACAATTTAATGCAATATATCCCAACATTCAACTAACCTCAACAATATTTAAATTTATCACCTTGTGTATAATTCCACCAAATATACACACGTAAAATAAATCAATAAATATTCAGGGTATTACAGTATTCATTCTTAATTTCTTTCTTTAATAATGTGATACTAGTCACATTAATATGTGGATTATTTTTTATTTATTAATGTTTTCTTAATTCGTGATGTATCACAATCACATCATAAGGGAAAAATTAAGAGAATATTTAGAAAAGAATAAAACTTTTTTATTTTTTATTTTAAGAAGTGGTGCATCTTGAATTTGAGGCCTTCCGCCCTCAATTTCGGACTTGAAAACCAAGTTTGATTTATCTCTTCCTTCAATAGTGTTGTGTACAAACGAAATCCATTCAGAATTGCTCTTCCAATAAAATAATTCTCATTATCAAACTATGTTTTTCAATCTTACCTCTCTTGTATGTAGAAAGGCTTATTAATCACTTTCTTTTTTTTTCCTTTGTACATTGTCCGAGAAAATTAGAAAGTGAATGCGTCATTATGAAATTAAGATACTAATTCCAATATGTATAAAATAGAACCTTACAAAATAACTTAGAATTATGGACGCATGCATTGGGTCTGTTATCCTTATGTGTAAAATTATGTTGACTTATAGTCACTAGAGCTAGCTTAGTGGTGAGAGGAGGTGGGCTGAAAGTTAGGAGAACAATAATTTAGGAGTTCAAATCCTCCAATTGTACCTAAAAATATATATATATATATTTACCCATAATATATACCTAGCTATAATTGTCACGCCCCGACTCGGAGAGTCGACACGTGGACAAAAGTCAAAGTAAAAAGGTGTACACGTGGATAAGTCAGAGTATAAAAGTTGCGGAAGACTTAGTCAAATCCACGTGTATTTATTTTTTTTAAAAAAAATAATAATTGCATTAGCTCATCAATAATACCCAAATAATTAATATGAAATGTTATGCTCACACATCATGCCCATAATAATATATGATCCCAAAATAATGCCAACATCCCTGGCACATAGGTTGGATTCAAACTATTCAAGGTTCATTAAGTAATAATGGTAATAACAATAATAATAATAGAAATGTCCATACATCAAAATAACATAGTCTCTATGTAATGCACGTGCATCTATCCTCATCCATGACTATGTTAGTATGCCACCTTCAAGTTCCAACCTCAGATTATGCCACTAGGCATCCGCCATCGGCAAACTCTCACTCATCACCTGATCATCTGAAATAATAATAGGATGAGCTGCAAAGCCCAATAGGAAATATGTGTGGATTCTATACAATTAATATATGTGCAGATACATGGTATATGAATTAAAATTATTTAATAACTCAAAATCAAATATCAGTCACAAATCAATACTTTATGTGGGTTTTGAGTTAATTTCCTAAAATTCTCATAGTATCTCCAATTCCCAAGACTATGGGATCAAACCATGCATCAACCGTCGCTAATCACAGGTTACGTCGTCACGTCAACCCCCGGCTCAGCCAAGCACGAAAATAACCAACACCTACGCGGCGTTCTTCCTCGAGGGCTTCAGGGTCTTTCACCCAAGGGCACTTTACCCTGCTTGCTATTCGCGGAGTATTCTCAACGCAGGACACCACTTCATTGTGATGCCCCCACCCGTTTGATGCATACCAAGACCCAAGGTCCATATATCCAAAACATTTTCCATTCTTCAAATAAATATCCGAGTGTCCGAAAGTATCCATAAACATGTTTGATAAATTTCTAGAATTTCAGTAACATTTCTAAAGCATTTCCAAGTAAACAACATTTATAAAGCATTTTTCCAAGATCCAAGTATCATGAAAATTCCACACATTTAACAGATATTTCACAATAACATTTAAACGAGTATATAACCATGTATCTTTAAGGAACAATATAAAACAGTCGTATCAAATGATATATTGAAGGATTCCCTAAATTTTGAACAAGTAATAAAAATATTTGGTTATAAATCAGTGGGAAAATCCAAAAATATCATTAAAGCATTTAAAATCACATTTATAGAACAACACCATATTAAATGTAAAGAAGCCACATTTCCTACCTCAATTGCGAGCAATACCAACCCAAAACCACGTGATAGACACTGACAACGCGAATGCAGCGTTAATGCTCACTAGGGTCCTCCCGAGGACCGATAAAATCTGATAATTATGCATACGTAATCTTTAGGTAAATTTCAAAATAAATATAACACACTAAAAAATTACTATTGGCCTTCTAACAGTAAACTATGGTCCCAAAATCATCAAAATAATTTTTAAAACACTCTTTATAATTTCTGGGAATTTTCTGTAATTTTTGGAATTTTCTGATATTTTCTGGAATTTTTAATAAATATTAATTTGGCCAAAAAGTCAAACTACAGTCAAACTTGGTCAAAATGATCAACTAAGGGTCCCACATGGTAGGGCCCTCCAAGACGAGTCCAACGGTCAAATTTGGGGTTCATATGATTATCGTATGGCTTTTAAATGCGTGAGAACACGGTAAGGTACACAGATGCACCCACACAGGATCATAGACCTATGGGGTCATCTTCAACCTCCCGCGGGTTGAATTGTGTAACCGGGTTACACCGTGTGTTCAACGGGCCAACTTCGACGATTAATATCTCTCTTGTTTCTTAACCGTTTTCAGTGATTCAAGTGTCGAATCGAAGCTCATGCGAAGTACTACGTGCGACTATAAATTGTTCATTCAGAATCCTATAAAATCATATTCGTTTTTAAGCCTAAAGTTTCGGGTTTTCATGATCCAAAATTCTAAAATTTCTAAAACTTCAACCTACAGTCAATTTCTCTAAAATTTGACACTACCATGGTGTTCCTTGGTCCCAAAAACATAAAATATGATCATCCTTTCTAAGAATAACATAAGAAAATAAAATTGCATATACATATATATATATACACAGTACGTGATATTTATATATATATATATATATATATATATATGAAATCAACGATAGAGGAGGTGAGGATTTTACCTCACTAAGAGAGCTCCACGAACTCAGCCAAAAACCTCTACCAGACCACTCTGTTTTTTTTTCTCCTCTGTTCTTCCTCAATTTCTCTCTCTCTGTTGCTCTTTCTCTAACTCTCTGTCTCGATCCCTCTATACATATAAATATAACCAAAGCAGATGCCAGTGGTAGGTGCAGCTAATGATTCCTCTATACATATATATATATCCAAAGCAACCGCAAGTGGTGGGTGCGGCTATGGGTGCGGCTAATGATCCCTCTAACATATATATATATCCAAAGCAAATTGAAGTGGTGGGTTCAGCTAATGATCCCTCTATATATATAAATAATTCAGGTCATCACATTCTACCCCTCTAAAAAGAAATTTCGTCCTCGAAATTTGTACTAACCTCCCGAATCGAAAAGATGCGGATATTTTCCTCGAACATCTGACTCTAATTCCCAAGTTGCTTCCTCGATGCCGTGATGTTGCCAAAGAACCTTTACGAGAGAGATGACTTTATTCCTCAACACTTGTTCCTTGACGTCCAAAATCTGAATTGGTCGCTCTTCATATGTAACATTTTCTTGGAGCTGGATATCTGGTATAGATAGAACATGAGATGGATCTGGCTCGTACTTCCTAAGCATTGAGACATGAAAAACATCATGTACATTCCCCAACTGTGAAGGTAAAGCCAACTGGTAGGCCACTTCACCCTTTTTATCAATAATCTCGAAAGGACCAACATATCTCGGTGCTAGCTTGCCTTTCTTCCCAAATCGAAAAACGCCTTTCCTAAGGTGACACCTTTAAAAACACAAAGTCCCCAACTTGAAACTTCAAATCTGTCCTACGCTTGTCTGCATAACTCTTCTGTCTACTTTGTGCAGTGCGTAAACGATCACGAATGATCTGAATCTTTTCTGTTGTTTCTTTCACTAACTCTGGTCCAAGAAGACTGCTTTCTCCAACTTCTGTCCAACATACAGGAGATCGACACGGTCTCCCATATAATGCCTCGAATGGTGCCATGCCAATGCTAGCCTGATAACTGTTATTGTAGGCGAATTCTGCTAAGGCCAAATGTTTACTCCAACTACCTCTGAAGTCCAAGACACAAGCACGCAACATATCCTCGAGAATCTGAATGGTACGCTCTGATTGTCCATCTGTTTCTGGATGATGAGCCGTACTGTGATGAAGTTGTGTTCCTAAAGCTTTATGTAACGTACGCCAAAACTCTGCGACAAAACGAGGATCTCTGTCGGATACAATAGAAACTGGGGTTCCATGGAGTCTAACGATCTCATTAATGTACACCTGGCTTAAGGTACTCAATGAATCTCCGACCCGAATAGGCAAGAAATGTGCTGACTTCGTCAACCGATCTACGATCACCCAAACTGCATCATGACCCTGTCGTGTACGAGGTAACCCTGTGACAAAATCCATTGTGATGTATTCCCACTTCCATTCTGGCACTGGTAATGGTTGTAGTAAACCTGCTGGTCTCTTATGCTCCGCTTTCACTTGTTGGCACGTGAGACACCGTGAAACAAATCTTGCGACGTCCTTCTTCATACCGCTCCACCAAAATTGTCGTTTCAGATCCTGATACATCTTCGTACCGCCTGGATGAATAGAGAACCTAGAACGATGAGTCTCACTAAGAACATCTTCACGAATCTGACCAGTAGGAACGTAAATCCTGCCCATGAATCGTACACTGCCATCACTAGAAACTAACCAACCTTCTGGTGCAGTACCCTGAGTTATCGAATTACGAATGGCCATGCACTCTAGATCGTTTTGTTGTGCCTCTATCACTCTGGTGATGAGATTTGGTTGTGCAACTAGATTGCTCAGATGAGTTGTGAAAGCATCTTTATTGGGATGTAATTCAAAATCCTTGAATGCAACCCACATCTTCCACCGTTGAACTGCTAAACAGCTCATCATTGCTTGTGACTTCCTGCTCAAGGCGTCTGCTACAACATTCGCTTTACCCGGATGATAATGAAGTGAAAAATCATAATCATCAAGGTATTCCATCCATCTACGTTGCCTCATATTCAATTCTTTCTGTGTAAATATATACTTCAAACTCTTATGATCAGAGTATACATCAAATTTCTCACCATACAAATAGCATCTCCAAATCTTCAATGCAAAGACCACTGCTGCTAACTCCAAGTCGTGTGTTGGATAGTTCACCTCATGCGGTTTCAACTGTCGAGAACCGTATGCCACAACACGCCCGTGCTGCATAAGAACGCATCCTAACCCTCGATACGAGGCATCACAATATACATCGTAACCCTCACCACTAGTAGGAACAATAAGAACTGGAGCAGTAGTCAACCTCTTCTGCAACTCCTTGAAAGCTTCCTCACAAGCATCATCCCAAATAAATTTCGCGCCCTTCTTTGTCAATTTCGTCAACAGTGCAGCAATGCGAGAGAAATTATCGACGAAACGACGATAATAACCAGCTAATCCCAGAAAACTGCGAATCTCTGTAGCATTGGTCGGTCTTCCCCAATTAAGTATTGCCTCCACCTTTGCTGGATCTACTGAGATGCCTTCCTCAGTAATCACGTGGCCTAGAAACTTCACTTCATGAAGCCAAAATTCACATTTCTCTCTCTTTCCATATAACTGATGCTCCCTCAATATTTGCAACACTTTCCTAAGGTGCCTCTTATGCTCTTCTTGCGTCTTTGAGTATATGAGAATGTCGTCCACAAACACCACGACAAACTGATCCAAGAATGGTTTAAACACCCGGTTCATCAGGTCCATGAATGCTGCTGGTGCATTCGTCAAACCGAACGGCATCACCAAAAACTCGTAGTGCCCGTAGCGAGTTGCAAAAGCTGTCTTTTGGATGTCTTCCTCTCTGACTCGAAGCTGATAATAGCCAGAGCGCAAATCAATCTTTGAAAAGAAATGCGACCCCCTTAACTGGTCAAATAAATCATCAATGCGGGGCAAAGGATAACGATTCCTAATTGTAGCTCTGTTTAGCTTCCTATAGTCTACGCACAATCTGAAAGAACCGTCCTTCTTCTTAACGAACAATACTGGTGCACCCCATGGCGAAGTGCTAGGACGAATAAAACCTTTACTCTCCAACTCTGAGAGCTGCTTTTTCAACTCTGCTTGCTCTGCAGGAGCCATCCTGTATGGAGCAATAAAAATAGGAGATGTGCCTGGATATACCTCAATGGTAAAGTCTAACTCTCTTTTAGGAGGTAGACCTGGCAACTCTTCTGGAAAGACATCTGGAAATTCCCGTACAACAGGAATATTTTCCAATTTAAGTTCAACATGTTCCTCCAACTCCAAGGCTGCCAATGAGCTAAGCAGACCTGCAATTTGAATACGGCGAGCAATCTTCTTCGATTGAGGAAAAGGAAGAGAAACACTTCTTTCTCCGTAGAAGTGTAAAATAGACCCATCCATTTTATGGAGAGTCACCTTTTTCTGGAAGCAATCAATAATTGCATGGTACGACGATAACCAATCCATGCCTAAAATCACATCATAACCAGAAATACCTAGAGCAATGAGATCTACCGTTAACTCCTGATCACCAATTCGAATGAAGCAGGAACGACAAATCACACTTGTTTGGATACCCACACCCATTGGTGAGTCAACACTGAGCACGTGTCCCAAGGGCTCAAATGTCAAACCCAAACGAGAAGCACAAGAAACATCTATAAAGGAATGTGTGGCACCCGTATCAATTAATACTCGAACCCATGAACTATAAAGAAAAAATGTACCTTCCACGACTGCATTTGATGTCCCAACACCTGGTGGGATCAAAGCGAACACCCTGCCTGTAGTATTTGCACTATGCCCTCCTCCTCTAGGCTGTTGGGTCTGAATTGGGCGAGTAGTCGAGGCTTGCTGAGATCCTTGTGATCGAGAGAACTGGCGCTGGTTTTGTTGTTGTTTCTGCTGTTGTTGTAAGCCAGATTGCATTGTGTGTGGAGGGGATCGTTGGTTCCCAAACGATGGGCAGTCAATCTTAATGTGTCCTGGTTGTCCGCACTGATAACAAATGATTTGTCCACTAGAAT
The DNA here is from genome assembly GCA_039720395.1 of Liquidambar formosana. Taxonomy (NCBI): domain Eukaryota; kingdom Viridiplantae; phylum Streptophyta; class Magnoliopsida; order Saxifragales; family Altingiaceae; genus Liquidambar; species Liquidambar formosana. Next base: position 27,613,591 of record CM077828.1, read on the forward strand.
TCCTCCCAGGCAGAGTAGGAGGTTGATAAGGGTAACTCCTTTGTCGCCCATCTGAGGACCCATAACTAAAACTACCACCGCTACCCTGACCTCGATTTACGCGCCGTCCTCCTGAGTGATACCCATCAGATTGCTGACTCTTACCCTGCTTTTGGCTAAAGCTCTGATCTTTCTGGTCCCCACTTCTAATTCTCTGTTTGTCCCTTATCTTCTTGGAGTCTTCTAAAGTCGCCTCCACTTCCGTAGCGCTGTCAACTAGCTCTGTATAATTTTGAATCCTACTTCCTGCAACAAGGTCTCGAATCTGAGGCCTCAATCCCCATTGGAACCTTTTTGCTTTGTCAGCTTCCGTTGCCACGATAGATGTAGCATAACGAGAAAGTTCTGTGAAGCGTGCATCATACTCTGCCACCGAAAGATTCCTTTGTACCAGGTTTAGAAACTCTTGTAACTTCTTATCTCGATATGATTCTCTGAGATATTGGTTTAGAAACACACCCTCAAACTGTATCCAGGTCATGGCTCCCACATCTTGAGAGCGCACCACCTGCTGCCACCAAAAGTCACCATCACCCCGTAGGTAATGAGAAGCAAACTCTACCTTATACTCCTCGGGTATACCAACAATCTTAAGTAGCTTGTGGACCTCTAGAAGCCAAATTTCAGCTTCCTGCGGATTTGTCTCACCACGAAAAGTAGGAGGATCCATCCGCCGAAAATTCTGAAAATGTGTAGCCTTGGTTATTTGTGTGTCAGGAACTGCAGCTCTAAGAGTAGGCTGCTGAAGTATCTCGTTCTGACGTTGCAATAGGGTAGTCAACTCCCGTATAGCATCAGTCATATCGCCCCTTTCTTCAGTATGAGGAGCGGAAACTCCACCTCTAGTTCTAGCTTGTGAGGTGTGAGAAGGCTCAGGAGAAGATCTATCTCGAGCACGTGGCATCCTATAAAAATCATTTAGTAAATATTCGAAACTATCTATCAAATACTCACGTTAAAAAAACAACTGGGATTGTGTAAGTTACAAAAATCACGTCAAAATGTTAATAAAATCGTAATATTCTTCTAATTTCTTGATGTCTACCCCCAAGCATATGTATGATGCATGAGACACTTCTAACTCACCTAACTATCACATATGAAGTGCATGTAATCCCAATTCGGATCTACTAATGAGCTCTGATACCAAAAATTGTCACGCCCCGACTCGGAGAGTCGACACGTGGACAAAAGTCAAAGTAAAAAGGTGTACACGTGGATAAGTCAGAGTATAAAAGTTGCGGAAGACTTAGTCAAATCCACGTGTATTTATTTTTTTTTAAAAAAATAATAATTGCATTAGCTCATCAATAATACCCAAATAATTAATATGAAATGTTATGCTCACACATCATGCCCATAATAATATATGATCCCAAAATAATGCCAACATCCCTGGCACATAGGTTGGATTCAAACTATTCAAGGTTCATTAAGTAATAATGGTAATAACAATAATAGTAATAGAAATGTCCATACATCAAAATAACATAGTCTCTATGTAATGCACGTGCATCTATCCTCATCCATGACTATGTTAGTATGCCACCTTCAAGTTCCAACCTCAGATTATGCCACTAGGCATCCGCCATCGGCAAACTCTCACTCATCACCTGATCATCTGAAATAATAATAGGATGAGCTGCAAAGCCCAATAGGAAATATGTGTGGATTCTATACAATTAATATATGTGCAGATACATGGTATATGAATTAAAATTATTTAATAACTCAAAATCAAATATCAGTCACAAATCAATACTTTATGTGGGTTTTGAGTTAATTTCCTAAAATTCTCATAGTATCTCCAATTCCCAAGACTATGGGATCAAACCATGCATCAACCGTCGCTAATCACAGGTTACGTCGTCACGTCAACCCCCGGCTCAGCCAAGCACGAAAATAACCAACACCTACGCGGCGTTCTTCCTCGAGGGCTTCAGGGTCTTTCACCCAAGGGCACTTTACCCTGCTTGCTATTCGCGGAGTATTCTCAACACAGGACACCACTTCATTGTGATGCCCCCACCCGTTTGATGCATACCAAGACCCAAGGTCCATATATCCAAAACATTTTCCATTCTTCAAATAAATATCCGAGTGTCCGAAAGTATCCATAAACATGTTTGATAAATTTCTAGAATTTCAGTAACATTTCTAAAGCATTTCCAAGTAAACAACATTTATAAAGCATTTTTCCAAGATCCAAGTATCATGAAAATTCCACACATTTAACAGATATTTCACAATAACATTTAAACGAGTATATAACCATGTATCTTTAAGGAACAATATAAAACAGTCGTATCAAATGATATATTGAAGGATTCCCTAAATTTTGAACAAGTAATAAAAATATTTGGTTATAAATCAGTGGGAAAATCCAAAAATATCATTAAAGCATTTAAAATCACATTTATAGAACAACACCATATTAAATGTAAAGAAGCCACATTTCCTACCTCAATTGCGAGCAATACCAACCCAAAACCACGTGATAGACACTGACAACGCGAATGCAGCGTTAATGCTCACTAGGGTCCTCCCGAGGACCGATAAAATCTGATAATTATGCATACGTAATCTTTAGGTAAATTTCAAAATAAATATAACACACTAAAAAATTACTATTGGCCTTCTAACAGTAAACTATGGTCCCAAAATCATCAAAATAATTTTTAAAACACTCTTTATAATTTCTGGGAATTTTCTGTAATTTTTGGAATTTTCTGATATTTTCTGGAATTTTTAATAAATATTAATTTGGCCAAAAAGTCAAACTACAGTCAAACTTGGTCAAAATGATCAACTAAGGGTCCCACATGGTAGGGCCCTCCAAGACGAGTCCAACGGTCAAATTTGGGGTTCATATGATTATCGTATGGCTTTTAAATGCGTGAGAACACGGTAAGGTACACAGATGCACCCACACAGGATCATAGACCTATGGGGTCATCTTCAACCTCCCGCGGGTTGAATTGTGTAACCGGGTTACACCGTGTGTTCAACGGGCCAACTTCGACGATTAATATCTCTCTTGTTTCTTAACCGTTTTCAGTGATTCAAGTGTCGAATCGAAGCTCATGCGAAGTACTACGTGCGACTATAAATTGTTCATTCAGAATCCTATAAAATCATATTCGTTTTTAAGCCTAAAGTTTCGGGTTTTCATGATCCAAAATTCTAAAATTTCTAAAACTTCAACCTACAGTCAATTTCTCTAAAATTTGACACTACCATGGTGTTCCTTGGTCCCAAAAACATAAAATATGATCATCCTTTCTAAGAATAACATAAGAAAATAAAATTGCATATACATATATATATATACACAGTACGTGATATTTATATATATATATATATATATATATATATATGAAATCAACGATAGAGGAGGTGAGGATTTTACCTCACTAAGAGAGCTCCACGAACTCAGCCAAAAACCTCTACCAGACCACTCTGTTTTTTTTTCTCCTCTGTTCTTCCTCAATTTCTCTCTCTCTGTTGCTCTTTCTCTAACTCTCTGTCTCGATCCCTCTATACATATAAATATAACCAAAGCAGATGCCAGTGGTAGGTGCAGCTAATGATTCCTCTATACATATATATATATATCCAAAGCAACCGCAAGTGGTGGGTGCGGCTATGGGTGCGGCTAATGATCCCTCTAACATATATATATATATCCAAAGCAAATTGAAGTGGTGGGTTCAGCTAATGATCCCTCTATATATATAAATAATTCAGGTCATCACAATAATGGTTATTGTCTTAAGATATTTTCTTAGTAAACACAATTAACACACATGCACACACGAAAATTTTCCTTTCCTTTGTCTTCTCGGCAACCAAACATGAAAGTTTTGATTTTACTTGGCTAGGTTCGCTTGGAAGAGCATTTAGCTAACTTAGAACTGGTTTCAGTCAACTAAATGCTAATAGCATTACCCATTTTCCTTTTCTTTTCTTTTCTTTTTTTTTTTTTTTTTTTTTTCTTTTTTTAAAGGGAAGGTGGCCTTCACGTAAACAACAAATTTGAAAAGTATATGGAAGTATTGACATGCAGCTTAGTAGCCCCCACGTTAATGAAAAGTTCAAAACTCACCTAAAATTCCCACAACAAAAAAACTATAAATACGACCCTCTCCAATTTCTACTTCATCCGACAGAGCTACTTTCTCAAGTCTCTCTAAGCTCCAATTAATCATCCCTCCAAAGAAGATGGCAAGCAGCCAGCTCCTAATTGTCATCTCATCGCTTCTGCTGTTCACATTCGTCTTCTCTTCCGCAACAGCTGCTGCTGATGGAATCCCAACCAAAACTGCAGAGAAGAAGGTCGATGTTGTGGTGGAAGGCATGGTCTACTGCCAGAGCTGCGAGCAATTTGGAACATGGTCTTTGACAGGAGCCGAGCCCATCCCTTCTGCTAAAGTTAGTGTCATCTGCAAAGACCACAAAGACAGAGTCAGCTACTATAAGGTTTTCGAAACAGATGGGAATGGGTACTTCTATGGCCAACTAGAAGGCTTCAAAATGGACAATTATCTATTGGATCATCCCCTCCAATCATGCCATGTGAAACCCGTTTCCTCTCCCATTGAAAAATGCAATCTCCTCTCCAATGTTAATTATGGACTCGACGGCTCCCCACTTCGTTATGAAAACAAGCGATTGATGGGAAAGAACTACGAGGCAGTGATTTATGCTGCAGGCCCCTTGGCTTTCCGCCCAGCTCATTGTCCCCCGACTACTCACCTCTAATTTTACTACCATTTTTCTTTGTTAACTCCTGATTGATCCCCCACTCCACTCAAAATTTTTTTTTTTCCTTTTTGTTCTCGTGTGCTGATTTGTTCTAATTGATTTGTTCTTATCCAAATTTTCAAATTCGATTTGTGTATCTCGTTCAAATTCCAATTTGTCTGACTTCATGGGACAATCGACATGCTAATTTCGAAATGCAACTATGTGACAGCCAAAATTCCAGAGTTTGATTACTCTGTCTAACGTTAAAACGCACACGAAAGCAATCCCTAGGCATTTCTTTATGTTGCCTTTCATTACAACAACTTTTGCTCATTATTTTATATGCATGTGCCACCTTCATAATCTGCTGGTGCAATAGAGTTTCTCATTCCACACCCAAAAAAAAAAAAACCAAAGATTGCAAAAAAGAAGTTAAAAATTTAAAAGATGCAGTAAATGAGCTCCAATTTTTCAGGTAACGAAGCTGGAATACGTGTAATATTCAAATAGGTGCAGCACGAGAACCCGGGTAACATGAGCCTTGATTGAAAATCTGCCATGAACAGAGACCCCCACTTTTCACTTTTCAGACCTTCAAGACACAAAAAAAAAAAAAAAAAAAAAAAATTTCCACCCAAAAATCTTCATGAACGATGGACCACTGCCCATCATGAAACTGAAGAATTTCAAGAAAGAAAGTGAACGATGGACCACTGCCCATCATGTAACAGAGACCCAATTTTATTTTGGTTTTTATTTTTTTCTTTTTCTTTTCACCCCAATTAGCCTGAAATAAACTTGTTGGACAAGTTGAGTTTATATGGACTTATAGAGATTCAGACCCTTCGGATGCTAACATTTACTTCTGACATCACCAAAATTCTTTATAATCATATGCCTAGTCCACTTCTAATCCGAATTGCAAACCAAATCTTAAAACTACATGGAGCATCTAGCATCTTAAAGCATTGACCCCATATAGTAAACAACATTTTGTGTCTCTAAAATTGCAAGAAATGGATTACTTTGTGATAATCACCATTGAATTCAACTGTCAAAGGGAAAAATTCATCCATAAATTCACCTTTCAACAGAGGTCATGGGGCCAATTATTTTTCACATCCTAAATGTGCTACAAATGAAAAGCCAATCGGATAATCCTCCTCCTATTCGGATGGTGAAGGTGAAGGTGCAACAGAAAGATCCAAGCTAGAAGAACATCCATTGATAGTTGATACACTGCCATGAACAGCAACCTACTTCTTTGCCTTCAAGGGCAAAAATCTTCAGGAACAGTGGGCCACCCATCACAAAACTGAAGAGCTTCAAGAAAGAAAAGTACTCCATCTCTTTTCACCTCACTTCCCCAGTGACAAAATGGTTGTACAAGTTTGAGTTTATATAGGCAGAGGGAGATTTAGACCCTTCAACACCCCACATTCATTTATGACATTTCCAAAGTATTTTCCATGATTACATTCTATAACTAGGCTTATCAAAATGCTTAGAATTTTGAAATATTAACTCAAACTTATATTTTTAAGCAGACCCAATAATTATTCATAAGAAAAGTGATGGCTATATCATTTTTGTGGCGTACCTGGTTGATGAGATTCACTTCAATGAAAAACTGATCTAACCCATCGTCTTGTATTTAGAAACAATCGCTTTACTGCAACTTCTCTTCCATGGGAAGGAAGAACACCCTATGGTTGTTTGATGGATCAAAACTGGTGGTAGACTGGTAGCCCTTTTTAACTCCTGGTATCTGAAATTTAGCTTGGAGTGATCAAAATTCTGACAATATAAACCTCAGATTCCGAACAGAATATACATGTGTGTGATACAGAGTTAGGATTAGGGTTCGGGGACTTCAATGTGGCGAATGACGGTGGCGATGGAGTGCCGAAAGCCGGTGTGAACAACGGTATGTTGAAGGAAGGCGGGGGTGGAGGATTGGGTTTAAGCAAAAGCCGCCATTTTTGTGGGATTGATTGAAGTTTTACGCCCTCACTGACGGGCGGAGGGGCAAAGAGAATGACGTATGGAAAAAACCGAAATTAAAAGAAAATTAAAAGCGGCGTTAATAACACCGCTTTTATTATAAGATTTTTTTTCTTTTTTTTTTTTTTTTGGCTATAATACAACATAAAAATAAGTGCAAAACCGAGTTTTATATATGTCGGGGGTAATTAACAAAAAGAACAAACTTTTAGTTTGGGATCTCAAATTTGAATTTTATTTAAACTTCTTTTTGAAGTTGTTGGATTGAGATCCATATGAATTAATGATTTAAATGATTCTAATCTCACGGCTTGAAATAAAAATCCAAACAAAATTATTGTCCAAGATCCTAAATTAGAAGATAACTACTAACAGTAAGTGAGAAATAAAAGTCTGAACAAAATTATTGTCCAAGATCCTAGATTAGAAGATAACTACTAACAGTATATATATATATATATATATATAGTTCATTTTTTATGAGATTAACCTCATGCAACTTTAGATAAGATTGCCGTCCAAAACTCTATTCATATTTTAATTTGTAAAACCAACTGTTGAATTAGATAGTCTTTTCATATAGGTAATACATACCAAAAATCAAGTTCATTCTTATTTTCCTATTGTAGATTATTAGTTCCTTGCACTATAAGATATGGCTTTCCTGTTCTTGAGTCAAACTACAAGGCTACAATGTATTTAGTTTTCAAATCCCTGTTTTTTATTTTTATTTTACAAAATGGACTGATTATAAGCAAATTAACTATAAATCAATACAATGAACTAGTAATTACAACCAGATAACTACTAACTTAATCAAGGTTAGAAAGTTACGAGTCAATTAAATTGACTTGTAATTATCTTAATTGTTGGTACCAAAAATAAAGCAGCTGATTTAATAGCAAGGGCTACACCTATAATCAGACCATTCATAATTCCGAAATCCATCAGAATAAATGTTCCCAATAAATATCTCCCATTTAAAACTATGATTATCAAACTTACCACTAATATAAATTCTAATAACCGATAAGCCAGCCCTAATATCTTAGAGCATTTCTAAGGGATTAGATATCCAATCCCTTGGCTATTTTAGTTAGCCAAACAATATATTTTTTTTCTCCAAAGAGCTAGCCAAACCATTGCAAAACTATGATTATCTTATGCTGCTGACCAAGCTTGTTATTACCAGTTTGGTCCAGTGAAAATAACAATATTTTGTTAGTAAACCCAATATGTGTACATATATGACTTAACCCAAACTGCATGGGCTAACTTGAACACCTACCGCCACATCCCCCGGCCATATTGAACACCTACCGCCACCAAGTGAACAGTATCATCACCACGACACCACCCTTCCACAGCGCACAATGTAGCCACCACCTCCACCTCCACCTCCACTGCCTAATCATCCTTTGTGGAGCTACGCAGGAAATTGTCTCTAAATCGCCCGACTGCTCTTACAATTCCAAATTCTTTATTTGTCTTATTTTCTTTGGATTAAAACTGTAACACCAAGGAGCATTGGTTGACTAGGATGTGGTTTATGAACATTCACCATTTTTTCAAGAAAATTGTTACTTACTTCTACAACATCAGGTCATCAACAAACATGCCATTTTTAATCCAGATTGCTAACCAAGTATCAAAACCACTTGAATAAGCCAACATCTTGAAGCAATAGTCAATTTTTATTTTTTTTTCCCCTAGTTTAAACACCTCGATTATGTTTGGACATCCTGTCTGAATTGCTATTTCAAAAACTCTCTAAGGCATGTCTCTATGTCCGCTTCGTTGTTACAGCAGCTTTGCTTCTGCATTTATAGGTATGTAAACATTCATAATCTGGATTTGTCATTCAACAGTCTGAAAATAGAAAGAAGACGATAAACAGAACAGAACGAAAGAAAACCAACACCCTTTACATTACATTGTGGTACAAAGAATGAAAAATAAAGAAAAAAAAATCTCACCAACCTTCAGAGGCTGGTCTTATTAGTATAAGCCAGTACTGGTTATTTGGCTAGTACCCAAAGGTGCAACAAATGAGCTCCAATTCTTTAGGTTTCCAAACTAGAATACAAATGGTACGGTAAGATTACAGGTAATCAAAGCGATGTGCTTGGCAGAGAACCCATTAAGATAACAGTGTCACCATCTTTATGTCCCCCTATCTTTTCCTGCCTTGCCTTAGAGAATAGTCCAGAGAAGAATCCCACTGGCAACCCAGAACTCAGTTTCCTCCCCAACAAGTCCAACGCTCCCTCCTCTTCACCACCGCCGACCCATCGGCCTACCCTCTTTGATGTCTCCACAGCTTCATCCACCCTTAGGTGTGCCCCACAAGGACAATTTGTGAGCTTTCTGAAGCAAGGCTTATGAAAAACTGATTTACAAGATCCACACCTCTCAGCCTCACTTTCCTGTTGATTATTTTGTATGGTCAGATATTCAGATTATATCAATCATGGTAAATTAATGATCAATAACAATAAGAAGGTTTTGAGCTTTCTCAGAGAAAAAATAAGAACAGAAAAGGAACAATCAGGGAAAAACTATTTCGTTTGTTTATGTACCACTTTGTGGTATTCATGCTCATTGACATGGACACTTCATTCAACAGGATCTTTGAAACTATCACATAACCTAGATTGACAATTTTAGCTATCTTCCCAAGTCCATTCTAACAAATGGTTAGGACATAAAGAACAAAAAAAGAATATCTCACAAAGAAAAGTAATATTTCCACAGGTTGAGACCAGAGAGTGATTCTTATGTGGTGCCTGCTAAATTGCTAATTGATGGACTAGAACTGTGAGCATGAAACAAAGAACCAATAGAGATATTTTCAATTTTAACTTTTAAGATTAAAATCATGGAAAAACTTTTTATTCTCCCCAACACCGCCCCCCCAAAAAAAAAAAAAAACACCTTTTTGGGCAGTAATTAATTTTATGGCAATTTTGTAGGGTAGCATCATAACCACTATATTAATACCCACCTGAAAAGGGAAAATAAGAGAAGATGGGTCATTACAAGCTTGTCGAGCACCACAGGGGACTCCAACATCACAGCATATGAGGCATCGCTCCGTAATATGATCCAGGATTTTCCTTAAGACAGTTTCTATCATCACTGGTAGTGCTGCCATAAGAGTTGATATTCATCAGAATGTACAGAGAGATGGATTTAAATAAAAATATATATTGCGTCAGACATCTATAGGTACATACTAACAGAAATGTTATAAATATCCTATCATGAAACTAGGGAGAAAAATGTTCAATAGCTAATTTACACTGTGATCATATTATAAATTTCAACAAGAAATATAAAACTAAAAGAAGGGAATGTTAAAATTTGGAAAAAATTAAACAAAAAAAAAAAAATTATCAACAGCAAATGTCCAACTTTTAAACTTTGAATTTAACAAGGAAAAAAATTGAAGCTTAAATCTTGCGCAGGAAAGATTCAACATCTTGGCCTCTCAGGTGGCAGATTTGAAACCTTGGAGGAAGCCTCCAGTGATAGGGAATTATACCAATGAATGATTTCATCTTCAAAAATCTGCAACCACCCCAGCTCTTGCAAAAATGGGGCAGATCAATACTGAAATGCTGACTCTACAATAGAAGGTGAACCACTTCATTCAGAAAGTTCACAAATTCCAAAAGGGACTATTAGATGTATTTCAAGATTCATAATAATAAAAAAATCAAAACAGCAAAATATGAAATGTTTGAGATAATATTATATTCACGCAACAAATAGACTCATTTCAAATGTTGTATGTAAAAAACAATCTAATGAACCAATTTTCATGGGATGTCCATATGCATCCTCTATATTTAGATATATACTGCATCGGCCCTTAAAATATCCTTTTTACCTCTTTGGTAAAGGCATAGGCTCTTAAATTACATGAAGAACCTTTAAATGTAAATGCATTGAAATGTCAAGCCACTAATCCTAGAATATGTTCCAACTAGGTCGCAAATTAGAAATAAGCTTGTTAAAGCTAACCTGCAAACGCCCCCTTGGAAAGATCAATAAGGTCTCTAAGTGCAAAAAAATCATTGCTTTCAAGAAGATATCTTCGAGACCCAAGTCCTTTGTTGATAGACCTATGGAATGGGCAGTGAACATATGAAAGCATAGATCCTATCTTTTTCCTCACATTCATAACATGGAGCAGGGCAGGGACCTTTGAAAATAGGAAAGGATTCACCGCACTAACACAAAGCATGGGCTGCAATAAGAATTTCATTAAGCACATTTACCATGACCTGAAATAAGATTTCAGTAGGACATGAAAACATAACATGATAGCTAACATCTGTAAGGTGGTGAATTAAAAACATACTGTATGTCTCTCTATCTATCTATAACTATAAAAGTTCACAACGTGGCTTGGTTGGGTGAAAGAAGAAGGTTCAGTTTAAAATCTTCTCGACCAAACTTGAGAAATCATTCTTAGTTTCCCTGCATACAACCATTTCATAGATCCCTCGGAGAGGTGCTTTGGTTGGTAAGCCTTATCTTGGATGTCTCGTGAAATTTTTAGGAAACTAATGAACCCAACGAATATATGACCAGGAAAAGGCCAAAATTATGGTTTTTCAGTCATCAGTTGGAAAACAATGTTGGCCCATGAAACTTATGTAAGAAAGGCCATTGGCTACATGGTTTGATGCACCCTGCATTTCACAATGGTATCAGTGTCAAGTGTCAACTATGCTTGTGCTTTTCTCCCTTGCTTGTGCAAATAATGTAATCTTAACAAGAAGGCTTAAGAGTTGGAGATGAAAAAAATCTGTCCCCACAATATGATGCAGTGTTTATATGCATTTATGTATTCCCACAACTAGATGTTATGTTTATACGTGTTCATGAGTATAATTACCTAGTCACTATGTTTGTTGCCTACTCTCGTACCGTCGGCTACATGGTTTGATGCACTCTGCATTTCACAATGGTATCAGTGTCAAGTGTCAACTATGCTTGTGCTTTTCTCCCTTGCTTGTGCAAATAATGTAATCTTAACAAGAAGGCTTCAGAGTTGGAGATGAAAAAAATCTGTCCCCACAATATGATGCAGTGTTTATATGCATTTATGTATTCCCACAACCAGATGTTATGTTTATACGTGTTCATGAGTATAATTACCTAGTCAGTATGTTTGTTGCCTACTCTTGTGTAATCGTCTCAACTCATTCACATACAAAGAATCTACAGATAACAACATTGTAAACCACAAAAGGAAATGGTGGTCTTCAGATTACCTGATCATGTATAGAATCCAGATATGATTTAGCCATTTGAGAAACTGGATATTGTGTAAAATCCCAATGATGCAAAACTCTAGCTGGCAAGACTGCAGTGTCATTTGTATGGCATGAAGAACAAAACAACTGACCGGTGTATTCACAGAGTCTAGGCTTGCCCCACCCAATTGTTTGAACGAAGTCCTGCATCAGGGTCTTTCCACCATCAAAATGTCTGTGGCATCCTGCACAAGTATAGTGTTGTGCTTCTAGTAATTGTTTCGTAGATTTGTATGGTCTGATTTCAACCAAGAGTGATATAGTCTTCCCTAGAGGGGAAACTTCTGTCTCTGCTCCTCTGGTTAAAGATGTGAACTGAGGCAAAAGTGTATTTGATGCAGGTGAACCAGGAAGGGCATTTTCGGGGGACAAAAATAAAACTAAAGCACTTGGGGGACTGGATGAAAATCGGGAGTGGAGAATAGATCGCAAACACTCTTGAATAAGAGCACTTCTCTCTGCAATAACATCGGGAGAAACATTGCCAAAAATCTTTCTGGATTCCCGTTCGACACAGGACCAGGGAGAAGGAAGAATCCAGCCTTGATCAGAAAATAATGTTTTCAACCGTCGGTAGAGAGTAAAGAAATCACGGTATCTGCGTTCAACCTCCCATTGATCCTTGCCACTCCACACTCTTATTCTATACACAGTGTATTCCTTCACTCCAACAAGCCTTTCACCAAGTGAGACATCTCCTTTCTTTTGCTTAGCACCGACTACTTCAACCCCATCAATTCTCGGTGGATGCTGAATTACTGAGTGAGCATCATCCGAACCCGAAGTAGAAGCAGTGGAGCCACCATCTCTCAAAGGCAGAGATATGTGGGATTGAAATATCCTACTACCCTGAGTTAAACTAGTCCCAGGAGACTCACCAGAGTCGAGTAAAATTTCTTCCATTTCATGGACAACATCAGCATAGGATTCATTCAAATCAAGATTCTCCATCTGCAAGATGGCATGAAATAACAAGTTCAAATAGAAGCAGCTTAAGTTCTTTGAATCAAGAGTTCATTCACTGAGAATGGTCTGTCACCATACAAAACTTCCAAGAAAGAGCTCTTAACAAGTAAATCGATATAGAAACATCTGCTCTCCAATTACTTGTTGACGATGCAAACCACTGTAAAAAAATGTATGAACCCAAAAAAAAAAAAAAAAAAAAAGGTTGTGGAATTTAATTACTGACCTTAATTGATGTGGGATGGTCTTCAAAGAGACTGACCTTAATTGATGTGGGATGGTCTTTAAAGAATTCTACTGAAACAGGAGAATCATTCAATATTTCTGTAGTGTCATTCTCAAACATTGATTGGAGTGAATTTGGTTTCTGGTCATCCAAGAATTTTGCCTTTTCAGCTTCGGGTACTTCAGTTGAAGAAGAACAATGCTGAATGATTGTAATATCTGAAAGAGGGTCCAAGTCTAATTTTGATTTCCCCAACTCTTGACCGTCTAGAATTTGATTATCATCAAGGCCAATAACTTTCTCACTAATTATATATTGACGCTCCCTTTCCATGCCGCCGTCCATAGCATTCAAACCCATCCTCAGAGGATCCTTGGGATTTTGTGGGTCCTGCTCTGTTTCAAAGATATTCTTAACAGAACAACTTTGACCCTCTGCCGATTCATCCGCACTTCTGACTTGACTGCTGGCTACAAGAATGTCTCTCACGTCTTCTCCTCGCTCTTGCTCACCAAAATTCGAAACACCAATTTGGGTTACAGAACAACTTTCAATATACTCTGTCAATTCATTAGCACCTTGAACCTGATCGCTGGCAATATGAATATCTCCCCCGTCTTCTCCTCGGTCTGATCCACCAATACCCTGAAACTCACCAACAGTCGCAGAAGAGGAATTTGGTACTAGTCTTTCAGATTCAAGATCCATTTGTTGTTGCTCCTCAAACTTATTGAACATCACTGAAGCTAGAGTACTTTCACCTGTTTCTTGCTCAAAATCATTCCAATCTTCTGAACCGAAGGCTACATCAGAGTTCATAAGCAATGGATTTCCGCACACAGTTTTTTCTTTGCGGTGGTATTGCATGTTCCGCTTACTATGCGGGTCAATCTTATGTTCATTGTCTGTACCATAGTCAAACATTGAATCCTCATCTTCCGAATGTTCATATCTAGATGATGTTCCTTCCTCCTCAGAAAGCCTTCCCATCTCCCTTCCATCAAATAGTGAATCCGATTGTGAATTTAACCCCTGGGACCAACTCTCACCCTCTTCATTAAAAAGGAGAGATGGAGAACCTTCTTCTGCCCATGATAAAAAATGGGAACCATTATCAACCCGATCACTAAAGGAGTTTCCTTCAATAGTATCAGCATCCGTAGTCACCTGAATTGTTGCATTTTGCGCAGGACTTAGAATTCCTCCAGCCTGACCATCTCCTCTCCATGCAGTTCTTTCTTTATCTCCACCATCAACACCCTCGTCCAAATCAGTTTTTAAATCCACAACCCTCAGTAACTCCGATTCACTCTCAACCTTCAATGACATCATATCACTACTCACTCCCTGAGTTGCCTCACGCAAGGCAGAACTCTCCTCATTGCTATCTAATTTATACCCATTTTTCATCCCCGGTTCCTCATCGCTCTTCACTTCACGAAATTCAATTCTACGATGGCCTAAAAAATCCAAACTATCCAAAGACGAAAGCTTTTGGGTTTCATAATTCCGATCAAACCCTCCACCCAAACTAAAATTCTCCAAAACAGCATCCTCCCCAAGGCCTAAACTCCTCAGTGACCCAAATTCAGATTCAATACACTCGTTAAAAGTTCCAAACGAACTACGCATGCTGGGCGTACCCATGACCGAGTTCGCGCTACAATACCTATCGAATTCGGACTCTCCGCACGATGAGTACCGCGACGAAGCCGGCGATGCATCGCCGCCATCACCGTCCAGTTTCTGCTCTTGCCAGGGCGTAAACTCATCTAACGGATCGGGAGAGACGACTTGTGGGGAATTCTCCCGAGTCCCCTCTCCATTGCTCATCTAATACTCAAAAATTAAAAAATTAAACCTAAAAAACAGCAAATATTGAGAGAGAAGAGAGAATTTACCCTAGAATCGATGGTTTTGATTCAACGTAGAATTGCGTTTCGGTGGATCGCACAACACCTGATAAGAGCAGATCGCACACGAAGAGCTAGGGTTTGATAGAGAGATGACCTCGGCGCTGGGAGTGAGACGGAGAGAGACAAAGGAGGGTTTTGTGAGGTTTGGGAAATCCCAAAAAATGGTTTCTATCGTTTCTTGTTTGTTTTCTTTTGGGACTCATGAAAATGCTGGTTGACGTTGTCTCTCCCGGACACCAACGCCCAAGGGGCTATTTGTTTTGCGGTAAAAATTTGTTGATGGATGGGTGACGTTTATGGACAATTTGTGTTCTCCAAGTCAATGCATTCTTATTGGAAAAGCGTGCTGTTATTTACCACCATTGATGTGGCATTCCATTTTTTATTCTTTATTTTTTTGGTGGGCAACGAATCAAACCATACAATAAAACCATAGCCTCCAACTAAAAACTTATAAATTAATTCCAAAAAATCCAACAAAAATCTGATTAAAAAAATTACCAACCATAGAACTTATAAATTGATTCCAAAAAATCAAAAATTGACTTAGTTATTAGAAGTGTCAATAATCAAATATTATAAATGTGCACTGGTCCAACCGACTCATTTGATTTAGCTTAGACTTGATATACTCTATTAATTAAATACTAATAAAATTTAATTAAAGAAAATATGAAAAGTGAATAAAGTTACATATATTGTGTATGCAAATAAATTACTTCAGTAAAATTTAAAAGGCAAATAAAGAAAAGTGCCTCCCCCCCTAAAAAAAAAAGAGAAATGCTAAACATGCCGAAGGATGAAGACCGAATGAAGGCTGACATGTTGTAATTGACAAAGTTGCCCTCACCCTAAAATATGGAGAATCCCACTCCTCAGTTGCAAAAACTTCTTTCTCTTATCTACTCATCCGGATCTCTCTCTCTATGTTTAAGATATAAACTCATCCCTCTTTCTCTAGAATTCTCTACATTTATCTTCTATGCACCATTAAATACGGTGACATCTATGCTTTGACGACAGCATCTATCTCTCCTTTTACTCTCTATTTTTTCGTTACAAATAATACAGATCTCAGCACTCCTATTGACAAAGATCAAACCAGCGGGAAGAAATGTGTTTTTTTTCAATGACTTGCAATGGATCTTAGAAAAACCACCGTTCGTCATCGGTTGAAGCAAAACCACCAACAATACCCTTGGTGAATCTGAGGACCCTTTGCAACAAAAGCAGATCTATTGTTCATCCTTAGATCTATTTTGTTTCGGTATGTTCATGGCCGAATCTTGTACGGTTTTGTGTGGGTGCTATCTGTTGCATTAATATGCTTAACTGATTTTATCTTGATTTCTTATCTTTGATTTTTATCTTGAATTTCCTTTTTTTTTTTATGACAAAAATAAAATTATCCTGATTTTTTTTTATTTGATAATTTTATCTTATTTATTTTTAATCATTTTATCTGATAATTTTATCTTGTTTTTTTTTTAATTATCTTTGATAATTTTTATCTTGGTTTTTTTATCTTTGATAATTTTTATCTTGTTTTTTATCTTTGATAATGTTATCTTGATTTGTATCTTTGATAAATTTATCTTATTTTTCTATCTTTGATAATTTTATCTTGTTTTTTTATCTTTGATAATTTTTATCTTTTTTTTTTTTTTATCATTTTATCTTTGATAATTTTATATATATGTATTTTTTGATGTGTTGAGTCAAAGATTCAAATTTGTGAGTTAATTTTTGATGAGGGTTAGGTGTCGAGAAAACGGGAGATATAGCAGATTTTCCTTTTTTTTGTATATGGGCATTTTAGTCAATATGAATGTCTTCTTGAAGGAGAGTTTTGAAATCAACCAATCAACATAAAGCCATGTCATTTCGTCTTTAGAGTCGACTATAGAACTCGGCTCATGTATCACCACTCAAAAAAAAATCCTTAAAGAATGAAAGAAATGTTTTAATTCCAAAAAATCCTAATATGACTAGTATATTTAAAGTACGAATATTACTAATGTTTTAAAATCTACTATGCTCTCCTAACTAAAACAGGTTAGCTTGAGTTCAAGGACTTGGATTTGGTGCATTTTTATACTTTAACTACACCGTGCAGTGGTCTTTAGATGAGCGACACGTTATAAAAGGAAGGTATGAATGATTGAGATTTGTTCTATTAGAAGCTCACGGCGTTGCGTAGCTCATGTGGCAAATTCCTCTCTCACGACGACCACAGCACGATGCAGTTAAAGTGGAAAATTGCACCAAATCCAAATCCTTGAGTTCAAGACTATATAAATAAGTTAGTAATTAAAATGGTTAGGAGGCATTTGTCTCTCAATTTAAAATCTATATTTTCTTTAATGTAAAATTTTAAAATACCCCAATTTCGCAGTTACATAACTTCAAAATGAAAATGAACAAAATAATTACATGCATTAATATAAATTCAAATTCACTAATCCATTATCATTCGATTCTCTTCAACGAATAATGGGGTGTGCAATTGTGCACATGTGCATCATGTGTACCACCACTTCTAATGCTATAAGAAATAGATTAGGAAACCCCTTGTCTCTTACTTTTATATCTATGCTTGAACACAAATTCATTATGGTGAGAAAATTAAGATGTTGTACGTGCATGCAGCACTATGCTTAGTACTTGTATAATATATCATAGTTAATGGGCAACAAAAAAAAAAAATATATATATATATATATATATCATACTAAACAAGATTTTTCCCTCATGTCCCCTTAGATGGGCTAAACTTGAGTGAGATGGTATTTAATGTGCATGTGTGCTTTTGGTATGGGTTTTGTACTTTTGTGAATTATTTACATTCCATATAATTGACAACTGCACGAGTGTCATATAATTTATGGTTTTCCTTATTTGTCCCTCTATTTATTTATTTTGTAAAAATAAAAATATCAACACTATCAAAGACAAGACCTAGCAACTAAACCTTACAAAAGATTGCCTAAAATTTATGTAAGAAAAATAGAACCCAAAACTAAGTGCATTCAATCCAATGACTCAAATATCATCTACTTTATTTCATTTTCTAAACACATTACCAATTTGCATTCAGAATACTATGTATATTCTTAGAAAACGAAAAACAAAAAGAGAATACTATGCATGTCCCTAAGACATCTCTCTAAATTGCAAACGACAAATTTTGCATTACCTTCAATAATATAAATACTTTTTACATCCTTACTCCTAACAAGATAGATACGATATCAATGGGCAATAACTTGAACTTTAGAAAATGTTAATCATTCAATTACGTTAATCGTACAATAATAAATTTATTACAATTATCTCTATTTTTCTCTTCTCTTTTTTTTTTTTTTTGGCTAATACACATCCACACACAATTATCTCTAATTATCGATCGCACTACTCCTTATAATTGAATAATAAAAGTTTATAACAGAGATGCTATTTGCTCTTAACACCCCCCCCAAAAAAAAAAAAAAAAAAAAAAAGGGAAATGAAAAGAAAAGAAGATATACAAAAAGCCTCCCTCATTCCTTATTACTCTTAAACTTGAGTTGTGCTAAAGGCTCTTTTTTTTTTTTTTTTTTTTGATGAAAGACGATATATATTAGATTATGAAGAAATATGAGTCAGGTCGAAAGCAACCTGATCCCTTATACAAGATGGGATTTCTTCCATCCAAACCAGAACATTCTCAACAAATTTGGCATGCTTTGCTAACCCATGGGCAACCTCATTCCCCGTCCTACCAACATGTTTGAATTTCCATGACACAAAAGAGGAAGCAGCATCAACCAAAATATCCTCTATTATCAAACCCATAGCTGTTTGAGGTACTACTTGAGAATCAAGAGCACCCATGACTTCCACGTTGTCACCTTCAAAATCGACATCTCGCAAACCCAAATCAGTTGCAAATTCAACTGCGAGTCGAAGGGCAATGGCTTCAACTTGAGAGGGCTCGAACAAACCAGTTTGCTTCTTCGAAATCGCTGCCATAACCTGGCCTTCATGGTCACGTACCACAACCCCGAATCCCACACTTGAATTCTCCGCAAACACAGCGCCATCAGCATTAACTGATGATAGAATTTATTGTTTGAGAGTGCAAATATTGTTTGTTGGCTTTCTCACTTCCATAGGCTAGGATTATTATTATTATTATTATTATTTTTTGGACAATTGATAGAATTTACTCATACCCATGAATCCCTCAATATCAATAAATGGGTATCAATGTTTTTTTATAAGTTTGAATCCGAAATCACTCACTTAACAAGTAAAAAGAATGTTATTAAATTTTCATACCACTAGTCATTGACTTATTAAGCATCCGTTTGAATAAACTTATAGTCTTAAACTTCTTGTTTTTTATTTTTAAAAGTAAAATGAATATTTTTTTTTTATAGTTTCCTTATAGAACAAAAGTGTTAATAATTATTTTTCAAAGTTGAGCTTGGAAAATTTTTTACTATGATAACTTTTAAAACTTTTTACCCAAAATTTTTGTTTTTGAATTTTTATACGAAAGGAGTCTAAATGCTTAATGATGATTAAAAAACAAAAAAAAAAAAAAAAAAGGATTATACACGTAGAAATTGGAACGAGTCCTTTTCTGCCACGTCCTCAAGCTCGCGGGACCGTGGCCTCAATTCCTCAAACCATCACTACCCCAAAACCCTAAACCCTGTAAAAACGCGCGTACAGATACTCGTGTCAGCTCAACTGAACTCAACCATGGCGGACCCAAACGGTGGCGGCGGCGGCGGTGGCGTCGAAGCGCTCCATCGGCTCAAAAGCATAGACCCACCATTGTGGCTCTCACCGTCTCCCGAACTCTCACAGACAGCTCGCTTAGCCTCCCAACACCTCTTCTCCTCCCTTTTACCCTTCACCCCCAAATCACCCTTCGATCGCCTCCTCATCGACGGCTTCGACGCCGAGCAGATTTGGCAGCAGATCGATCTCCAATCCCAGCCGTTGATCTCCTCCCTCCGTCGCGAACTCAAGCGGTTCGAGAAGAATCCACAAGAAATCTCGAAGCTTTTTGGTGAAAACAAGGTTCTGGATGAGAAGAGAGTGGGTTTAGAGGAGGAAAGTCAGGGTTTTGATGAGGTTGATGAATATGAAGATATGGAAGCGTTTGATGAAGATGACGAGGAAGGTGAAGAGGGAGAGGATGGTGAAGAAGAAGATGAAGAGAAAGACCAGGAGGAGGAAGAGGAGGATGAGGGAGGGGGTGGAGATGGTGGGATTGAGGATAGATTTTTGAAGATTAAGGATTTGGAAGAGTATTTGGAGGAAGATGAGGCGAGGGAGTACGGATTGAAGAAGACGAAGAAGAAGAGCAATGGTGTTAAGGTTTCCAGTGACACTGAAGAGGATGACGATAAAGAAGAAGATGATGAAGACGGGGATGAGGAAGACGAAGAGGAAGATGATGAGGTGAGTATGCTTTTTCTCTTGTATTAGGCATCATTTGACTTAACAATTCGGAAATACTTTCATGCTTTTGAAAGCAAAAATTGCATTGAATTTTAGCTCTTGAAAGCGAGAAAGTAATTTCAAATCGTAAACAAACATCGCCTAAGATCGTTTTGCTTCCAATTGGTTTTGGGAATGCCCATTTCCCCCCTTCGATTTGTTGTTTATTCTCTTTGACATTTTGTATTGTAGCTTGGAGAATTTGGGCTTGGTGGTGATGAAAATGAAGGAATGGACGAGTTGGCAACAGCAAGGTGGGGTTGTAGGTTCTTAGATATATGAAGCTATCTCGATTTTCTTTAATTATAACGGATAGTTTCGGCTTAGCATTTTCATTTGGTGGGCTGTGTGTGCATGTGCGTGTGTGATATTCAGATACCAAGACTTCTTTGGTGCTAAAAAGCAAAAGGTTTCGAAGAAAAAATCCAAATTGATTGATGGGTCAGAAGACTCGGGCACGGGTGATGAAGAAGAAGATGCCAAATTGATTGATGGGTCAGAAGACTCGGGCATGGGTGATGAAGAAGAAGATGCCGAGGGATTTGGTAGCCAGGTAGTTTATCATTCCTTATGTTTACTTGCGTGTTGCAAAAGTTGTGTGCAATCAGTTTTGTAGTAGTTGTATAGTTTCATTATCCATAAATGCAAATGTTGATTGAAATTACTCTCATATAGTATTTTTCCTTACAGAAGAAACGGATTCTTTCTACTCACGAACAAGAACTGGAGAGGCTTCGCTCTAATATAGAGGAGATGGAGAGAGCGAACCTGGAGCCAAGAACTTGGACCATGCAGGGAGAGGTAATATTTCTGTTTCTGAAATATTTGTTTAAGAACACCTGTTTGGACTACGTTAGATGTGTGCCTCTTGATATGAATTGGATCCATGTATTAAAATATGGTTAAGGTTTGATTTACTACGGTTTATGATGGTAGGTAACTGCCGCGAAAAGGCCGAAGAACAGTGCATTGGAAGTTGATCTGGATTTTGAGCACAATGTGAGACCTGCCCCTGTAATCACGGAGGACGTTACAGCATCAATTGAAGATCTAATCCGGAAAAGAATCCTCGAGGTAAAGTCTTTCTTTTGATAGATATAATATGAAATTCGTTGTTATGTCAGGAAATTATCCTTCTTGTTTTGCTTTGAAAACCAGTAGTTTTTAATTGCTTTAAAGGAGATTATGTAAATTGCGTAATTTGTAAAATATAAATGTAACTAGATGAATGGTATGTGATAAGTTGATGTTCCTGGTAATCAATATAAAATCCACAACTTTAAGCGTAACATAACCGTTGTTGTGTTGAAGACATAACTCACTTTGTCAAATGTTTCAATGTGTGCATGCTGCTGAATCTTTTACATGACAGGATGCTATACTCCTGAAGGATTGAAATGTGGTCCAATATTAATAATTCAAAGATGGATTGTTAATAGTTCTCATATGCCTGCCTTTTAGCCAAAGGGCAACTTTCAGCTATAAGAAATTTTTTAATAATAATAATTTGCTGTGTATGGAGCAAAAGACTTAGGGCACATTTGGCCTTCCCATTTAAACTGAATTATTTCTGTGTTTTGCATATAATTTTGTGGACAAATCCATCTTCATAAAATGGGTAAATTCAAGAGGGTGGCAATCATCATTGCAAATGAAAGTACAAATTAAAAAGAAAGGCATTATACAAAATTTATAAAAATTGATCTCATGATACCAATTATGGTCAACCAAACAGGCCCTAAATATTTTTCCAACAAAGCAGAATTCTCCACTGCACTGTGATGGATTTTTTTTTTGGTGACCAAAATAGCACTATTTCCGAAGCGTTTTATATATTTTCTGGATCGTTGGCAAACAATAAGCTGGTTACCTTGTCATTCCGTATTTCTTATCATTCTATTCACAGTCTTTCATGTAGTTATATTGTTTAGATAGTGCTTCATCTTCTTATGTATTTTGCATTGCTTCAATAGTTCTCTGATTACACTAGCTCTGACTGTCATTGGATCTCTCTCTCTCTCTCTCTATATATGTTCACATCTGGATTACTAATAACCAATAATTGTGCTATGATGTTCTAGAGTCGTTTTGATGATGTTCAAAAGGCTCCTAGTTTACCCTCCAAAGCTCCAAGAGAATATAAGGAGTTGGTAAGTATTGTTTTGTAAAATATGTAGTTTTTAGGTCTAATTTTCCAGTTTTTATTATGAGGATAGGAAGTACATTGTTCAAGCTGCTTCCTTGTTAAATTTGCAGGATGAGAATAAGAGTAAAAAGGGTCTTGCTGAAATTTATGAGGTCAGTTTTTTCTCCTCATCATGCTCTGTTTGATCTCCACTGTAGATTATATTCTTATTTATGTTGGTGTTCAAACATAAATATTATTGCCAACAATACAATTTTCTGCTTCTTTCAACCAACGTGAATTAAAGAACTCCTTCAATTATTGCAGGAAGAATATGCTCAGAAGACAAGTCTGATTAATGCCCCACTGTCTTTCTCGGATGAGCAGAAGAAAGAGGTGCAACCTTAACCAAATCCCCACCCCCAAAAAAAAGTGCCCCCACGGGGGGATTTTGTGCTTTCTTCCATATTTGAGTTTTGAGGGTATTTGAATTTGGTTAACCTTGTGGTCATCATCTTTGATCAGGCGAGCATGCTGTTCAAGAAACTGTGCTTGAAGTTGGATGCTCTTTCTCATTTCCACTTCACTCCAAAACCGGTGTGCTTCTCCACCATTATATAATATTTAATTATGGTCAATATATGAGTTACTTTTTTCTAATCTGCCATGTGTTGACTTGGACAGGTTATAGATGACATGTCCATCCAAGCAAATGTCCCTGCTCTAGCAATGGAAGAGGTAAAGAGGCTTCCTCACCTGTTTGCCTCTAAATATTTCAATTTTCTCTGAGATAAAATATTTTGATTTATTATGCACCAGTGGGTTTAATGTTACTATCAATTAACTAACATGTGTGATATGTATTCCCTGGGTAGATTGCACCTATGGCAGTCTCAGATGCAGCCATGCTGGCTCCTGAGGAAGTATTTTCTGGAAAAGGTGACATTAAAGAAGATGCAGAAATAACACAGGCAGAGAGGAAGAGGAGGAGAGCAAACAAGAAAAGGAAATTTAAAGGTAAGCTTGGGATGTTTCTCTGGTGAAATTATTCAGTAAATTTCAACTTTAATGAGGCAGCACAACACTAAATCAATGTTGTATGTGATTGTCATGGGGGGCTATGACTTAAGATTTTAGGGCTTATGATTCATCCCATATGTGGAAACAGATGTAGTCAGTTGCTATCACTATATGGGGTTGCTTTAGGAATTCTCTTGGCTAACTTTTGTCTTTGACCTCTGTCAAGGGTTGAGAAATTGAATAATTCGGGCCAATCCAATTCCAAACATTGCCAGGCTGGACTGGTGTTTGGTTATTGTGGACTAAGACACACTTAAACTTTTAAATTCTAATTTTCCCAAACGGAATATAGTACAATACTACTGACCAGGACATAAGAAGATGGATAATACTTGGCTCCTCACAGTGGAAGAGCAACTCATCCTCCCTTCCACTCATATTATGCGACGTGTCTAACAAAACAAATGATAATTGATTATATATATGTATCCCTATGTTATGTTATTATAAACATGCGTCCACGTGTCCATATATATATATGTTTATGTGTCCAAATGAATATGAATGTGTCCTTATATTTGTACTCACGTGTCCGTATCCACAAATCAATATTTTTAAAAATTAAGTATGACACGTGGCATAATATGAGTCGGAAGGAGGGGGGGTTGCTCCTCCACTGTGAGGAGCCAAGTATTATCCTAAGAAGATTGTATGAAATAAAAAATGTTAACAAACTAAATGAAGTCTTTTCCTTCTCTTTCAATTCTTTGAAACTTTTTGTTAGACAATGTATCTGGTTAGGACATTTCAGTTTTTTATCAACCTGATTGCAACGACTGTAATTTATAAAAAATTATTATGTATTTAGAATCTCTTGCTATATTGCTCTCCTTTTCAACATCACTAAAAAACAAGAAATGATCATTAACTAGGCATCCTGCAGTCTTATTTTGAAGTATAAAAGCTAACTTGGATTTTGCCAATGGCCTTGTACTGCCTAGCACTGTTCTGACTTATTTTCAAGCCTTCTTTTTCTTCTTACTAGCTATTCACTTAAGTTTTTTTTTCTTCTTCTTCTTCTTCTTCTTCTTCCCACCCCCTCCTATCCTTCCCTTCCCCTTCCCCTTTTCACGTCAACCATTAATTTGGGGAAACATTGTTACAGCTGAGGCTGCAAAAAGAACGGGAAAGAAGGCACGAGACAGCACATTACCAAGTGGTATTGATGATAACTTCTTGTTTTCTCTGACTGGTGACATGTTATTTTGTAAATGAATCATATATCAGATTTCTTGCCTCACACATTTCATGAAATTACAGGTAAGGAAGCATAATGAGTTCCTGCATAAGATTTAAGTTTACAAGCTCCCCATCTATCAGCTTTAGGTCACAGTAGCAAGTTTAGGACTGCTGTGGGGGGAAAAATGGTGAGGGAAGGGGGAACCTGGTACACCATGAAGACCTTGTTTGCTCAGTGCCTGCTCAATTTTCATGAGTTTTGATAGAGCAAGTATAAAAAATATACCAAGAGGATGAGTGATCGAAGCATCACTTTATTACACTCAATAGAATGAGCTTATCTGGTTCTTTCCTGTAGTTTTTTTTATTGTCTTTTGATGTAATTAATCATTTAATTCTTGTGGGACGGCCATTTTTTTTTTTTTTTTGTTTGTTTGTGCTCCAATTTTGTTCATTTTTGAAGACTGCCTCTGAATTGATCTGTACTGCTACAAACGAGCAGACACATACATATTTGATTAGATAACACTGGATAGTAGCTGATTAGAACGGGCATTATAACTCCATATAAGCTTGGGGCGAGTTGGGTTGTTGCTGTCCGAGGGTTGATCTATGAGACAGTTGAGTTTTGATTGTGCACACATCAGTTTAATTCTGCATTCACAATTTGGAATTTGGAATTTGGAATTTGGAATCAAGATAAGGCATGGCAATAAAGGATTAAGCCAAAGAAAAAAGAAAAAAAAAAAGACAGAGGGTTCTCATTTGATGGAACCCTAAAATTTGATCTCAAGCAGTAAGTGTGCTCAGCTTATTATTGTGTTTGTGCACATGTATATAGGGATGTCTGGCTGCAAGATGAGTCAGGATACTCATGCTTGGCTTGAGATCAGCTAGGTGAGAGACTCATTTACACCTACTCATAAGATAAACGGAGTCAAGTGGAAATTTATTTTTAAACTTGGTAATTTATTAAACCAAGCTCAAGTAAAGTACAATTTTGCTCTATAAGTTTACTAGAACTTTAAATTATCACACCATTTGGGATTGACTTGATGAAGGGCTTGTTTGTGTTCTGCTTGTGAGATAAGTGAGAGAAGCTCAAACTTATTCTTGAGACATGATAATTTATCTACTCAATCTTGAGTAGCTTACCACTCAACTTAGTCCCTCAATGTATATACCATGTAAGCATATTTCGCAATTTTTTTCTTTTCTTTTATTATTATTATCATCTTGGAATCCCTATTCCTACATAGCCCATAGACATAGTACCCAATCCCTTTCCACCAGTATCCTAAAGGAGTGAACCGTAAACTGCGTCTTTCTTCTAGCATTTTTGTAGACACCTCAAAATGAGCCATGAGAAACTACTTACTCTCCCGACAACTACAATGTACACCAATAGATTTCAACTCCACAGGATGAAAATATGAAATATCTCAGACTACGAAAGGGAAAAAGAAATTGCTAAAACTGATGATTTTCTCACAGTAACATCAAGCTAGATAAAGTCTTACATAAGATGGAAATGAAGCAAATGCTTATCGGCAAAGTAAGTGGGGAAATGATTATGGGAGACTAATATTATCACCCTTGCAAATGAATCTAGAAACAGTTATCAGTATCCAACTTTTTAGTCAACATGAAAGCAATCACCGAGATAAGGGTGGCAGATAAAAGATATAAGTGCATAACCATTTTAATCAGTATATAACCCCGTAAGAACAAAAAGAAGCAAAAATCTGTTTGGAGGTGCTCAATTTCTCTGTTTCCTGTTCTTATGTACTTTATACATCTTGATGTCCTATTTACTCAACTTAAGTTTTCTTCTCACCAGCACCAATTTGGCTCTTGGCTTCTCCCCCTTCGTCATACTCAGAATGGGCAGCCAACCTCTGGTCATTTGCTTTCTTCACATGCTTCGAATAGAACCGATCTGTCAGAAAATTCACCCATAAATTTTGAATGCTGAAGAAATCTCTCAATTTTTCTAATATAAATTTTATTTTTTATTGATTTAAAATAACAAACTGAAAAAGGAGACATAAAACTGTAAAAGAGTATGGCAACAATAACCAATAACTAATGGGTGTGTGTAAGTAGGCACTAACCCCAATGACACAATAGTACATGTTTCTGACAGAAAAAAACCTAGTAATAGTCATTTACCATTAAAAATCTAAATCTCATGAGGGAATAATGATGGTGATTTCATCTCATAAAAGTCCATAATTTTCGAACATTACAACTTATAAAAATATAAAATAAACAATCACAAGGGTTCCACATTTACTCTTATTAAATATTATATGGCCAAACCACAAAAGTGATTTTTTTTTTTTTTTTGGTCAATGGACCAAAGTTATTAAACTCACTAAAAAACAGGTAATTATGTTATTCTATAAAATCAATAAACAAGGAAATGAACAACATAAAGTAGCCGATCTATTACCAAGGCGGGGAAGACATGCTAATCCCAAAAGCGATCCAACAAACACATTTCTTTTACGCCAAACCACTGGTCCTATCACTACAAGCAGAAGGTAAAAGAAGAATGTCAAATACAGAGAGAGAACTGAATGCTTTTAACTTCACAGGTTAAACTTCAATTACATGAATGTAAAAATATTTTTGGATACTTAATTGCATTTGAAAGATGTTAAATATATGAGATTTGAAAATAAGTTACAAAAATTTATTATATCATAATCAATTGCAGACAATGCAATAAAAATGTAGCATTTGAGATAGGCATTAAAGAATTCATTGTCTCACTTGGATAGGCATTACAGAATTCGTTCTCTCACTTGGATAATGTACAATTTTCTCAAACTGAGATTATTAAAGATGAAATCATAGTTTCAGCGAACAAAAAAAACAAAGATGGTTTGGGAAATGGTACCACACGCTCTTTGTTGGTGCCTTTGGAGAGAAAGGAACCTTTGAACTTTTGAAGATAAAGAAGCCTCTATCATTGAGCTCAAGTCTTCCTTTGTAAAGACACTCTTCTGGCGGTTTTATAGTTACACTAATGGCCACAACCCCTCCTTCGTTGACTTTCTTGACACGCTAAAGATTTAGATTGGGGTTTTTTTCTTTTTCTTTTTTTCCTTTCTTGTGGTTAGCTCTTGTGTATCTCTTATGTACTTGGGTTTTGCCCTTTTTTCTAATACAATACTTACTTCATAAAATAAAATAAAAAATCATAGTTTCAAATCTGATGGTGCCTCAAATCAGTTGAGAAAAATGGCGGTGGTAACAGCAGTGACATAGACACAGGTGGCAATGGTGGTCGTGGTGGTGATATAGTAAGATGGCTGGCATAATTCCTTTAGACTCAAACTCATAGGAACATCAACTTGGAAGTAAAAGTGAAATAAGGCTTAGTAAAGTTGTAATTCTTAAAACTCAAAACCCAATTGTCTTTCTATGAGAAACAAATCATTTTGTACCCCCAAAGAGGTGAACTTATGCTGTCCTCCCTAAACACAGACTAAATGGCTCAATTAAGGAAAATGGTAGAAGGTACAGCGTTTGAGTAATATAGAATCTATTTAAGGGGATAAAAACGAAGGACACCTATTCTGAGAAACACGAAGACTTATTAATGTTAACCACCAGGGAAAGTCTATATAATGAATTATATTTCAGCTTAAATCTAGAGACTGCCAGAAACCCTTGATCCCCACAGTTCATGTGTGACACCCTGAATAGTATTAGCTTTTGCATCTAGAAGTTTGATCAAGATTGGCAATGTTAATGAGGAGGGTAATAGGGGCAGCATATGGTTTGGATTCACTCCCACAAGACTCAATGACGCTCAGGTATGTTTTCAGGATCTTTTGGGCCTATTCTATGAGAACCATAGTGACAAACACATAATTTTCAGGAATCAGAAAGAAAACAGTAGATTTTATGGAAGAAGTATGAGTGGTCATTCTAGAGATTTTAGCCAATCAGTTAAGAATTGTTTGCAAAAATTGTGATATTCACACATAATTCATGAACAATAGAACTATACAGGATACTGCTAATTAATAGCAAATGAACACCTCTGATATATGAGATTTGAATTCTTACTAATTAAGGATGTTGCCAAAGTGGGTAAAGCAGCTCCAACAAGATTGACAATGTCTCTGCGACCCCGTTTATCAGCAAGAATATCCCGTATAACACAAAATTCAGCCGTGAGAAATCCAAGGCGTACTCCACCTACTATTGAGCCACGAGCAATTTGGATGAACCCTTTTTTCACCACATCTCTCTTAAATCGATCACACCCATGCTCGTCCAGTGTGAACCTGAGCTTGCACGCTGCATACTCACTCTGACAGAATATGTATTATATTTTTTGGGGGGTTTGGGTGCATGCAGGGGAGGGGATGACAAAACACAGATCAGTGCCCACAACCCTTAACTGGGATGCATCAACAAACAATGAGAATCATTTAAGATGCATGGTTTATTAACAAACCAGTTAGATGGCAACATATAACAACAACAAATTCCAAACAAACGCATTAAAGATAAAATGTAAAACCTTAGAATAACAGAATTTCTTACATGTGAGTGCACACATGTTTTGAATTTTGAGAGAGTAAGAGCAAAAGAAAAAACTCAGGAGTAAACGGCTCCAATTGAATTAAAGATCATTTACATGGAGAATTGGTATCAACTATACATTATAGACATCTATGTCAACACCTTCACATTATTTTGTCATTATCATATGTTAACCTTGCATATGGACAGATAGAATACCCGGTATCATATATGCTCCACAGCTGAACAAGCACATACCGGCAGAAGGAGGGTAAAAGATTCCAAAATATATTAAAACACACAATTTCTGAATTGTAATATTTCATGTTCATAGTAGTTAGAACTTATAATCTCCATATCAACATTTACACATCTCGCTGCTCTTAATTTTCTTCCTTGCCTTTCTGTTTTCAAGTTCTGCATGTCTGATCATGCAATAAGAGTGCAGAGATGATATTTTATTGTTCACTGAATAAAGCACAATACATGAGTTCACATGGAAGAAATGATGATACAACCACAAAGCATATGAGTTCAAACTTACAGCAGAATCAGATGCAGCCTTGCTACCGCCATCTATGATGCCAGAAGACACGGCCAGGACAGTAAACTTGGCCCAATTTGGAAGTCCCTGATTGGGGAGAAGATGATGTTAGCTTAATTGACACACATAAAAAGGGAGGCATGGCCATGTTGAAAAGATGTCGAACATGGAAACAGATCAAAATAAAGGTCAAATACGCGCGAACACAGCTGGGGCATATCCCACATTTGAAAGAAGAAAATAGAAATTATAAACTAGAACATGGGGGTGGAGTCTTTTTATAATGTAAACAAGTGAATAGTCAAGCGAAAATGAAATCAGAATGTGCAAGTATATATATATACATATATACATTAGTGTATTCACTATGTCCGTGTCCATCTACTATCAGAGTTTGTGGTGTCAGTGTATCGAATTCATGTCAAATATGTTTTCACATTTGTGCCCACGCAACATAACTCCTACTGTTTACAAGAGGGGAAGAGACAACATAAGGCTACAAGGCCATTGGGGATTCAATATGACTAATAAATAATAAAACTGTGTGATATCTTCAATACAAATCAATGTCAGCTTGCCAACGTAGTATTGCAAAAAACTTCTAAAATAAAAATGCTCAGATAACTTAGGCCTGTTTGGCCGTGCACTCTAAAAACCTGTTTTCTAAAACCCATTTTTGGAAACCAAGAATAAATTTTGAGAACACATTGTTTTTAGTGATTTTACATTCTTTAGACAGAAAATATAAATCAAGAACGAAGAACATTATTTTTATGATTTCTGAAAACGAGCTGTTCATGCCTGTTTGGCTGTGAACTATGAAAAGGGTTTTTATGTTCTCAGAGCTAGAAAAAACAGGGAAATAGCTGGAAAACATATTTGGGAACATTCGAGAAAACTATTTTGCAAAAATTTCTTTAAAACAGCACATTTTCAGATGACATAAAAATAATGTTCCCGTCTTCTTAAAGACCACTTAAAACAGTATTTCTTAAAAATTCTTGTTGTTTTTTGGAAACAGCAATTTTCAAGATCAGTTTTCAAAGTACAATGCCAAACAGGTCACTATCAAACAGACCATCAGGTTCAACATGAGCTTAAATCAACTAATCAGCTTACGGAGTAAACCACCAAAGAACAGAGCTATTCAAACGTACAGGAAAAAAAAAAAAAAAACTGAGTTAAATTTTTGGGGAAATTACCAATGCATTTGCCTTACGTAGGAGCGATTACAACTTCTAGGTAAGTACGAAAATGTATAGAAATTCAAGGAGAGACAAAGGAATGATGCCCATATATATTATATATAAATATATATATATATATATATAGAGAGAGAGAGAGAGAGAGAGAGAGAGAGAGGGAGAGAGAGATTCTTGCCTTTACAGGCGAGTTGGTTTCTTTTTTTCCATCAGACGCCTTCATGATGGAAGGCCTTCTGAGAGGTTCTGAAAACCGTTCCTCACAAGAAAATGCTGGGCGAGAGGAGAGGGGGTTGGTTAAAGTGATCACTCCTTGCAGTTTTCTGAAGTATTTGTATTAGTACACAAATTTTTTGATATTTTAAGTTTGACCCTTCAGATTTTCTTTTTAGTCCTCAGTCTGACATCCCCTCATTTCCTTTTTCTTTCTCTTTTGTTTTGTCCTTTTCCCCTTCCTCTCAACCCTTTTATTTTGTCAAATTTCACACTCCTCTCCACCTCTTTCAATCTCTCCTCTCTCTAGTGCCTGTTTGGATGAGATTTTGGGAGGCCCAAAATTTCTTTTGATGGCCCATAATCACTTGTAAAAGTGTTTGGATAAAAAATGAAAAAAGTGATTATAAACTCAAAATAGATTTTGAGGTCAATTTGCTCAAGCTGTCTCCCCCTTGATTCTGATTCAGCTTCTGATTTAGTTTCTGATTTAGCTTCTGATTCTATTCTGAAACTATCCCAAACAGGCATCTAGTGTCTCAACTTGTTTTAGAAGTAGAGGGAAATGAAGGAACCAAGTGGACTGAATGGTATTATAAACATGTATTTATGTGTTTGTTTCTATATGTTTATGTCTTCAATTAAATATAAATATGTATTCATATATTTATATTCACGTGTTTGTATCCACATATTCATATTTTTTTCTAAATTGACTATGATACATAGGTTATGGCATAATATGAATGGGAGTAAAAAAGAGTTGCTTCTCCACTGTAAGTGTTATCATTTGACCTCCATAGGTTTGAGTTCACTCGTCTTCTTAGGCCTCTCCTAGTTCATGAGTGCCCCTAGTCAACTATGATTATTACGTCTTGACATTTTCACTTCTAAGTTAATAACATAGTGTGAGCAAATATCCATCATTTTCATCTCAATCCACGCTCATGAAATCTACGCATTCAAGAAACATAAAAACTATTGCATTTCTAATTGTTAAGAGCAATGAAGTACTACTGTCTTATATGAGTAGTATAGCTAGGATCATTGACTTACTGTTGGTCTTGCCAATTGAAATATTTTGAACAAACCATTAGGGTTAGTTTAGCGGTGAGGGAGGATAAGGTAAAAGGCAAGATTAGGATAGTTTAGAAGTTGGAACCCTTGCAATTGTATCACCCAAAAAAATAAAAAAAAGAGTTTTCTGTGGGCTTTAATTAACTTCTTAGAGTCCATCTTCGGGTTTAGATATTGCATCCCCTTCAAATGATCTCCCCACCTCTATTAATTTTAAAATTTTAAAGTTTTAGGAAAATATAAAAGGTTTTATGAAAAGTGGCTTCGTGATGCACTAAGAAACATCATTTTAAACAATTTTACAGAAGAAAGTTTTTCCAAAATCTATAGTTTAAGTGGACTTTTTAGCCAAAAATGAAATAGGGACTATAAATTACCAAAAAGTATACCTCAATGATAGATTTTGAAAAAAAATTCTTCGAAAAAAGTTGTTCAAAGTGATGTTTTCAAGTGGACGAAGCGGTCACTTTTTATAAAAACCTTTTATATTTTTCTTAAACCTAAAAACTTAAAATGAGTGGGGTAAGTGGATCACTTGAAGGGATTGCAATATCCGAACCCGTCAATCTCCTCTTGAGATGAAGATTCATTAGGGCCCAGCCCACTAAGATATACACCAAGATCAGAAGTAGATCCTGCGTTAGTTGCTCTAGCAAACTGGATGGTGCCTACCCCTGAAAGCCCATCCCTACAAAGCCATCACAAGGGTTCCCAGCCCTCACTTGAGGTTCAGGCTCAAACGCCACATTAAGATCCAAATGATGGCTTTTTAAGTTTTCACCCCGCTCAATTCCATTACATTTTCTCTAGAATGCCGATTGCTGACATGGCATATTTCAAAACGTTACAGGCCGTTGGATCAGATCAAGCATCCAACGGCCTGAATTGAATACGATAGCCCTATATAAACGGGCACCTCACCTATTTTTAAGGTTTTATAAAAAATATAAAAAATTGTTCTGTATCCAAAACGTCCACTTAGAAGATAAATTTGTCTTCTACAAAGTTGTTCAAAATATTGCCTTTTAATTGACAACGCAGTTATTTTTTATGAAATTTTTTATGTTTTTCATAAAATCTTAGAAAGTGTAAATTAAATGGGGTGCAAAGAAATTTTTGTGGTGATAATAGCCCCTTCATTAAAAATCCCTAACCTTCTACCGATTTTTTTTTCTTTAGGGAGACTATTGCCACCATATAAAGTACTCTCAACTCTCCATTAGTTTACACTTTTTATGGTTTTATGTATAAAAACTAACTGTATTGTCTACTAGAAAATATCATTCTAAACAATTTTGTAGGAGAAAGTTTTTTCAAAATCTGTAATTTAAGTGGACTTTTTGGTCATTTATAATCTCTATTATACTTTCCATGAACAATGGTCAAAAAGCCTACTTGAATGGCAAATTTTGAAAAAAAAAATTTTCTATAAAGTTGTCTGGAATGATGTTTTCTATTAGGCTACGCGATTAGTTTTTGTAAAACCTTTATATTTTCATAAAACCTTAAAAAAATATAAACTAAGTGGGGGGTTTAGAGTATTCTATGTGGTGACAATAACTTAGCGTCTTTTTTTTTTTTTCCTCCGAATAAACAATAATAAGAACAAAGAAATTTTTTTGAACTTAATAATTGATACAAAATTTAAATATTTATTGATAGTAAGAAGGGTATAATTAGAAAGATCAAACCTTTGTGAGAGGAGCTAACGTCGACCGCATCGTAGCCACTGTTGTCAAAACCTCTGAACAGCTCGAATTTCTCTCCATTCTGATGCAGCAATACAAGTACACGTGGAAGGGAAGGTCTCCAATCAATTGGCTCGCAGTGAACGTGATGATCTCGTGAAGGAGGCGTTTGATCTGTACAACATTGAAGTACAGGTGTGCGCGAGGAAAAATGATGAAGGCTGGAGTAAATAAAACCATCCCGATCATTGTGTTGTGTCCTCTGATGATTTTCTGTGTGTTCTGCAAATTTTTGAAGAGGTTATTTTTACCAAGTTCCCTTCAAGCCTCTCAGTTGCAGCACCAAAACCGCTCTTTGAAGAGGTTACTTTTACCATCACCAATGAGACAAATATTAAGGTTGCATCCATATGAATCCAGAGAAAACTAACATAAGAAGCAACTGAAGCAAATGTTTTTTCTTTCGGCAAGGAAAAGAAAATTGCTAATTTATTCAGCGGATTTGAATATTATAACTGAACATTAAAAGGTCACCACAAAATAAAGTTCCATAAAAGACGTAGCCATGTAATCAAAATCATATTTGGAGTGTTGGTCCATTTTCTTTCTTCTCTTGTTGCCTCTACCCCTCTTTCTGTGAAAAAAAAAATGAAGAGGTTTTGCCCCAGCAAATTGCTGCTTTATTTACTCAAGTTGCCTTCAAGCCTCTCAATTGCTGCACCAACACCGCTCTTTGCTTCTCCCCTTTGATCAGTATAAGCAGCCAAATTCCCTTCATTTGCTTTCTCTACAAGCTTCAAATGAACCCAGCCTGTATGATTACATATTCATAGAATGTAACAGTCCTTAGGTTTTATGGTCAACAACTCATAGAAATGCAATCACTTACAGAAAATATTAGAAATCATATCACTAAATAAAAATCACTCAGAAAATATAAAAATATACCAAGAGGAAAGCATAATGCTGCTCCCAGCACTGAACCCAGCACCACATTCCTTGCACGCCAAAGGAGGGATCCTGGCACTAATAGCATATAGTTAAAAAAGAAAAATATTAACACACACGGAGATGACTGAATTTCCTCAATCCTCTTTCTCATGCATAAGGCTTTAAACTAAAGTTCTAACTTTAGTTATTCTACAATTGTAATTAATTTGAAACATTTTAAAAGTAAAACATCTAACATAAAAACACAAGAGTTAACCTTCAAATTCAAGTCAAACTTAAGTCATTTTGGAAGTGAAATTAGTTTGCTGAAGTTCAAATTCATGCTCATTGAACTTTTTAAGCATGGATTGTAGTAAGGACATTTCTGAGCTTGGATCCTGTGCTTGTACTTAGGTGTGCTTGGGTCTTTAAGGCTGTTTTAGAGCCATTGGATGCTCCTGTATGCTGATGTGTCACAATCTTAAAAACTCAAACACACCCAAGTACAAGCATAGGATCCAAACTTGACGTTTCTCCAAGGATTGATGTCTTGATGATATAAGCAGAGATATTGCTAAGCATGCATGCAACGTAAGAGGACAAATCCTCCTGATTTTGTAGAAGCGGCAGCATCAAATTCGACAAATGTCTTACAGCTAATTTGAAGGAATGTCTTGAATGGCCAGCCTCAAAGCTCAGATAGAGCAGGGATGTACCAAGTAAAGAGCAGGTGTAATATCTTTGACTCAAAGCCATGCGAATATGAACCCAAAATTTAGAGAGGAATTAGGCTTCATGTAGCTGACCCCATAAAATGCACTTTTGGGATATTCCCTAGGGGCCTAGACCTTCATTTCTACTCCTAGCTATAACATATAATGTTAGAATTCATATATTTCTCTAGTTCTCTTACTCTGATCCTTAAATATTTTCATTCTAAAGCGTTTCTCCATAGTTTTGAATTCAGAAAATTTTTTAGTTGTCAAATTTGTTTAGAGTATGAAATGTATTCACCGGAATTTTGTTGTGTAACAAACTATATATGTAATCTCGTTTTCACCAAAAATTAAAACCAATCTAAAAATTTCAACGAGTATAACAACTTCTCCATGCATAGCTATTAAAACTTTCTAATTCTTCAATTATTGCATAAATCATATGCCCTTAGAAAGGTCATTACAATTTGGGATAATAAAAAGGAAAATCACAAACTCATTGTCCTCCAAACTGCAGTGGCAATCACCTCAATCAAAGGCGTGAACTAAATCCTATCAAATTGAACATATTCCTATATCTTTCAATAATATATACTGTAACAAATAATCTGCTGAATGGAGTATTAATTTACAAATCTGGTAGACTCAAGTAGAGCATGGCATGAGGCTTAAAACCAACTATAACCCAATCAAACTTAGAAATCCAAATGCTATTATTCAGTTCATGAACATGTATGATGCATTAAGGATAAATTCTTACAAATTAGACCAAATGCTGCAGCAGTAGCCGACCCAGCTCCAGCAACATTGAAGACATCGTGCACACCTCGTTTCTCAGCAAGCAGATTCTGTAAACCGTAAAACGCGGCAGTGAACATTCCGAGGCGCACTCCACCAACTATTGAGCCACGAGTGACTCGAATGAACCTTTTCTCCATTGCATCTCTCATTAACCGATGCTGCTCACGCTTGTCTGGTGTGCTCCCAAGCTTCAACATTACTTCCGCATCCTTGCTCTGCCAAAACATGGCAAATTCTCATGACTATCGTCAAAATATAATTGAAATGCGTTGAATTACAATGACGATCATATAAGACACACAATTAATTGAATAAACAATTCCATCAAAAGGCAATAGTTATACTAACAAATCCCAGACTAATGCACTAAAAAAAAAATAGAAAAAAGAAAAAAAAAATGAAGAAGAAAAAAACTACCATTCTGCATGTCTGTGTATTGACTTGGGCAGGGCAAACAGAAGAAGAAAATCAAGAGTAACAGCTTCCAACAGAAAATGGTGCAGAGGAACAGAATTAGATATGGGGTACTGCCCTCCACAATATGTGCATCCATATTTCACATGAATTTCCATATCATATGTCAACCTTAGCATAGGGACACAAAATATCAAGCATTGTCACTATAATGTCTTCTTCAACTGGTAACCCCCTTTGGTGATCAACTCTTTTTCCCTACTGAGTTGAAGAAAACATACATGTAAACCTATGAAATATATTAAAAAGCATTTAAATTATCTTCAATGTGAACTTACAACAGAAGCTGCTGCCTCCTTGCTACCTCCATACAACATGCCAGCAAACACTCCAATGACGGTCGCTGTGCCCCAGTTGACAGTTCCAGGTATCCTTGGAGTAATCTAATTATGGAAAAGAAGAATTCAGCCTCCAAAGATATAAAAGAACATATACATGAACCTGTATGCACACATGCACACATACACACATATGAAATTGTTCAGGTGCTTGATGTCACACATGCACGTCATCGAGCATCTGAACTTTACTCTATATATGTATATATTCTATTCTTTTTATCAGCCTATGTGTGTGTGTGTTATTTCTTAAAATCAAATAGTGTCCAATTGTTTTGGTTAGCTTTGGTACTTGGTTGCCTTTAGCTATTTTTGTGAGCCTAGAGGCTGTTTGAGGTCTTGCTGCTTTTGTTGGTTGGACTCCTGGTCCACTTTGTATACCTCTTCCCTTTTATAATACAAGTTTCTTATTTACCCCCCCCCCCCCCCCCCCCCCAAAAAAAAAAAAAAAGAAAATCTATTTTATCAATAATGCAGTCCTAAAATGTACAACCCCGAAAGAGCTGAATATTCAGTGTAGCATATGACAATCCCCTGGGGATGCCTAATGCAGAAATATTCATTCTGCCCAATGCCCATACTAATTATTAGAACATACAGTATTCTGGTGAACATACAGTATTAGACCTGCAGGACTGAAAAGCCTCGGACCCCATTTGATTGTGTTTGACAAATTACCTTCAGTAATGAATTTTTTTTTCACTTTCAATAATGATTAGAAAAAGACCCAGCCTCCAGCCTCCTTAAGGCCAAACAAAAAGGCTCTATATGGATCCCCAATAAAATTATAAAGAATCAACACCACTACACCAGACATAGATTAACGAAATGTATTCTAGCCAAAACCTGCTACTTTTGGTGAGATTTGAAATTCTATTAAAATGACACAAAACTAGTTCTACTTTCGTCATTCCAAACAATGGATTTGGCACAAATTAGAATTGCAAATGAATTCTATTCTAGTTTCTGTGATTCCAAAAGAACTGGAGGTTCTATCTGGTTGGCCGAGAAAATGTAGGAAGAGAACAGAAATCAAAACTTTAACTCTCCCATTTTTAACTCTCCACGATCCGATCAAACCAAACCTCCACTTCACTAATCCCAATGCAACTACTTGCCATAACTGCCCTAAACCCTAAACCTTGAGTTGAGTTTCTCATTCTTCAAAAAACAAAGTAACAAGAAAAATAACACTCAAATTTTCTTCTTCCCCCCTCCCCCCTCTGTTATCTCAGCAACCAAAGGTCACAAAATCAGTACAGAACAGTGCCCAAACCCAAAAAGCAGCAAAATTTTTAAATTTTTTTTTCCAAACAGAGGAACTGAAACAGATTTATCAAAAACCAGTACAAAACCCTACATATTACCTAGAATTGAAAAACAAGAACAGTAGCTGTACACAACAGAGAAAACAATTTTGAAAAACAAAAACCATTATGGATTCATATCAAATAATCATAGCTAAATCCCTATCACTGAATACAAAAACTATCAAACGAAACTTAAATAATCTCAAACTTGTTATAGGTAAACAACAAAATTGATGCAAGGAAAAACTCTTACATTTGAGACCGTTTCTTCTGATTTTTCGGGAGCTTCCATGATCAAACCAGACTCTCAAAGAGGAACTCAAGTTGAAACCCTAGAAAACCGCTTGGTCACTGAGAAAATTAGAAATAGTATGCTTGCTGTTTGTTTCGATGCCGGGAAAATGAAAATGATCGATTCAATCAAGTTTTGTCCTTTTCATCTAAAAATTTATCGGAAACCAAACAGAGGGTTTAATGGATTCGATGAGAGAGTAGAGATAAAGTTTATACGGTAATTCCATGAGAATATAGTGGCTTCTTATCCGCTACCGCCATTGTAATTTTCAGTAAGGTTGGATGGTAAAAAGTATTATATGGAAAGCGCTATTAAGAAAAGCGCGTTCAATACAATTTTTAAACGGAAAGCGCGGTTGATAAATGTGAATTCTATTCAATTTCTCTTTAAAGCGCGATTATAAATAACGCTTTTAATACAATTTTTAAAGGGAGAGCGCTATTAATAACAGCTCTTTTAAATTCAATTTTACTACTGAAAGCGCTGTTAATAGAAACGCTTTCCGTAGAATTTTTGCTTTATGAAAGCGTGTTCCGCGCTTTTAATATTTTTTTTCTATTTTTCTATTCACATAAAAAATCCCGTGCCTCCTCTCCGTCTCTAGCTTCCAATCCAGGCCTCTAGGGTTTCCATTTCAATCAAAGAGAAGAAGGTCTGTAGCACTGCAAGGTCAGCCTCCGATTCATTTCGAAACTGCTACTTCCAATCTGTTCGTATAGTTTGAACGTACAACGAACCCATATACCTTAGGAAAAACACCTCAATCAGCCCGCATTTCGTAGTGTTGAAAGAAGACCCTTCTTGCCACAAAATATTTATAAAAAAAAAAGACCCTCCGTGAGGAGGTGATTGGGAAACTATCAGACGGTGGATTTTTTTTTTTTTTTTTTCAAAATTTTTTTCATTGGGGGTTTCCCCCAAATTTATGTGCACCTACATTTCGTCCCAACTATTTTGCCCCAACCCATGATGAGGCAACTAATGTGGCAACCCATGTCGGCCATTTCATTTTTTCTATATGAGTACCTTTTTAATGCCCATGTCAAGCCCATATGAATTCGAATCAAAGAATTTGATAAAAAATTGGTGCATATAACATTTTCTTTCCCAAAATCCTTGGCATCATGTTTGGGAATGGTGTTTCCACGGTCCATTGTCATTTTAGACTTCAGAATTATAAAGGCATAAGTTTATGCGGCAAACTTTTGTAACCATAAGTCCACTTTTAAGTAAAATAAGTTTACTTTTGTAACCGTGATAAATGCATAAAGTCAAGTTTACCCTTAAGTGTTATTTTTTGTTTTTAAATTTTAAAATGACATAACTTTTGATCTAAATATCGATTTCTAATAAAATTTTTATATTTGAAATCTATTCGTCGAACTTTTCGAAACAAGACCCATGATGAAAATAAAATTATGTATAAAAAAAAATAGTTACATTGATTTCATATTTACATGTATCGGTTTTAAAATAAATAAACATGTGACTATTTTAATGTAGGTTCAATTTTGTACAATTTCCCATTTGCCCAGATTTAATTGAT
Source organism: Liquidambar formosana (assembly GCA_039720395.1). Taxonomy (NCBI): domain Eukaryota; kingdom Viridiplantae; phylum Streptophyta; class Magnoliopsida; order Saxifragales; family Altingiaceae; genus Liquidambar; species Liquidambar formosana. The sequence continues at coordinate 27,654,374 of CM077828.1, forward strand.
TTTTTTTTTTGGGGGGGGGGGGGGTGGGAAAGATTAGGAAAAAGACTTATGATGAATATAAAATTATGTATAAAAAAATATTTAAAAAAAACAGTTACATTGATTATATGTAACTTTCTATTTAAGGGGTAATATCATCTGAAAATATTTAAGAGGAAATCTTTGATTACATAAAATTTTATAATAGACTTATAATTGTACAAGTCTAATTTTATGAACTTGTAGCCAAAGTCTCCTTATTTTTATTCGGGATCCTAAATTCGGACCGTATTATTGTCGGTGGATCAAATGTGATAAAAATAAAAAACCATGGGTCAAATAATCATAATTAGCTATGTTATGTTTTTGTTACACTTCGTTTATTTATTTATTTTGCCTAGCTTGTTGCTTGTTACGTGGCGTCTGGCACCACCAAAAGACCATAGGGTTAGTTTGTACTTTATTTACATGACGTGGCCACTTTCTCCTTTGCCTACTGAATTTTTTTTTTTTTTTTTTGATGAACGATCAAAGACTATAAATTAAGAAACATTAACCTGATTCAAATCAACAAGAAATGGTTCCCGAATAAAATCTGATACTTCCTCCATCCAAACGCATGTCTCATCAATATTGCGGGCATGTCTAACTAGGCCATGAGCAACCGCATTTCCTTCACGACGAATATGGACAAAGGACACCGTGTCAAAAAATTGAGCGGCATTACAAAGAATATCCTCAATAATAAGACCGAATGGAGTTAAGAGAGTCGCATTAGAGATGAGAGCTGTGACAACCTCAGCACTATCCCCTTCAACCTCCACTGAGTGCAACCCCAATTCGTAGGCAAATCCCACAACATAACGGACAGCTAAAGCCTCCACCACCACCACCGAAAAATCCCCTGAGAGCCTCCTTGAACTTGCAGCAATAACATGGCCCTCCCAATCCCTCACAATAACACCCAGGCCCACACAACTGGGATCCCCAAACAAAGCTCCATCCACATTGATTTTCAAAACTCCCTCCCTCGGAGGTCGACAACGAACCATTGGCCTATATTGAACTGATGACCCCTGCTTATCAATTACGTCCACAAGAGCTTGCCATAAAGTGGCAGCCTTCCCCACCGTCACAGATGGTTCCTCCCTCACGCCATCAAACACCCACCGGTTCCACCCATGCCAAATTGCCCACAAAGTGAGCAAAATTTGCGCAAACAACTCCCTATCAGAGTGTTGATGAAGTTCACTCAACCAGCTCCTGAATTCCAAGGACGACACTCCACTTCCCTGCCATCCCAATCCACTAGCCTGCCAAACCATCTTTGCATAGATACATTCCCGGAGACAATGAATGATAGTTTCCTCCTTTTGTCCACACAAAGGGCAAAATGGATCCTCAATAACTTTCCGCCTCGCAAGCCCCGCTCTCGTAGGAAGAATGCCTTTAATAGCACGCCACACAAAGTATTTAACCTTATTGGGAACAAGTTGTTTCCAAATAAAAGAACACACAGCTTGTACAGGAGCCAAAGAAGAACTTTCCCCAGTAATATTATCACTACTTCTATGCAAATGGGCCAGTTCCATCAGATAGGCACTGCGCACTGTAAATACACCCTTGGGATGAAAGTGCCATTTTAGCCTATCCTCAGGTAATCGATGGCTTAGAGGAATCTGACAAATGGTGGATGCCTCATGAGGTAGAAAGATACGCTCCACCAAATCCACTTTCCATTCCTTCTTATCAACATCAATTAATTCGCTAACCCGAGCACTTTCTGGGAGGGTGTTCATAGGCGAGATTACCCGAAACGTGGTTGGAGTAGGGAGCCATTTTGCATTCCAAATGCCCACCGACCTGCCATTCCCAATCCTCCACCTTACCCCTTTCTCCACTACAGTCTTTCCCCCCCAAATACTTCGCCAAGCATAGCTAGGGTTCACCCCCAAGCAAGAATCCAAGAAAGATCCCCTGGGAAAATATTTGGCCTTCAAGAGCCGTGCCAACAACTAATTCTCATTCACAATAAGTCTCCACCCTTGTTTGGCAAGTAAGGCATTATTAAAAGTAGAAAAATCACGAAACCCCAACCTTCCATCTTTTTTTGAATAACATAGAGTTTCCCATTTCAACCAATGAATCTTCCGCTCTATAGCTTTCTGCCCCCACCAAAAATTACTTATCATAGATTTCATTTCATCACATAGGGACAAGGGGAGTTTAAAGCAACTCATGGCGTAAGTGGGAATAGCCTGCGCAACAGCCTTAATTAGAACCTCTTTACCTGCCTTCGATAACAGTTTCTCCTTCTAGCCTTGCAATTTTTTCCATACTCGTTCCCTAAGAGTACCAAACACCTCTTTTTTGGATTTACCAATGAGAATAGGGAGTCCTAAGTATTTGCCATGAGTGCCTGTGTGGGAAATTCCCATCAGGCGCCTAATTGCTTCCTGCTTATCCGAGTCGGTATTCTTGCTAAAAAATATAGAAGACTTCTCCAGATTAACTTGCTGCCTAGACACTTCCTCATATTGACGCAACACATCCAGTACCACTCTGCACTCCGGCTCTGTAGCCTTGCCAAAAAGAAGGCTATCATTAGCAAAAAATAGATGAGATATTTTTGGACTACCTCTGCAAATGGAAAGCCCAGCCAATCTATTCTCCCGCTCTGCCTTAGCTAACATAGCTGTCAGCCCTTCTGCAACAAATAGAAAAAGATATGGCGAGAGAGGGTCCCCTTGCCGGAGTCCCCTAGAAGGATGAAAATACCCACATTGATTGCCATTGAACATTACAGAATACGACACAGAGCTCACACACGACATTATTAGCTGAACCCAAGTTCTGGAAAAACCCAATTTCTCCATAATCTTTCCAAGAAAAGCCCATTCCACCCGATCATAAGCTTTACTCATATCAAGTTTTAAGGCAAAACTACCCTCTCTACCATCTCTTTTGTTCTTTAAATAATGCATAAGCTCAAATGCTACAAGGACATTGTCCGTGATAAGACGACCTAGCACAAAAGCACTTTGACTCTCCGAAATAATCAACGGTAATATGGTCTTAAGACGGTTGGCCAACACCTTAGCAATAATCTTGTAAACCACATTGCACAGACTAATTGGGCGATACTGGGTAATGTATTCAGGACTAGCTATTTTAGAGATCAAGACTAAGTGGGTATAGTTGAAATTCTTAAGCATAGGGCCACCTTTTAAAAAAGAAAGAGTAGCCTGGGTAATGTCAGGACCCACAATATGCCAATACTGTTGATAAAAATATGCAGACATACCATTCGGGCCAGGGGACTTACTTGGGTGCATTTGGAAAAGAGCATCTCGTACCTTATGAGGTTGAAAATCCCGCAATAGCGCCATATTCATCTCCCCTGTAACACGTTGATCTACCCCTTCAAGAGCACTGTCTGTGATATGAGGATGAGTGGATGAGAAAATATCTTTAAAATAATTAACAACAATATCTTCAACTTCACTCTCTGCATCATGCCTAGAGGCCCAGTTCATCTCTTATACCCTTGATCAAATTTTTATTACGTCGCTGGGAAGCTTTTTGCATAAAAAAAAGCCATATTCCTGTCCCCTTCCTTCAACCATTCGATATGCGATCGTTGTTTCCACATTACTTCCTCCCGCGAAAGAAGTTCATCCATACCTTGCATGAGCCAAGTTTCTTCTACAGCAGTGGAACTAGAAGGCGGCCCTTGCTTAATTGCCCTAAGTTGGTCTCGCATGGCACTAAGATGCCGCTGAACATTGTCAAAATTCGACTTATTCCATGCCGTCAGATGCATTCTTGTTGACTTAATTTTCTCACTAACGCAATACATACCAGAGCCCGAAACCCCAACACCCCACCCTTCCCTAACAACTTGCTCACACTCCTTAGACCATACCCACATAGCTTCAAAGCGAAAAAATTTTCTTCTCTTGCCAAACCCCATTGTAACCCCATCCAAATCCACCAAAACAGGCAAATGATCCGATGCAAGCATACCAAATTCTCCACCCGCGCAAAAGGAAATAACATCTCCCAGTTCGTAGACGCCAAAGCCCTGTCCAGCCGTTCTTTAACACATTCCACGCCTGATCTATTGTTACACCATGTAAACTGGGGGCCATGAAAACCCAAATCTCTAAATTGACACTGTGAAATAGCCTGTCGAAAATTGCTCATCTGCCATTCAGCTCGCGGAACTCGCCCCCATTTTTCTCCAGCCTCAACAATTTCGTTAAAATCGCCTACGCATAACCATGGCAGGATTGAATGAGACTGAAGCAGCAGCAATAATTCCCAAGACAGCTGCCGCATGGACACCTCAGGGTGGCCATAGAACCCAGTAAAACGCCACTTTGCAAGCCCAGCTTCTATAATTCGAGAGTCGATGTGGTACCCGGAGTAACTAAGAATCTCCACATTCACATCTGTCTGCCAAAGAAGCGCCAATCCACCGACACGATTGGTAGCATCAAAAATCAGCCCATTAGCAAAACCCAATCTTAGTTTGACTCTCTCCATTTCATATTTAGATGTATTCTTTTAGAAGTTGATAGGATGTCAAGATCGAGTCCTTGTTAAACCCAGTCAAATTGAACATGAATAACTAATCATGGACAGATAAAAAATTAAAAATTGTCTCAGGTGAAGCATCATTTTACACCATTGATTTACTTTTATGATAAAATTTGATTAGTAATTAATCTCAAAAGAGGGTAAAAAGAGAGCACGATATTTTTTTTTTTTTTTTTTTTTTTATGGTTAGGGTGTTCGGGTCAACTTGCGCGCACCTCAACTAATCTCTCATCGAACGATCTTAAGGGCGCACTCCCCCACATCAGCCTGGTGCATTTAGGAATAAATTCCTGGAGTACTCCCCAAAGGAGCACAGCGGAGAATGGAACCCAAGATGTCCGAGTTTACGGCTCATCCCAGGACCATCTGAGATGGCCCTCCTGGGTGAGAGCGCGATCTTTTACTTTTCGAAGTGCAAGTCTTAGAAATCACTTATCAGTCCTTGTGTTTTTCCTAATAAAAACATGGGTTTTTAAACGGTTGAATGACCAAGTACCTATATTAGCTAAAGTGACAATGCGTCCAGGTAGCTAATGGGCAGGAGTTGATGGTAATTTTTCATTCACAGCTAAGTCCCATTGTTTAGTAGGAATTGAGGTTGGAATGGAATCACATTCCAGTTTCTGTCTTAAATCTCATATTTGAATGAGTTAAAAGAGACGGAATGAGATCAAATCGCCTAATCCCATGTGTTTTTCTCATTCCATTCCAAATTATTTCAACAATGAAATTTGATTCCATTATCCCTTCTTTAATTCCAGTCAGACAAACATACCCCTGGGTTAAAAGGGTCAATTTATAAAAGCAACAGAAGAAAGTTGGTATAGCATGTATCATTGCTTGCTACCGATATCTTCCTTGGCCCTTGCCTAACAACACTATTGTCTTCATTTGCTACTTCTGACTCGCATAAATTAGGAATTTAAGATATTACAGGGGCAGAATAGCAACCTCAATAACATGCTTACTCATTTCTGTCCTCTTTTATGAAGAGATCAGGGACTAAACTCAAAAAATTTGTTCCTATATGTAAAATACTAAAAACACAAGAATTTTAAAAAATAAAAATAAAAATAAAAAAAATAAAAAACATGTTTCTTTCTCCATGTATATTGCATGCAACATGGGCATTTACATAGCTGCTGATGTTGGATCTCCACTTCAACTCATATAGATATTCATCCATACTATTATACCAATAAAAATTCCTGCATAGATTTTTGCACAATGATAGTTAGCAATGAGTTGAATTTTTTGAGAATTAAAATAGAAAGAAGAAATAAAAGATTTGAATTAAAATTAAGAGAGGGAGTAAAATCGAGTGAGAGACCCTTTTTTTTTTTTTTTTCACTATTGCAGCCCAATAGGTTATTCAACCATTTGACTCGATTAATTCTCTGAAACACAGGTAAGATTATTACCCACTCTGCATTAGAGTAGGCTTAGAATAAATTCACCTCCAAGAGGGAATGAAAAAGTTGAATTCATAAACTTCTACATCTTGAACCAGTTTATGTAGTAGTGTCAAGAGATCAACAATTTGATGGATTTCTTTTCCATCTTCCTATTAGATTTCTCTCTTTACCGTTTATTCTATTGAAGTTGGAAATGTTTCCACTCTCTTTCTTCTTCTTTTCTATTAGTTTGGGTTCACTTTTCAAAATTTTAAAGTTACAAAAGTTAATGTGTTAATGTTGAATGCATTGTAGTCCTAGCGACATCTTTTCCCTTTTTTAAGGGGTAGGTCTTGGATTTGAACTATTATATTAATGAATTTTTTTCTGATATTTTGATGTTCTTATTGCAGGTCCTTAAAAAAAATGTTCTTATATTCTCTATTCCCAAAGGGGAAGATTAAAAAAAAAAAAAAATAAAAAAGCATATGTTCATGCCAATTTTGATATTGATAATTATATGCAATTGAAGATACCTGCAGACACGTTCACCACCGACCATGTCCCTCTACTGGATGATGATGTGTGGACTGCACGTTGTACAAAGTCATTAGGAAGAATCTTAGCAAGAATGAGATTTAAAAAGAAAAAGCAAAAAAAAAATGCAGTGATTAGGAAGAAGAAGCTTTAAGAAAACTGCTCGAGTGAGTCTGGCGAGGCACTAATGGCCTTGTGGCTTAGTGACAGATGAGATTAAATAAAGAAGAAGCAGTGATTAGGAAGAAACTCTAAGATAACTGCTAGGGGCGAGTCTGAGTAGGCACCAATGGCCTTGTGGCTTAGTGACACTTCTCCTCTCCTGTATAGGAGAAAGGTCGTAAGTTCAAATCTTAGTAGTAGATTTATATTGATGACTTGATGTAATGAACTTTTTACCCATGTTACCAAAAAAGAAGTCTCTGGGCAGGCTAAATTTGGCCAACTTAGAACGAGCTGAACTCAACCCATATACATTTTAGACCCAAACCCAGCTGAACCCAGGGCCTGTTTGAAGCATGGACTGCTTTTGTCATCAAACTGGTGGCTTCCATATTTGTAATAGGAAAATGATTTCAAACAATTTGTCATTGCTTAATGGATAATTTAACACGTAGACCTCATTTCATAAATACACACGAGACTTGCATATCTATGTGTCAAATATCCGTCATTACCTTTTGTAATGACAAACTATAATGTTATATGAGCTCTTTGGAATCCAGTCCACATTAGTGAAAATCTAGCCCAACCTACCCTTGTATTGAGGTAGTCCATCACTCCCTGTGACAATTAAGCCTACCCAAGGTCGGAACCCTAAAAGCTACAATGTCATAACAGGCTATAAACTACACAAATACTGGGCCTGCGTATTTTCCAGTGTCTTTCTGGGCATAATGGAAAGCATTGAACAATACAAGCTAAGTTCCATATCGTCTCACCTGAGTCACAATTTGATGTTGAATTCCAGCTCCCACACATGCACAACTCTCTAACAGCGTCGCTGCCGTATCCGCACGTGCCACCGGTCGCCACGCACGCTCGACAAAACGAATCGTTCCCTTGCACCGAGTACCTCACACGGATCCCATACGACCACCCCCTAGGCCCATCGACCCGCAACGGTGCAAGACTGTATGCACTACTATAACCCTCACAATGAAGCCTAGTAAGGTTTATGGCCTTAATAGCCTCAAATGCAACTGAACAACACTCTGGCGGGCCTGACCCAAATGCAGAACCCGCCCGTTTAGTCCCCACTGAAGTCCACCCGGGGCACCCATAATACTCCTCACAACCCATGCCCGAAACATTACGACAGGGCAAGTGCTTACCCGGGAACCCTTGGAACAGTGGTGACTGGGCAGAGCACCCAATTAGCATGAACACATTGTCAGCAGTCGGGTTCAAATACGGGGCCCGCCATTGCTCGATCTCGAATCCGTTTCCCTTGCCTCCTAGCACAATTGAATCACAAGTAGACAAGTGAGGATCATGAAGAGTAAGGGATTGATAAGCATAGTCTATCTCTAGGACCCGGTAGGATCCGGAGCTTATATGGAACATAAGAACATCATTCATGCAAAAGAGGAGGTCCCGAAAACCCGGGTGCCCGCACCCAGATTGGAGCGCAAACGGGTAATCGATGGTTACGTTTCCACAATAAGATCGGCACGTGTCGACGTGGCCATTGCCGGAAACTAGTGGAATTAATGCCGGAAAAATGATGGAGAGGGTAGGTAGGAGGAGTATAGTCATGGCTAGTGACATGAAGAGAGAAGAAACGCGTTGGAAAGAAAAAGAAAAGAGTAGTGGGGGGGAAGTATTGATACTTTGCTTGGATATTAGAGGAAATGTTTAATGTTGTGGGAAGATTTGAGGGACTTTATTCACATGTATTGTTGAGGAATCTGGTTGTTTTTTCTAATGGGTTTTCCTTTTCTTTTTGGAGGGCATGATTTTTTTTATTTTTAAAAAGATGGTTTGGTTGGCTTTTTTGAGGGCCTTCTTGCTTTACTTTGCTTTTTGGCACTGTAGTATAATAAAAATTGCGTGAAATGATGCTGCTGGGGTTGCCTATAATCAAGCACCATGCCTAGCGTTCTCAAGTGTCTACCATAGTGGAAGTGATTCAAATGTAGAATAATATACATAAATATTTGAATTTGCCATATTGGAAACTTTGTGAGGTACGGCCACTGGCAGATTGATTACTGATTAGCGGCGCAGTTAGCTAGATAAAGCAAACATAAAATTACACTTTTTTTTTTTTTTTTATAAAAAAAATATCATTAGAACTAAACAAAGAATGAAGTGTCGCTAGACTAATAGACCATTGACAATATAGTCAAATCATTGAGGAAGTCCAAAGCAACTTGAGAATTGGTTCTGAGTCTGAAATGCTATAACCCCAATCCCAAGCAATTCTCCTTTGATGTTGCACTCCAAAGTCACCATTGGAAGCAATTCTCCTTTGAAGCAGCATTCTGAACACACCCTTGAAAGCCTACTTAAGTTCAAAACATTACTCCAACTTGTCCTTATAAAAATAGACTTTTCACTAATTTCCCTTAAAAACGAAGGGCAGAATTTGACAAGGGGTGAAACCCACCCAATTCCATTCTTTTGTATTTGTTTGGAAATCCCAAATTCGGGACCCCAGCATTTTTCTCGATCTACTTAGGTTTGTTAGAACCCAATAGTTTATTGTTTGCTATCCTATTTTATGGAAAAGGCTTTGGTGTATTCACTCATTTCTCATGTTAGTTTATTTAAGGTATGTTTGTTTCAGATGAAATCAGGGAATCATAATTGAATAGAATGAGATTTAATTGATGAACGATTAATGGTGAGCGATTGCACTCGCCCATCATTAAATCTTATTCCATTTTATTTTCACTTTGTCGAAACAAATGTACCATAAGTAGAAATTACTTGTAAAACTAAATAATTTTCCTTTTGAACTCAGGATGTCATCATGTGGATGAATTTGGTGAATATGTTTCTGTAATAGGCCTTGCGACACCCCCCTTTTTTCTTTTTTAACAATAAAAAAAATATGGAAATACCATTAATGGGTGATAGAATCAAATCCTATATCCTCTCTTATTTTGGATGCTACAATTAAATAAAATTCGAAGTTTCCTAACAATGTTAAAAATTATAAATTTTACCAATTTGATCTATTACCTTTTTGGGTGGAACTTATTTGTCACCAACTATGATACAATAAATATTTTGGAAAGACTTGTTACAACTTCTTTTTGGCTGCATTCACACGCTTTGCTTATTTCCATTTTTTTTTACTCATAGAGTGATATAGAAACAAATAAACAACTCAAAAGGATGTAAAATAGGTAACTCGTATCTTAAAATGGAAATACAATCAAATAAGATAAACCATTTACCCTTTAGTTTGCCCAAATTAACTTATGGTAATGACTAACACCAAATTAACCAATTTAAGAAATTATTAAAAAATAATTTTTCATAGTGCACTAACATTGTAACTTTGGTAATAAAAAATTTGGGTAATTTAATATTTTCCGACAGATGGGCATGGCAGAATTTTTATTTTCTTTCATATAATAATACTAATGGGACCCAGCAATTTCAATTTCTTGAAAAGTAGAGATTTGGAAAAATCTCTTGAAAACCCACCTCAATTTCATTCAGATTCTCCTTTTGTAATTCGAGTTTTAATTTATTTATTTATTCGAATTTTTGTTTCATAATTTTCACATCAATCCCCCAAAATCCATTCAATCTTTAGGGCATCAATGGCGGCAGCAGCCCTTGGATCTAACTCTTCATTCACTTCTTCTGCCTGCATTTACCCTCCTCAACAACCAAATCTCGAGACTCGAAAGTGCTTTTTCAGAAGACCAACCACTGCCACAAAACACAGATTCATAATACTCTGGTTTCCAGTCTGCCCACTGGCTGTCAGAGCCCAACGGCGTCAACAACTTCATTTAACCAGGTGAAAAAAAAACAAATTTATAATTTTTTTTTGTTTTTGGAAAACGTTTTTATTGATTTTGTTGTTGTGGGCTTCTTTGTTTTTTTTTTGTACAGTTGATTGAATCTCTGATAAACCGCGTGGATTTATCGGAGTCTGAGGCGGAAGCGTCTCTTGATTTTCTGCTTAACGAAGCTAATGAGGCTTTAATTAGCGCCTTCCTTGTTCTGTTGAGAGCCAAAGGAGAGACCTATGAAGAAGTAATGTAACATTAATTTTTTATTTTCCTGGGAAAATTTCTCGTTGCAAACATTTTCCTCTAAACAAACATACTTATAATTACAGGTGGTGGGATTGGCGAGAGCAATGATCAAGTACAGTAGGAAGATTGAAGGGCTAGTCGATGTGGTTGACATTGTTGGAACTGGAGGAGATGGGGCGAACACGGTCAACATTTCCACAGGCGCGTCAATACTGGCTGCAGCCTGTGGCGCAAAAGTTGCGAAGGTAACATTTTTTTTTTTTTTTTTCTTCTTTTGAATTTATGAGGATCCTATGAGATTTTAATTGGGTTTATGATGAGATTGGGAAAAATGAAAGTGATTGGTGGGTCTGAATTTTGCAGCAAGGGAATCGTTCGAGTTCGTCCGCGTGTGGAAGTGCAGACGTGTTGGAAGCCTTAGGGGTTGTGATTGACTTGGACCCTGAGGTAGGTGCACTGTATATTCGGTTATTAATGGTGGGATTAATAGTAGTACCATGTTTTGGATGTGGGTCTAAGCTTTTATAGGATCTTTCTGTGAATTGAATTGCTGAATGTATTAAATGGAATTTATTGCCGACAACCTTAGACCCTTGTAAGATATATCAGATGTACCATGTTCTACCATCCTAATATTAATTGTGGAAATGTTCATCTGCATGTAATGTCCAACTAATTACTACAATGGTAAATAGTATCACTCCCCCCTCCTCCATAGGGATGACTACAAACTTATTCCTACCCAGTACCAATTGAGCTAAGTTTCATTGGGCTGGTTCATGGAATGCTTGATCAGTGAATTAAGAGGTATCCCATTTAGCATTCAAGTATAAACTGTTAGGACTCGCCTATTAGTCAGCACTAGGTGTTGAGATTCAACAATTATTAGGTGCAACCTATTGGAAGTGGACCTACTAGCTGTTCTTCTATTGGTTCTACAATAAGTCAAATAAAGTGTATGGAACTTGTAGATCATTATCATCATACAATATCAAATAAAATTAACCCTTGGTAAGGTGGGCAAAGTAGCCAATAGCATGATAACTTGACCATAATATATTCTAAAAAAATTTGTAAAGCCATGTTCACTCAACTTAGTAAATGTGAAACGAGTTCCAACTACCAAACTTTTCACTGTAACTCTCCAATGCATACACTGATTTTATTTCTTCTAATTTTTTCTTGGATTCAGGGGGTGATAAGGTGCGTGAATGAAGCAGGAATTGGATTTATGATGGCTCCAAAATATCATCCTGCAATGAAGATTGTCAGCCCTGTGAGGAAAAAGCTAAAAGTAAAAACTGTATTCAATATTTTGGGCCCTATGTTGAATCCAGCACAGGTTCCTTTTGCTGTTGTTGGTGTATACGCGGAAGACTTAGTAAGTGCCTCTACTGTGGACTCCATCAATAATAAATTAATCATTATCCCCTGAAGAATAAAGCATTATGCCTTTTAATTTTAGTAACCCTTATTTTCTTTGGCTGATAAAATAGACTGCAATTATAAATTTAGTAAAGCAAAATAGAAGGGTAGCAGATATACTATAAACATATAAAATGTTGCTAGCACGACCTTGGATCCATGCCAACTTGGTTGTGGCACGCAACTTTTACTTAGCCCCAGCAATGCGCTCCAAAGGGTTCGTTTGACCAACATAATGACAACTCAGGCAATATGGAAAGTAGAAAGTAAAATGCTATGAAGCACGGATACTTCAAAACCCCCAACGAATCTGTATCAGATACGTATCGGATATTATACACCCTAGGATACTCCATACGTATCAGAACAGTAACACACATTGCTACATCATTGGATACACCTCGGATACTTTTCGGATACACCTCGGATACATCTTGCATACATTTGGAATTCTTTTAGAGTTAGTTTGTAATTATTTATTTTTTAAATAAATGATAATAAATTTAAAGAAACATAATACCCATACTTTAGTTGAAACATTAAACCCATTATAATTCTTTCATCTTAGTTATTTTTCCACTATCTATCTTTTGGGACAACAATTTTAAAGCAATAGAGCTAAATGGCTATTTTGTAATGTTAATGTCTTTCTAGTTTTTTCCTATGAATGACGAACATGGTTGATGCTTATGGATATGTTCTTTATACATCTATTCTTGCATATTAATTGATTTTGTAGATGTTTCAAATTCTTCTTTTTTTAATTTTATTTTAACGTTTATGATATATGTTTTAGACCAATATTAATACTAATATATTTATTTATTAACGTATCCTTGCCGTATCGTATCCTATATTTTTTTAGAATTGCTGAATCGGCGTATCGCGTTGTATCCCGTATCACTATCCGTGCTTCATAGGTAAAATGTGATTATTATTTTATAAAGTAAAATGTGAATCTAAAAGTGTTTCCAAGCTTACTGATATTTTGCCAAGATGATGTAATTAGAGAACCTCAGGGAATGCATACCTCTCAAGCTTCTTTCAGTCAAATGAATTTGTTAGCAGCAGAGTAATTGCTACTCATATAATTTTAGGGATTTACACACACACACTCACACTCACATATATGTTTTATTCCCTTGCTCCAAAGGGTCTTCCATGAATGATTTATCAATAGGGCTGATCATCGCTCATATGTCCAGAAGTATTTCCCATCTTACTGAGATCAAATTAGTCTCATTGCTCTTTTCTTGGAGAACTTGGATGGATAAGAATGAGTTTCCTCTTTTTCAACCTTGATAGCATGTAGAATTAAACTAAAACAGTTATACAATTCCAACTTGTCTAGAGCCGTCAGTTCATGTCCACAGATTATGCATGTTTTATATCATGGCTTACTGCACGGATTATATGTTTTTTGATTAATTTATGTGTAGAAGGTGATATATATATATATATATATATATATATATATATATATATATATATATATATTGTAGAGTTAGGTTTCCATTACAAATAACTTTCTGCATAGGGTTCATGCTATTTTCTATTTTGATGTGCTTCTGAAAGGAAGTATTCTTCTCTTTGTTGGCCAGGTCATCAAAATGGCTAAAGCCGTGCAACGATTTGGCATGAAAAGAGCATTGGTTGTTCACTCAGAGGGATTAGATGAAATGAGTCCACTTGGTAAGATCCCTACCTTCTTTATCTCTCCTGACATTTATTGAGAAGGTATAATTAGAACTTTTTAGCTTTCTTTGGCTATTAAATTTTGATCTTTCATTTCTCTATTTTTTTTTATAAAAAAATTATGCTTAATATCTTCTCATGCAAATCACACATAATCTAAATACAGGACCTGGGCTAGTCCTTGATGTCACTCCTGAAAAGATTGAGAAGTTTTCCGTTTGATCCTTGTAAGTATCTCTCGTCGTCATTATGTATTTAGTTCATCTTTCTCATTGTTTTTAACAAGTGAATAATTACAGTTGGGGTGGAGCTTATAAAAAAAGCCATGATGCATAATTTGTACATGTTCTTGCATTAAACAAGAATTCTGATTTGAAGTTCCGAACATAGTAGTTTATAGTTGAATATTCTTACTTAATCAGAACTTTTTGTTGCATAGTGGAGTTTGGTATACCTCGCTGTACTCTAGATAGCTTGCGAGGCGGAGGCCCTGAGTATAATGCTGAGGTACTAAAGCGTGTGCTATCAGGAGAGACGGGGCCCATTGCAGATGCACTCGTAGGTTTCTTCTTCGACTCCTTCAGTGAGGGTTGGAAAATGGTCATTTTAATAAAGTGACCAAATTATTTGAACTGTTTCACTTATAATTCGTCTTCGGCTACAATCCATCAGATCCTAAATGCGGCAGCAGCTCTCTTGGTGAGTAGCCATGTGAACACCCTGGCTGAAGGAGTGGCCTTGGCTCGCGAAACACAACTATCAGGCAAAGCTATCAGGACACTTGATTCGTGGATAGATATCTCCAATGTAAGTGCAATGTGGTTCTGTGATTGCTTGGCATAGGGAGTAACATATTTCCAATATTAGGGCAATTTGGTTCTGGGATTATTGCTTGGCTTAGGGATTGAACACAAATTTTTCTTGTCAATACAGAAGGTGAAAGAAGAAGCAGCCTTTTGAGGGTGCTTGAATTTTTACTTGCACATTTACTAGCAAGTTCTGAAGGTTGAAGACAGCCATATATATTATATAGACCAGCATTTCTGAGGAGAATAAAACAATGAAAAATGAAAAAGGTGCCACATGAGTTGATTAAAGCTCGCAAACGGTCAGTTTATAGTCACTATATCTTCTTTTTTTCTTTTACCATCTTTCCATTGTAGTTTGAGTGCGCTGAGATGTCAATGATCTTATGAAACAATGATATTATGAAAGGAACAAGTTTTTGTCGCTCATCTTGTTCGAATGTTTTGGACATTGTGAATTTTGGGTAGTTGATATGTAGGAGTAACTCTCATTTGGTGTTAAGAACTTTCACAATTACAAAATATTGAGAGTATATTTACGCTAACAAACGATAACCAGTGGAGGAAAGCGTGCTTTGGGATGGATTTTTAGGAATGTCATCGAATATGTTTGAATTTCTTTAATTTTCTATAATGCTATGGATTATATGCATCATGATCAGGAGCCAAAAAATAAAAAAATAAAAAATAAATAAAAAAATGAAAGAATGCTTGTGAGTTGGTCCATTTCTTTTTTCTCAGTTTTTGTCACTTCTTAAAGTTTTTATTTTTGTATTTGAAAAAAAAATAAAAAAATGCATTACCCTTGATCAAGAGCAAATGTTGATTTTCTCTTGCTTTTAGCCTAAAAGCAAAAGCTATAGTTTTTCCAAAGAGGGCCTGAGGCAATTTCAATCAACCGTTCCAAATTTGTGTTTAGTCAAGTGACAGGCTTCACATGGCTTCACAGGCGTTCCCATCAATTAACACAGTTCTCTTTTTTCGTAAGGAAACTTATCTTGAGGCACAGTTCAAATAAGAGCATAACTATGCTGATAAGTGATGACCAATAGATATTCTCAAAGATAAATAAATAAAAAGCCAATAACCAATAGAGGAAAGTGAGCTTTGGGGACGGATTTTTAGGAATGTATTTGAATTTCTTTAAATTGCTATAATGCAATGGATTATGGTATACATCATATGATCGTAAGCAAAAAAGAAAGAAAATGAAAATAAGTGGAATAGATTCAAATCCCTATCTAGGTTTTTGTCATTCCATCCATTCCAAGCTACTTTAACAATAGGAATCTAATTCCATTTCCTTCTTTTTATTCAAACCAAGAAACATGTCCTTTTTAAAATTAATGTGGATGGGGCCTCTAAAGGGAACAGAGGATTTGTGGTTAATATTGGGATCATGAGCGACCGGATACAAATTATGGCCTAAGGCTAAAATCATAAATGATGCCTTTTTGAATGAAGGCTTAAAACCAAAATTTTAGGTGGAGCCTTTCATACAATAGCATTTTTATAAGCGGATTGGAACATTAGGAGTTGGGCTAATGACAACAGCCTCAATTGCTACCTATTAAACCACCCTTGATTGGGATCACAACTATGGAGCAATATAATTTTTGAGATAGAAACCATTAGATTAGGTCTCCAATTTGCTCATCAATGGCACGTTTCTCATATTCATTTGGAGATTGATTCAATGACTTCATTTATGCTTCTTTGCACACACAGGACCAATATGTTGTTGCACATAATTCGACCCGAAAAGTGACAAAGTCTTGTATTTCTTTTAAAATATTGAAAAATTAAAGTTAGTGGGATATACAAATAAAATCAAGGATTGCAATATAAACCGTCTCTATTACATATAAGCTTTTATTAGGTCTGCCTAAGCAACCCCTTCTTAGGAATCTTAGGCTACGTTTGTTACAAGGAAATAAGGGAATAAGGGAAGGAATGGAATGATGATTCCATTAAAAAAAAAAGAAAAAAAGAAAAAAAAGAGGAGTGTTTGATAGCCTAAGGGAATGGAATAGTCATTGTTTTGTAGGGTTCTATTTCCTCCCCATTTCATTTTAAACCAAAAGGAATGTCTATTTTTACATTATAGGGAATTAAAATCATTAAAAGTGGATCTCACTTTTTCTATTTCATTCTATTCCTTCCCTTTACCAAACATTGGTAAAGAATAAGTATTCCCATTCTATTCCTCCAAACCAAACACAGCCTTAGCTCCACCGTACCCTTAGTGAGTAGTGACAGGCTTCACACGTGGTCCCATCCATCAATAACTTAGGTTAAATCAGGAAACTTACAAACTGGAGTTTAGGTTTACAAATTTGTGAATCAAACATAAACATGCACGCTTCACAGCTTCTGTTATGGAGACTGAAGCAATCTCAGTCGACAGTTCCAAATTTGTGTAGCTAACTGACAGGCTTCACATGGCTTCAGTACGGTTCCCATCAATTAACACACAGCTTTTCTTTTCTTATGGAAACTTAATCTTCTGAGGCACAGGCCTCCAAATTTGTCTGAGGCTTCACATGGTGTTCCCATCCAGCTTTTGTCATAAAATCTGTCTAGCTTTGCTCAATAATTTTTTCCCACGATCTCTACAGCATTTGCTTTCCTCAAGAACCTTGATTTCCATCTCTCCTCTAGGTCTCCCGTGAACACTTCCAGAAATACGTTGACGTGACACCACCGAAGTTAAAAAGCAGGGTAGAGCTCTGCGCAGGATGGAGGTTACTGAGGTAACAGTGTGAAAGGAATGGAAGGCGCAACAACATTGAAGAAGAATGAGCTCTGCGCAGGACGGAGGCTGTTGCGCGTTCCATTCCTTTGACACTATTAACCTCAATACGGGGCCCTAAGGGAAATGCTGGAGAAAATGGGTAATGAAGCTGGGATCGAAATAAAGGGAAGCTTGATCCCAATCATTGGATAGGTGGGGTTCAGTTTATGGCGCCCTGTTCGTGTTTAATTCTCTGTGTTCCGATCCTGCTGCTTGTGTTTCTCTCTGTTCCTCCTGGTCTTTCTTCTGTTGGTGTAGTAAACTGGGAGAGGATTCAGTGCTGAGTTTGCAAAACTCAGCACGGTGCCGAGCTCATCTCGGTGGTCCATCACGATTTTGGACGGCTGAGATTGAAAGATAATAAAATTACCAAAATACCCTTATAAAATAACTTTTTCATTTTTCAATCTCAGCTGTCCAAAACCGAGATGGACGACCGAGATGAGCTTGGCATTATGATGAGTTTTCCAAACTCAGCACTGAATCCAAGTCCGTAGTAAACTAGCTAGTTCGTCTGTGTGTTTTGTTTATTTATGCAGTGAAAAAAAAGGTGTTTGGGTATGTTTTTTTTTAGTATTTTCTATACTGTGCAACTTAAGCCGACCCACTTCGTTTTTTCGTTTTTGTAGCGTCATTGTCCATTTTGTGAGTAAGGAAACGAAATTATTTACGGATTAGGATCTTCAAATAAATATGGACCATTGATATTCAGTAGGTCCACATAACTCTAGTAGGCCCCACATTAACACATTATTTTTTTATTTTTTTTTTCAATATTTTGGTCAAGTGACCAATCAAATATTGCCATCTCAGCATTATTTGAAAAATAATTATATAAAGTCTCCTTTTCCTTTCATTTTTTTTTTTTTTTTTTTTCGGCATCAGCAGTACTATTAAGAAAAAATATTGAGATTCATTCAGCAATGATCATCAGCTGGTTTTAGGACTCGAAATTGAATGGTGGTATATGGTTTTGAGACTACCAAAGTAAGTAGGCATAGGTGCATAACTCAATAAAATCACATTTTCGCACATTTTCCAAAGTATTAAGTCCGTTATTTGACCTTTTTTTTTTTTTTTTGAACCACGTATCTGTAGTAATATCATCACCCTTATTTTATTGGCCTGGTATATCACTTTAGTAAATAATCTCTCTAAACAGAGTCTATTTCATGGTATTTCAGCTTAAATTTAGTGACCGCTAGGAAGTCTAGATCCCCACAATTCATGTGAGACACCCTCAAGGCCTCATTGGCATTTGCCTCGAGAAGTTTGATCACGCGTACGGTTTGGCTATACTCACTCGAGACTTCATTAGGCTCAAGTATGTCTCTAAGATTTAATTTATTTATTTTTTCTAACAATATATGTTTCTAGGATCTCGGTCACATTCTTTTGGGGTCAAATCTTAGGACTTGTTTGTTTGGTCAAAATCAGGGAAATCGTAAGTAATGGAATGAGTTTTCAACACCCTTTGTCTACTTGGCTTCCCCCACTTCAGAAGGGGTGCCAACTTTGGAGAATTAGTTCAAGATTGGATCTGTAGCACTCATGAAAAATAAATTGGTACCAAACTCCAGCAGAAAACCACAACATAGCTGAAAAAAGTTTTACAAGCTTCAAAGCATCTCATATTATTCCAATTATCACACCATATTTAGCTACATATTATCACTTTATTTGTACACAACAGTCTATTTCAACAACCTCATACAGATGTGTGGAGTTTCTTCTCTTCACCTTGTGTGCATGTACTTCTGGTTATTCACAGCTGGGCAGAGTTATTAACAATGGCACCAGCCTCAGTGAGAAGAGGCAGAAGCTTACCTTGCTGGTGCTTCTCCATGACAGCTGCAATAACCAAAGAACCCCAAAGAAGGGGAAAAACAGGGGGAGGAGAAATCAGTTAGTACATGATCTTCTGTTGTTATGTAGGGTGAAAACAAAGGAACTAGAGGTTTCAATATAAAAAAGACAGTTGAAAAGTTGGCCTTACCGTCACAACCACCAATGTGTTTTCCTCCAATGAACACATTAGGTACTGTACTCTGCCCAGTCCACTGTGCGAGAGCTGATTGCATTTCACTTCCGTCACCTTCAAAGAGAAAAGATAACCAACTTCATCAAATGTATAGCACTTCTGACCAATCAGGATGGTATTCAACCCAATACTATGAAACTACGAGACTACTTCCAACTCCAAGAATTGACAGGAGTTGTCCAACTTGGCATTTCAAGAATTTCATTTGCATTCAAAATCTGCATTTATTATATTACATTATTACGTTTGATCTAATAAACTATTGTAAAAAAAAATTAAAATGATGCATTGTTAGTAATATTCTGTGTGAGATTTAAAGAATCAGTAGCTATGAGGAACTAATATCGCGAAGTTCCTGTCTAGATTTTGTTTTCGCATCACCCACAGATTCACAATCATCTAAAAGCCCTTAGTTTTTTCCCCTCTCATGAATAAATTTATAAATTTGAAAGCTGGAGAAGGTATAGGAGAGTACATGGTACAAATAGAGTATGGAATGTAACTAAGTTTTGCCAGAAGAAAAGTAATGATATAACAAGTTCCAACTTCCAAAGAAGGCAAAAATATAGGACCCTGACTATTCTCACATTCTTGGTTTTAAAATTTAGATGAGATAGAGATGTCCACCACAAGAAAATTATTTTGTCCAATACACAGAAAGACAATTTCGCGATTAGATAATTGAATGAAGATATCAACTATTAAATGTCATGGCAGTACTTAAGATAAGAATACACTTACTTTCTTCATCCAGTTCAATGACCTTGTAACTAGCACCTAGCTGTGAAAGCAGCTGCTTGACCTTCTTGCAATAACTACAGTAAGTTTTGCTGCAAGTATGAAAAAAATTAAACTAAATTAAGCTATAATCTGGAGATTTCTGTTAAATATAGGAATCTACTGCAACAAAATCAGAACTTGGAGATAACACAAACAAGAAGAATAGAGGCACCACAACAAAACCTTTTAAACAAAAAAGATGGATTTTTTTTTTTTATAAAAATGATTGGATAGATTAATCATTCAAGCAACTATACTAAGAAAATGAAGAGCTCATAATCCCTTATTGATCATAACTCTGGTGATCCCACCAAGTGAATTGCAGATAAATTGAAAGAAATTACAGCATATATTGATATTATTACACTAAGGGAAACATTCGTGCCACATGGACTTCCTCCATTTTTTTTATAATAATAATAAAAAAAAAATTGCTGACCAATGGTTAGATGTTAGTGGGTTCACATAAAACAGGTTTTAACCCAAGCCTCTCAGTACCACCCCAATTGGGCTTTACCATGTAGGCTAGGTGACATCTTCATTACCAAACAGTGAAGTTGAATTTTAAAGTAACCTTAATTGGAAACTAATATAATTAACACCTGATCTAAGATCCTAGTATCCTACGCATGCATCACGATGCCACCGCAGTATTAATGAAGAATTAAGCACAACTAATCTAGAACCACACAAGGAGGCTAGTATGCCCCAAATAAGTCCTATTATTGAAAACAGACCCCTTCTCAATGGTCACATAAGAGATTAGGGATAAAACAGGTATTTGATAAAATTTGAGGCTAACGGCACTTAATTTTTATCCATGCCACTAATGGCAGGTTGATGGAGGGAAAGTCGTATAACCATAAGCAAGAAGTCAAGGAGTGGAGTGTAAATTTTTAAAAATAGACAGGAGGCCCAATAATTTCAACAAACCTCAAGGGACCGCAAAAACAACTATACTATTTGGGTCACCACTACTCATGATAGCTCATGTCAAGGTGTATATTATGTGAACATTAAGGGCCCGTTTGGTCATCCAAATGGAAATTAAACTATTATAGTGTTAATTTACAGAGTATTGAAGGCAAAAACCCATACTCTTGAATGGGGAAAATTCAAGATAATGATCCATCATCATAAATGGGGGTGAACATTCAAAATATGGGCTTTCAAGAATTTCTGAATCAACAATTGATCCTCTAATATCAACTATAGTGATGACTCCAACTTTTTGAAATAGTCTAATCCAAGATGATGAATTTGTGACTTTATGTAAAATTCAATAATCAAGGTTTAATTCCCATTTAGACCACCAAACAGGCCTTAAACATTCCCAGTTAAAAAAAAGAAAAAAAAGGGGTGGTGTAGATTGTAGAGGGCAAACCAAGCATAACAAGCATTCCAATTATCAAAATAAACAGATTCAATAAGGTTAGACATAAAAGGAGATTTATTAACGTGAAGAAGTACAATAAATCACACAATACGAAATTGAATGACCTCGACCCAACAAAATGAAACTCAAAAATCAAATATATATATTTTTTTTTCCTTCTAGGGATTCATTTTTGAATCACCCTTAACAGTTCATAGCTAAAACCTACCTATATTGGTTTTGGTAAATTACCTGAAGACGACGACGGGATGGGAGGAAACGATCTCCTTGACCTTTGATAAAGCCATTTCCACTTCTTCTTTTCTCTTTGCGCTCCTGCCCAACACCGACCCCATTTTCCCCTTTATGTATATCACACAGAGATACAGAGAGAGAGAAAGAGAACAGCCAGGTGTTGCAATTTGCTTCTGCGTGCAGTGTTTGCTGGTGACAAAGGGAGCGGCTTCCAGAGAGAGAGAGAGAGAGAGAGAGAGAGATACGGACAAACTCAAACCAGGTGAAGGTTTGCGTCCAGGGTGCTAGCAGTCAGAAGAAGATGCGTTGTACAAAACGTCGCGTTTTGGGGCCTTGACAGATCAGACGGTGCGTTTTGTGTGACACAGGTAATGTGGGTATTTTGGTCTCCAAACGAGCTAAGGTGAACTAAATGTAATATATCCCAAAAAAAAAGAACTAAATAGTAAGCTTTTTAAGCTTGGCTCGTAAAATTGACGAGCTCACAAATATTTTATCAAGTTGAAGGAATTTTTTATTGAGTTAATTCTCAATCGAGCTCAAGTTGTTTGGTTATTTAAAGTATTAAAGAATTTTTTTTTTGTTTATTTTTTTTTAATAATCGATAGAATTTAGGTGGAATTTTAGATTCATCGGGTAACGGGAAAATAATTACAGTTGACTGCAAAATGTTACTAACTTTTTAATAAATGACTACTAACTTAACTAACAATGACTACCAACTGCAATTATTTTCCCATAGGCCAATGTATCTAAAATTTCCCCAACAAGTTACCCATACCCTTAAACCCCAAATCAACAAATGAGTATCACTCAACAAATGAAGAAAATGTTCCTACGCTATTGTGCCATTGGCAAAGTATTCGTGGGAAGTATAGAAGACTAAAAAACACTACTCCACTTCAAAATGGCATAATTTTTGAAGGAAATGTAAAGCCAAACTTTTTGTTTTTGGTGACGCCCTTTATCTCCCGAATATATTACCTGTCTAGATAGTTATGAAGGAAAGGTCCCAAATTAGTATCAATGAACTGTAAAGGAGGGTGGTATTAATTCTCCACAACTATCAGGAACCTTAGAAGAGGGTGATTCACTAGGAGGGTGCCAATCTTCTCTCATCCATGGTGGTTGAGATGCTGAAACCTGAGAAGAGGTATGCACAATTCACCAGTTCTTCAAAAGTAGTTCTATTTTTCAAAACAAACCACTAATCAAACCGGAACCACGTCCCATTTTAAAGTGGTAAAGGTAGTTTAGAGGGAAAACAAACACAACCCTAAACCCTAATCTTCCTTTGTCAAAAGTAATTGATGCTACCTTGCATATTTTAAAACACAATTCTAAGCTGCACCATATTGCTGGTTGAATGGAACATGACCAACCTCCAAGCTTTACATTCAGTTGAATGAATAACAAGAAACTGTTCCACAAGAAGTATAAATGGGAAATGAAGTGAATTTCAACCTGCACATTAAATAAATTTAGATCATTCCAACTCCAATCCCATAATCCCAAGTAATTGGACATCTTTGCTATGGGTAACTAGCCATTCCAATAGAAACAAGATCAACCCCCACCTAACCAGAATCCTAAATCAATCATTCAATAGAAAAAAAGAAGACAGATTCTCTGTTTTGGTGAAACTTAAGGCATCTTTGGTCAATTCTCTGTTTTGGTGGTTTTGTAATTACATGGGTAGGTAGTAAACTTTCTTTTATATCTTTTGTCAACTCCCTGTATATGTAATGGGGTGGTGGGTTTTTTTATGGTTCCCTTTTGTACATGGAACTTAGGTTTTTTTCTTCTGTATATGTCTTATGTACTGAAGGTTTAAATCTTTTTAATATACAATCATTACCTTATCAAAAAAAAAAAAGAAGACAGATGAAAATTTTCAATTGTGTCAGACGGTCAGTTATACATCACTTGTTGAAAGATAGATAAATAACAACTATTGATGAACTCGAAAGATCTTACTGTTTAGTGAATGGATTAAGTTTCATTTGAAGGCAAAAATGGCTTCTAAATCTTTGTCCAACCCGCTAGGTTTTGACTTGTAATCTGAAGACGAAGTCATAGAAGAGCTCCCACTCCTTTTAGTGCCCCAAATCCCACTCCATTGGGTATTACTAGTCGAAGGATCGGTCACGACCCGACTTCGTTCGGTTGAAACCCCACTTTCTTTAAAGCTAGCCTTTGCCATTTCCCTTAGTTGTTTCAGCCATGGTTTTTCTGGTGTGCCTGAGACTGTCTCACTTGTTTCTCCAACCCTACGGCGAATCACTGGGAACTTGCTGTCTAGGTTTTCAATCATTTTCCATGGGATGAAAAGTAGAAGAAATCCAATCAAAGCTGTTTCCAAACCCCATAAGAAAGATTTCTCTGCAGGGTCCAGCTGCTTTGTCAGTCCATACAAAGCATACCACTCATTGATCATCTGTGCGAAAAATCCAACCAAGAAAAGTACAAGCATGAAAATCCCAAGTTTTGTCTCGTCCCTGGCTGAGAACTCCTCTAAGAGAAGAACCAAACAACTAGCAAATATGCCTAGTTCGCTGGAAACTGAGATAATCTCAACCAACTGAACCTTTTTCTTGATAAAAGGCTTTTTAAGAACAAGGAAAAAGAGCTGAAAAGAGGTGATGCATAATAAGGTTATTATTGGAGTTTTAGAAGACCAGTTCTCTGCATAGGCACCTGCTACAATTCCAAGAGCTACTCGTTTCACAGACTCAATAACTGTGTAGTATATTCTAAGAATTCCAAATAGCTTCTGAATAAAAGGTGCTTCTGCATCTTCTGTTTCATCATCAGAGGGAATAATACGGTCGCCATGCTTTTGGGGGTTCCCTCCAGAAATCTGAGACACCATGTACTTTGGGGGTCCTCTTAGATCTTCAAATATAGGACCTAACCTGATCCTATGGACAGAGTTTGGTTCGTTCTTCCATGTCCACTGGCCTCTTTTACCAGGACCCAAGGTTACTCGGATAATGTCTTGATACCAGTGAAATTTCTGACCTTCTTGATGGACTTCTTTGTACTGAAGTAGCTTCCCAAATGTAATTCCAACTGATAGGAACAAAATTAAGGCTAGCAACAGAAAAAATGCAAGTCCCAACTGAAGAATGCCGACTACAACCCCAGATGGCACTCCTCCTTCAATCATAAAATAAGAATAATATCAGCATAGCTGCTATGTAAGTAAGAATAAACATCTTGAGGTGAGGACTGATTGTGACACAGAGTGGGAACATGGAGTAGAATAAAGTTCCATAAATACATTAATATTAGTTGCTGTGACGGATCAAAACAGCTTCTCAAACAACAGAAATGTCAATCATATATCAATGTCAATCATATATCACAGCTTTGACAAATCCTAGAATACCATTCCAAACCTAATTTTCAGTTAAATTTATTTTTGAGTTAAATTTCAAAACTACCATTTCATTCAAATAAAACACCAAAAAGTTGAGAGACACAAGAAGGTTGGACTCAATATAAGTCCAAAATCACATACTTTTGGGCATTCCAGATTAAGGAGTTATGTATACCATATTGGAAGATGTATTGGAACTTAGCTGGCATATGTACAATGTTGCTATCCTATCACTTCAATCATGAATTCCTTTTTCCTATTATGCAACATTGTTAGTTGATTCCTTTATAAACAACGGAAGTAACCTGAGTACTATCTTTTTTCCTCTGAAACAATTTAGCTAAAGTTATATAAAAATATGAACTAGTGAATGTTTTCTTCTTGACACTATGAGAAAATGGTAAGTTAAATAATCAACTTCAAAGGCAGAACTTGTATTATGCATAAGTAGAATATAAGGGGAAAAGCTACCTCTAATTAGAGCAGCTGAGGCCTCGCATAAACAAGGTAGCGCAAGAAGGACAAGAAAAATCTCAAATCTTGGGAATGTGAGTGCTCCATAATCCCTCTGTTCCTCAGAGTTTTTCTTCCTTAATTTTAGAATAAAAAGGAGTAAACCATGCACCAGTATCAAGCTGCCACCAATTACAGCTAACCAGAACATGCTTCTATTGAAATCCCTCCATCTACAAGAAACAAAATCAATAAGATAATAAATTTTTGTATAAACGAATTTTTCTTTAGTACTAGATTCCAAGAAATTAACCAAATTGAAAGAAACTGAAACTGCACAATATAGCAATAAGTATGAAACATTGTCTTTTGGTTTTTTATCAGAATTTTGTACTTATGCTAATTAATGCCTTCACCATCTTTTAGCATCTAAAGAAAACTTGATGACTGATTAGACACGTGTTGCAGATGGTACATGCACTGGATTTTGTGTTTCCCCTTTCCGCATATAGTTTTTATTAAATACTTATATATCCCTTTTCCTTGCTTTATCAATAGATTAAATCTTTTCACCATTCGTTTCATTTCTGTAACCACGACATATGAAGCATTTATTGAATGCACTAAAATTTGCTCAGATGTCCCAATAGCTTACCCATTAGAATTTTGTGGATCCAAGATATATTCAGCTTCCGGTTTCATATTTTGGGCCTGCAAATATATAATGCATTCTATCAAAATACTAGCCATTATAAACTTATAGAGGGGAAAAACAAGCTGAAAGAAAACTGGAAGTGTTCTGACCTCAAAAAATGATCTGTACTCAATTGGAGAAAGTGGCAAGCCATATACTGAAGCAGCCATAACCAAATTCTCTTCTTTGGGTTGAATGCTTTTAAAAATTCCAGAATGATGAATTCTGGATGCGTATGAATGTGAACTGGTGGGGGAACTTGAGCCCACCATGACAGGCTGGATGTGCGCACTTTCCCATGGGAGACTGAAGTAGGGGATACTCCATTGTAAACCCCTCGTAAATTCATAATACTCAACTGGCAATGTAACTGACAACCATCTAGACAATGCAAAAACCTGAATGTGGCACACAATTCTCTGTACAAGAGCAATACCGAAGATGAATCATCAGTTACAATGATCGTAGAATGGTTAATTAGTTTAGTTAGTGTATCATTTCAGATCTTCTACAGCCATAGTACACCAAGGAGGCTACTTATCGATTAAAGATATATACAACTGGGATTTCAAACGACTAGAAGTTTTTTGTTGCCTCTGGTTTTTTCTTTTTCTTCCTTTTTTTTATATTTTTTTTGGGTCAATGGCTAATGAAGTTTGACAAAAGACTGGACAAAATTTTCCAAGTCGGTATGAAGAAGTGTATGTATATATATAATAGAGCAAATTTATTTCCTCCTTTAATTTATAATATTTCACTCGATTTATCAAGAGAAAGCCAAAAGTAGCATTACTTCACAGCCCAGAAGAGTGGGGCCTGGTTTTGGAAGAAAGGACACCGAACCATTTCTATCAAATTCAGTATCATATACTGTTTTGGGTGTCTGAAGAAGCATTAGAGATGCTCAATGATGTGCTTTGTTTATTAATTTATTTCTCATTTAAAAGATCCATTACGATCATAGTGGTATTCTAGAAGATCGAGCAAAAAAAAAAAGAAAGAAAAAAAGGAATTTTGGAATTTCAACAACCTTTTGAACCCAAATACTTTGAAGATATTAATTTTTGTTTTAAATTGTTTCTTTTCCCGTGTTCTCAGCAACCGCACAGAGGACTAATGTAAATTAATTAATTATAAAATTACTGCCTAATATTTTTAAACATCGTCAATGCAGAGCTCCAATCAGGAAATCATTTCTATTTATCATGCATAACTAAATCAATCAATAATCTGATGATCATTCAAAGTTAGATATCATACAAAAAGGTTTCTTGCAGGATCAGTCGTCAGTGAAGAAGATGGGCATGACAATGCCTTAACAGACTGAAGGCATGCAGTCGAAATAGTGAGCAGACCTGCAACTAACTGATGTCGCCACAAAAGAAGCAGTCGCAAAGATGGAAATAACAGAAGTTATTAGGGGTACAGAATCTGTAAAAATTGTTCATAAAATACATCAGCAAATTAGTAATAGAATCCAAAGAAAAAAATTATTCCTTCAAGATTGAAACATTGTAAAACTAAAGAGGTTATAAGAACAAAAAGAGATAAAATCCTTACAGTGCCTCACTTGCAGAACATTAGATGGTAGATTTTTGTTTCCAGCAACATCCCCAGTAATGTTTTCAGGAACATTAATAGATAAAAAATCATTGTCTGCTTGTATCTCAACAGTATATATGCTCCTACTCATTTCATGAAAGCTGGAAAATATTAAATTAGCGCAGAAGTTAGGAATACTGATCAATAAATGGTAAAATAATACTCAGCCAATACTAGTTATAGTTCTGTCCCCCTTCAACAACCTAACACCGAATGCAGAAGTCTCTTATTTTACTTGATTTTCTGATGTGTGTCTGTATATTTGTTTGTGTGTGTGTGTGTATTTATTTGTTTTATATATATGTGCATGTGTATATGCGTACATAAATTAATAAACACATACATAAAGGCATGCCTTTCTTTATACATTTGAATATGCCCCAGGTTGGTAAAATGAAATTACTTGCCTCTGCAAATGGCCCCCTGAGATTGATATGTGAGAAGAGTTGAAGCCAAATACAGGTTTCATGAACTTTATCGATATGGGGACCCTGTGTTCTCTTGTCCTTATGTTAGATGTTGTACTTAACTTCACAGCAGGCCTCTGAGAATCTGAATCTCACACACATATCCATTTTAGGTGAAACTCAACCAAATTTCAAATGTCTAAACTCCAAATAATAAGCTAATTTGTAGGCAAAGAATTCACAATCTCATCAATTTCAAAACTTTGAAATTTTAAGAATAAGGAACAGAGTGCAGTATTTTCATTATTTTTTTTCCCTTTTTTTTATCCATGGAAAACATATGAATGCCTTCCCTTAATAAATTCAATGTGAAAAAGTAGATTGTACCATAAAGGAAAGTAACTGGTGCCACTGGAGAAACTGGAGTCCCTTGTCTACTTATTATAGAGTTTGAATCAAGGGTTATTGTGACTATAGAAATGCTTGATATATTTTTAACCTGAAAGAAGAGGATGCAAATTAGGCGAGTGCAATCAGAGTCTCAAGAAAAATAGCTTGACTGGACGTACAAACAACAAAACATAAAAACATTAAGTCAACGATCCAACGAACCAGAAAACCAAATCTGCGATTCCCAAGGCTATTTGCACTTGTAGGAAGAAGCGAGCCCTGACTTGTATTGAGAGAATTTCGAATTTCTGCAGATGAGTTAAGAATGGGCTCTGAGAAGTACAAATACACCTTAAGATTTTTATAATTATTAGTTGCCTGCACAGTTCTAGTTTCACTGTTAAGTTGAAGGAGCCTCTCAGGAACGTGCGTCCTCATATTGACAAACACAATTCTCCTATCTGTAATATAAAACCAGCAGAATAACTGAGTAAGTAGACCCATTCACAATGACACCCCCCCCCCCCCCCCCAAAAAAAAAAAAAGGTCCTTAGAGAAAAGAAGTAAAATTCCTACAACGGAAGATCCTCAAGTTTGCAAATCAACATCCTTTAATAAATTCTTAAAGTGACTCAAATTTTCACCAGAGAATTCTCATTTCTCAAAACTAGCATCTCCTATTTAACTCCTAAAGAGAATTCTTTAAGAAGAACAACCCCCCCCCCCCCCCCCCCCCAAAAAAAATTTTTTTTTTTAAAATGTCAAAAATGTAAAGAGGTTCTAAAACAATTTAAAAATATAACACCCATACTACCATATGTTGAAATAAGTAAGCTTTATTCATAATTTAGTATCTAGGCAATTGATTTTCATCAAAAAGATTATCTAGGCAATCGCTTCAATATGGGAATCGATTTTAATAATTATAGAAAAGATAAAAACATCATTGAGATCTCATTATCTCAAGAATAGTTAACTTGAAAGAATTTAAGTATGAATTGTAAGGAGCATCATATTTTGGAAGAGGATATGGATCATGTTCAATATTACAACATGGGTAAAAAACCTTAGACTCACCAAAATGCACAAAGAAACTCGAATTTGTTGATCTTGCAAATTTGTTTCCAGCACTGTCCGTACAAAAATTCTTGTCCATTACTAATATCACTCGTCCATATTGAACATTAGTAGATAAACCCACGAGAACAGAGAATTTGAGGTTTGGCTGAAGAATATTTAGCGAAGACGGCATGACTTGGCCAGCACCATAAACCAGCAGCTGCAAAAAGATTTGTGACAAACTATAAAATGTCTATTAAAAGTAATTCCTTGGTGAAAGTAAGACAGTAACTCTGGTGGGGGAAATAATTATAAAATTATCTTTCTGTCTTATGACCACCATTGGTTGCCCTAGTATGAATTTCATTTTTTTCTTTGTTTAGAGACCAAATATATATTTCAATAAAAGCAACAAAAGTGTAGAAGGAGGCAATTTATCATATTAAAGAAGTTTATGCATGATTAAATGTAATTTTTTAAGAAGCACAGAACAGGACATGGAACATAATTGAGATGCTCAATAAAATTCATTTGGCCACATACTCACATTACAGGCATTCACAGATGAACATCCAAAACCACCTCCACCAGTACAGGGTTCACTGAAAGAAATATTTACAGAAACATTTAAAGCATTTGTAAAAGATGTTGAAGCTGTAACATATGCTGTAGGGGGAACCGTGTCTGCAATATAAGGTAAAAATGAAATTAGCAAGTATTTGGCAGGCATTGAAGTCATTAAGATTGCCTACACATCCAAACTTCAATATCATGCTAATAACTCAGCTTCCCATTGCTTCATAATTTTGATATCAGAGTGTGTTTTAGTAAATAGGGATTTGACCCAACAACTTCACCATTTGGATGGCACAATAAGAGGTATTTTACACAAAACGAGCTGCAATTGACACAAGATGTTTTCATTTTTCAGCTAAATGCATCACAAGGAATTTTTCTATGATCATTAGAAGTTGAAAATTCTGGACTTCTTTTCACATTAAAGCTCGTGTGGGATTAACAAATGGAAACAATGCACATGTTCAGGGAGAAAACAAATTTCATGTTAATACATTTTTACAAGAAAACATTTTTTATTTATTTTAAATATTGGATTTTTTTAGTTAAAACATAGAATTTAAAAATGACAACAAGAAGAAGCCAAAAAGGAGAAAGGACAGTGCTTTACCAACAGTCCAGTTATAGCTAGCACAGCCAACTCCTTGAGACCCATTGGTGCAGACCTCAAATATATGATTTCCTTCTTGCAAGTCTGAGTAAGAAACTTCCCCTGCTTCACAATCTGAGGGTATGCGCTCATCCAACTGCATACACAGGTACATTTATACTGGTCAACAAGCTTATTGACCAACCATTGTATGTGTGTGAGTGCATACGCATATGGATTTAACAGGAAAATCAGAAAATTAAAACCACGAGGCCTCTTCTTCAAATTCAACTTAACCATAAAGACAAAGGCCAAAAATAAAGAGACAAATTATACAGGTCATGTAACTAGACAAGTGATGGTCACCCAGAAAATAAAGTACTTGGGTTTTTAATTGTTCATTGTGAAGTTTGTAATCTAAGAACAGAATTTGGTGGAACCAATGGAAATTATGAAAACTGAATTTCCGAAAATTTTCTTTGGTAATTCACGAGAAATTTCTCAAATTCATTAAACCTGAAGTGCATAAAGGGGTATGCTGGTTACCTAAAACTAGTAAAGATTACAAGTTTATATTTTTTTTTCCTTTTCTTATTTATTTATTCATTATTATCATTATTATTATTATTATTTTTTTTTGACAAAAGCTAAATTGTATCAAACACAAAAGGCCAAAGAGCTAACAATTATAGATTTCCAGAGCACATTGTAGCATCAATTACAACTAAAACACTTACCTGTCCACATTAACAAAAGAATCATAAAACACAAAACGAAATTCAAGTAAGCAAGATATCTTTATATATATATATATATATATAGAGGGAGAGAGATAGAGTAAATACTCAAACCCAAAAACCAGTGGAAAGTGAAATTAGAGTTCAACCAACCTTGCATGTGATCCTACAGTTACTGCAAGTGTCCCCATTACCACCCACCAAAACTTCAAACACAAATGTGGCTGAGTTCAGATGGGAGAATGCAAGAGGAGCCTTCAAGAAGTTCACAGTGAC
The DNA here is from genome assembly GCA_039720395.1 of Liquidambar formosana. Lineage (NCBI taxonomy): Eukaryota > Viridiplantae > Streptophyta > Magnoliopsida > Saxifragales > Altingiaceae > Liquidambar > Liquidambar formosana. The sequence continues at coordinate 27,686,445 of CM077828.1, forward strand.
CTCTGAACCATCACTCAGAGCTTTCAAACGCAATAATAGAAATACCCAACAAAACAAAATAACCCATGAAAATTTGAGAAGACCCATTTCAATATAGATCCAAATTTGAAGTCTCAGACATATAGGTCTTGACAGTGAGGATTTGTTTGAATGGCTTAGAACTTGGAATCTAAGAGCAAAGAGAGACGTTTTTGTGAGGTTATAGTGAAAAGTGTAGAACAGTGAGGGTGGGACACTGAACGCTAAAACCAGAGGCAGAGAGAGATTAGAGGAAATAATGGAAGAGAACGGTTTAGAGGAAGGAGTTTAGTGGTTGATGAACGTTTCCTTGAGGATATGGCGCTTGAGACTGACAGTGCAAACCATGCTTGTTTAGATAAGACAGAGACAGAGACAGGAGACGGAGAGAGAGGATTCCAAGAACAAAGATGTGTATTAAATGAAGACACACAGCTCTAAGAAGTCATCGTTTGGCCATATAGACATCCATTGCAAAATGATTTTTTGAAAGGGGTGCAGGCTCAATGGCTCCCCACGCTTTATTTCTTCCTTTTTTTTTCTTTTTTTTTGAAGGAAAAATGCCTATGGTTAAGGTTGAAAGAGATATCAAATCAATCCAATATGAACAAGAAGAAATTGGTACAAATCATTCAAAACAAGACAACTCCACAAAACAAAGAACTTCTCAAAATACCTTATTAGAAAATACAATTTATACGGACTCAAAAAATCTCGCCTCCAAAATGTGATGTTCTCTTAAACCATGCATTGAGTTTGTGGGTAGCTGCATTAGGCTTTTTCAGAGGGTGGAGTACTCAAAAAAAACTTTTCACCAAGTCTTTTGGAGTTCAATAATAAATTAGTAAAACACACCTTACAACACAAATGTTTAACTATTGAGTCAGGGTCAGAGCAAACAATAAATAAATAATAACAATTCTTCAATGTCAAAAGAAAGGCAAATATGCAAACACATAATCCTGATATATCTTCTTATCCTATATCCATCGAACCATCGTTACAAAGTTGTGCAAGGGTTTCCTAAGTTGTTAGGTCATTGCGAGTGTTTTTAATAACCATTTTTAAGGGGTTTTTTCTTCACATGAAGGCTAGTGTGATACATGAAATCTAATTAGCCAACTAGCTAGGTTATTAATATGAGTGAATAAATCTGTCATTTCTCGACATCTCTTGAACTCCTCTAATTCAAAATTGTGGTGTAAATGTATCCACCATCTCATCATAGAATAAATGATTTACTCGAGAATGAAATCTCTTAATTATTAGTTGTGTCCATATCCAACTCATCCATTAAAACCAAGGCAAATGGTTAATAATGTGTACATGTAGCCTCTTAATCATGGGAAAGATAGACTACTTAGTCATTTTGATCACACTTAGGCCATGTTTGTTTGGTTAGAATGGAATTAGTGGAAATGGAATCTAATTCCATACTCAAAATAGTTTGGAATAAAATAAGATTGAAATAAATATTATAAAATAAATATCATTATAATTCACTACTACTGTTTAATTTTAATTCTCATTTAATTGCATCATCCAAACATGTTGTTTGAAATGAATTGAAATTTGATTCCATTTCATGCGTTCCATTCCAACCAAACAAACATGACCTTAACTCGTACCCCATACATTTTGATAAGAAAACTCACATGTATAAACTCACACATGGAACTCATTATTATAATGTTAGATAAGTCAAAATGGGCATAAATAGAAGAGGAGATAACAATCAAATGAAAAATGCTGTTTTGGTAAACCCCCTGTTTTAGAAATTCACTTCTCCAGAGAACAAAAACATTCCCACATGCATGTACAGCTTTCAATGCCAGAAGCCATGTTTTCAGATCCGTTTACATTAAATTATATTCAGTCTCTTTTTAAATGTGTAGTAGACAATGTGAGCAGATTTGATCCCATGGTCCCACTTATCCAGCTAATTTGATGAGGTCCATGTAAGGTTCTCTCCCTCATTGTCCACCACATTTGCTTGTGGCAGTGGTCTTATTCTCACACTTTATTAAATTTGAGGACAGAATCATAGTGTCTGAAAGCCTGGCTTGTGGAATCACTCCTATTAATTTTACTTTAGAGTTGAATATAGAGAGAGAGGCCATATGATTTTTTTTAATATTTTATTTTTTAGTTATTTTGAGAGCGCAAAACACGTAATATGGCATCGTTTATTAGGCTTATTGGTATATATTTAGTCAAAATTATATTAAAAAGAGTCCATATGCGCAAAGCCAAATTGATGGAAAATTTTGATCAAACACTATTAGATGAAAGAAAATCCTAAACTTTTATCAAGGCGTGTGATCCAATGCATGTATTTATGAAGAAATTTTGCATTTGGGACTTGGAAGTTGAAACCATACGATGATTCTCTATGACTATCTAATGGTAGAGCAAATGGCGTGTGGGATTCGTACAAGATTTTCTTAAAAGGGGAGTGCTCGTCAATACACCCCAAAGGATGCCCTTCCTATAGTTCTTTTCTGTTTATATGATAATTTAATTGCTAGTAACCCTCACTTACACACCCCCCCCACCCCCCCCCCCAAAAAAAAAAAAGCAAACAAAATAAAATCATTTCTAACATTTGAAGATTTAAGAGATACAAACAATTACTTGAGGTATCAAAAGGTTATTTGGATGCATTTCTCTTCAAATACAAAACCCCAGCTTGAACTTGGCTAGTTGCATAATCACACTTCACGTCATCATCAAACGTACAAATTTTCAAGGGGAGAATTATGCTTTATTGCTTTTAGAAGTGAATTTTCATTATCCTGGCCACTTGAGGTCAGCTGTAATGAGATTTGGAAATCCTTTATAATGGAAATTTGCACACAAAGGGAGACACATAGAAAGAGGAATTGAATACAAACATAGGAGCCCTTGCTGTCCTCTTCTGGTTTAGGCCCCACATTGACTCACAAGAAAGAGCAAAAACAAGTAGTGCAGATCTATCATGCATAGTGACAATGTGTTTTTCTTTTTTTTGGACAATGTGGTAGTTGTAATAAAAGGGACGGACTTCAAAGACTTCAAAGATAGCCTCAAAAACATTATCTATGCTCTCTCTCTCACTTCTATTTTATTTTATTTTCCCGGTCTCTTTCTTTCTTTTTCATTTTTTTTTTCTTTTGGTCGTTAGAACCCTAAACCTATTCAAATCCTACCAGAGTACCACATCTTATTACCAACTGGGTAAGGCTTTTTTCCTCTTTTTTTCCCGGTTTGATAGCAATGGGGGGCGAAAAATAAATAAACAGAGTAAAACTAGAAGAGCATTGAGTGTATGACCAAAAAAAAAAGAAAAGGAAGGAAGAGCATTGAGTGTAGTGCTAATGAAAGAACAATTCTTAATATAGATTTAGACTGATATATTAGTAAGTGTTAAACTGCAATTATCAGACTTGCCAAGATCTGTGGATGAAATCCATTAATCCACGAGCTTTCAACGTATCACAAGCTAATTGATTAATTAATGGGGATATGCTTATCAAAAAATAATGTAATAAATAAATAATAAGGGGGAGCTACGAGCTCATCAAGTTTTCAGCAAGCTTAATAGCGAACGAAAGACCAGGAGATTGGATCTCGAAAGCACTTCTAACCCATAAAATCACCATTCAATGCCAATACGTACAAGAAAAATCAGGAACGCTGTTGAGAAATTGAACCCAAATCAAGTCCAGCCACGCTCATATGGGTCAGAACAATACTCAGAAAGCCCATCCCAGGCCCAGTAAAGGGCTTGGTCTACCATGTGGACCTGACCCCCAACTCAAAACCTCTTCTCCTTTCTCAGTTTCTCACCCAAGCAGAATTTATATAAACTTCAAGAAGTAAGAGATGAATAAATTATAATAATAATACAACCTCCTCAAGAGCAAATCTGCCTAGTTTAGCCGTTTAGGATTTGCTCAACTTTTGTGGTTCAAATTCTACCCTTCCTTTTTTGCTTAAATTGTTAAATTGCCTCAAATTCTTAAAAAAAACACACGAGCTACCAAACATGTAAGACCATAATGTCTTCAAATCATCAGTTACGTAAAAACATCTGTTTCTGGCATCCATATCTGAAGAAGTCGGTCATAAAATGAGCAAGTAGCCACCACAGGACCCTTTCTTTTGCCTTCATGGCATAATCCTCCTCTTTGCCAATCTGCTCCATATGCAAGTGAGCCATGCTTGCTATAAGTTTCAATCACTTCGGCTTTCTCCCCTTCAATCTTGACAACTGCAAACCCATTGTGCATACAAGCTGCCAAGATCAGGCCATGTACAAAGGGATGGTGCTTGATTCTCCAAACTCCACCCCCCAAAGAAATTGAAGTTTCATTTACAGGCTTTGAAATTGATCTTACATCCCATACTCTCAGGTGCTCATCATAGCTACCAGTTAGTATGGTGTTAGGATCACTAGGGTTCTTTGCAATGCAACATACACCCATCTTATGGACCTTGGCATTCTGAAATGCCAAATTCGAAGGACTAGCCCTCAAATCCCAACAACTGAATTTGCAGTCATCTGAGCCAGTGTATACCAGTTGTGGTTGGTGAATATCAAATGAAGTTGCCCAAACCTCAAATTCATGTGCTTTCCATTCTTGTTGTATCTCTAGTTGGGACTCTACAAGGGAGATTATTGAGATGGAACCGTCTGAAAGCCCAACTGAGATGGATGTGGCTGAAGGGTTCCAGTCCAGACAAAGGCACATGGAAGAACTGACTTTTTCACCGTTGATCTCACTCAGAAAGGCCCCTGCATCAACAACAGATGAAACAGAGATATAAGACAAGCACAAACTGTTTTTCCTTCACAGAGATCTAAGGAGCTCAATAACCTATCACAGGACAGAATTATAAAAAGGAGAGGGGAACTCCTTCAGTTAACAGCACCATTTTCTATCATATGTAAGAATTTTTCTCCCCGGCATATGTTTTTTCCAATTATGTAAAATTGCCACCCACAACATATTTGGCCCGAAAAATATACAAATTACCGCATTCAACTTCCCCTCCCAAATTTTACATAATCTGAATAACTTATTCGATTAAAAAAGACAGAAAAAAGAATCACAAAAATGGAAACCACATGGTTTTACAGTGTTAATAAAAGAACAAGTCAAAAGAGTGGCCTTCTTTTGCCATCTTCTTAGATTAAATTTATAAGCAAACTTGTTATTAGTCTAAAGAAAATCCTCTTGGCTCCAATATATGAATCAAATGGTGAATGCATAATGACTTAAATTCCTAAATGCATAGGCAAAAAATGACAACAATAAGGTACTAAATATCATTGACAGCAGATGATGTCTAACATGCAAGTGCTAAATAACCTGTCTCCTCATAAGCCTGTACTTTTATCTCATTCATTTAGGCTATGTTTGGTATACCGGATACGCCGGATTGGATAAACATACCATTTTCATGTGCTTTGTGCTATTTTCAAATAAGGGGTATAACTATCCATATTATCCATAGGATAGTTATATCCTCCATATATGGGATATAATAAACCCATCAAGAGAGGTGGTATATTTTTATCCCATGATACTATCTCATTTAAAAATAACAATGGGATAGAAAATTGTCCAAGAGACTGTCTTCCCCACTTCAAACAAAGCTACTAAAGACTTTTTCTTCATCCAACAATCATATCCTATCTTTTTATCCGGCAGTACCAAACATAGCATTATATTATAAAGTCAAGGACATGTTCAAAAGCATCCTTAAGAGCTTCAACTTCAGCTTGTACTTCCTATTTTACAGGTTTGCCAACTCCCCAGAAATCCATCTGTTGAATTGGTAAAGTAGCTCTCAAAATTTTCAATTGTAGCATAAAAAGGGATCAAGAAACATAGGATTAAGAGCAAAGAAAATCAAAATGTGGAGTAGTTTTAATCATTTTTTCTCTTTTTCATGAAAACAACCCAAGTTTCTGCACCAAGGATTTTTTTTTTTTTTTTTTTTTTAAATGAACAGCTGAAATCATTGAATCAAGTTGAAATAGTGGGTTCTGATCCATTTCATATACTGATATTGCGAGATCAGATAGGCACTTGGACAGTTGGACCCATTATAACACCTTAATTTATGCAGCAATGCAGCATAACACTAAAGAATACATGTCATAGAAGTGGAACTTAGACGTAGCCATACCTTCTGGTCCATCCGAACGGCATTCGAGACTATGAATCCTCAAGTAACCGTCAGCATCAGCTTGAGCAAGCAAGGTGCCGACATTATCCCCAACCGGGTTCCATTTTATATCAAAGATGCCAGCCGTGTTTACATGATGAAACAATTCAAGGCAACCCATGTCAGCATCGACATTGAAGAGCCATATGCTTCCAGATCGACTGGGCTTATCGCCCTCTTGCAAGGTGTACGTCGAAGCAGCTAGAACATGGTGGAATTGGTCGTGGGGACAAAACTCTACAGCGTCCGCATTGCCATCTAGATAACATTGTGCCACATCCATACCTAAAATTATGGTCAATCAAATTAAATACAATATTTCTAACCGCATATGCTCCATTCAACTATTCAAGAATACTTGAGCATTTCATCGAACACCTTACAGACCCTTCTTTTTTTTTTTTTTTTTGGCCGAGATACAATCCACACACAGAGAGTATTGCACAACTACGCACATAAATTAGCTTAGCAAGATGAGATTTGGAGAAGCGCCAAAATATGGGAAGAAAAGAGACGTTACCGAGTTACCGTTTTGTTAGTTGGAATTGGCGCCCAACTGTCACACTTTGAAGTAGAATATGAGACGGAGAAATGCAACGGTGAATTTACACAGCACTAGATTGACATTTAGGATCTGTTTGGTTTCATGGGATTTGATACTCCAGTCATGAGCAAGGACTCATTTGTGACTGAAATTGATTTATTGGCCCAATAGCGAGTTCTGGGCCTGGGCCAGATATCGGAAGGGACTGGGCTATCATGGCAAAATGATGTTCATGTTCTCTAACAAATAGCCCTTGTACTTATCAAAATAAAAATAAAAAATAAAAAATAGTCCTTGTGCATAGTTATGATTTTAAGTTCTTAACCATGCACCATTTTATAAAAACAAAAAAAAAAAATATATATATATATATATATATATATATATGAGGAGCTTCTGAGTAACTTACGCACCCAAATAATTCTCTTGACACATGTAATCCCTTCGTCTCACATGCATTAGGTAATTATACAACAAATTCTATAGAGGCTATGAGGGAAAGGGGAGAAAATTGAATTCAAGATCTATTGCTTAGAAAGCGCTCAATCTATCCCTTAGGTGCTTTACTTTTAACCATTAAACATTTGAATGACTTAAATAACCTTTTTAAAAGTAACGTTAATCAAATTTGACCAATGTTAGCGCTCTTGTCACCACTACCACCACTATAAGGCTGCGTTTGGTTTGAGAGAATAGAATGAAATGGGAGTGGGAATGAGAATGGACATTCCATCACAGTGTTTGGTAAAAGGTGGGAATGGAATGAAAAAGCAAAAGTGGGACCCATTTTTAATGATTTTTACTCTTTGAAATGAGGGAATAACTGTTCCTTTTAGTTTGGGAAGGAATGGTTATTCCCTCATTAGAGGGAATAGACCCTCACAAGGGAACTGATTCCCTTGTGCAACCAAACACTCACTTTAAAAATAAAAAAAAAATGAAATTATCATTTCATTCCCTTATAACAAACATAGCTAATTGACTTCCCATAGCTACCCATGTGGTCGCTACCACATACATCATATGCTTCCAAACCAACCCTGAGCAAGGATTCGGCATTAAGTTGTATAAATTCAATATCATGCAAAAGTGATTGAGGCCGTTAAATGAGATTTTGGATGACAGATATTAAAATATCAAAAGGTTACTATTAAAGTCATTTCAGTAGCAATTTATCTTTCAATCTCAACTATCCAAAACTCCATCAACAACCCTAATCACCTCAACAATAACTCAGTACCCGATGTGTGCTCTACCAATCCCAACAAGACTACCAATACCAACATGAAAATTGAATGATTTGTTTGTCTTCACTACCGAATATAATTGTACCTTCGTTGATTTTCAAAAACAAAGCATCAGTGGACAAAAGAAAAACAAAAATTTTAAATAAAATAAAATAAAGAAAAGAAGGGAGGAAAAAAGTTGGCATGGCTCGATATCAAGCATTGTCTGTCTTTGTGCTTGGGGAAAAAAAATTGTTTAACTTGGTTCTTCCTCAACCTATCAGACTCTTTGTTGCCTTTTGCTTTCTACCGAGCAGAAAATATTATCAAGTGTAAAATTGTAATTATCAGCTAGGCCGTACCGTCCAAACATAATTTAATTATTAAAAGGAAGGAAAAAGGAGGAAATAAATTAAAAATCTTTGAAATAGTGAGATTCCAGTCTCATTTTGTCTTCTCCATTTAATTCATGTGCCAAGGTAAGAAGTATCATTAAAATGGTCGGTAATTATTAATGTTATTTTATTTATTTATTAATTATCAACAAGGCTAGGGTATCCGAAACTTTGAGCAAAGGGAAGAAATATCATTAAAATGGTTGGTAATTATTAATGTTATTTTATTTACTGATTAATTATCAACAAGACTAGGGTATCCGAAACTTTGGTTCAAATTAATCCCTTAGGCATGTGTAATATGTCTCCCAATCCTACACACATCGAGTATTATCAAGTCTCAACTAATCCCTTGTCGATTATATATATATATATATTATTATTATTATTATTATTATTATTAGTATTTGTGGAGTTTGGGGTGGGGTGATGAAACAATTATCCGAGCTTCTTGTTAAAACCCGCCTACATATAACATTACAATGTTAAACACATGGGCAATAATAACAAACCAATTAAATTATGTCAACTAAGTGTAAAACATTTTACTCTAAAGTTAGTCTATCAATATATTTTTCTAGTTTATCATGCTCACATTTGTATTAAAAATTCATCTCACAAAAATCATGCATACTTCATTTCAAATTGATTATTCGTAATGATAGACAATATTGTAAGAGTGAAAATCTTCAAACCCACGTTTTTCTCTTGCATTATTAGAAAACAATTAGGACGTGTGCGTACAAGCATTGTATGTGCTACCACCTCTAGCCTTGGTAAAAATTGAATATTAAGGACGAAAAACAAACTTTTATTCATAACAAATTCGAAGGTTTGATTTACCTACAACAAGAGTTGCAATTAAAGTTACACGAGGTGCAAAACGCTACTAACTTCTTAATAAATGACTATTAACTTATCTAACAATAATTATTAATTGTAATTATTTTCTTGTAGGCCGACCTATCTAAAATTCCCCCTAAATAAATATTGAGTGATCCATGACTTTACCAAAATTTGGCATATGTAAAATTCTCTCTCTCTCTCTCTCTCTCTCTCTGTCTTTTTAAAGAAAAAACTAATAGTATTAATTTAAAACATAACCCTTTCCCTCCTTCCCAATTGTATCTTGGTCTTCCAAACGGTATGATCACCTTTGAATATTTAATTAAAAGGCAATTCCACTATGCAGCCAATGTGAAATGGGATTCGGTAGAGATTATATTAAAACCAGGGTTGAAGAATAACTGCATGATAAGTGCACTTCCATGGTATTTCGTAACCAACAACAAAAGTAAGCCGTATTCATTCACGATTTAAACAAGTGTGGCCATGACTCACGAGGGAGACGACTTCCCATTTTCCATTTTTAGGGGAATTACAAATTGGTCCGATTACGGATTAATAATTGTATATCAATACCATAAATAATGAACAATAACTTAACTAAGAAATAAGAATAACTACTAACTGTAATTATTTGTCCAAGGAATGGTACCCTACTACTCACAAAACACATAGCCACAAACCTATTAGAGCTTTGCCCCATACTATGCGTGGGAAACACCCGCACTTCATTGACGATGAAGTGGCCTTTCAATGCATGGCTTTGCACAATTGGTTATGCAATGAAAATGTTTTAGAACCATTAGCTTTATGCCTTTACTATTATGCTACCATCCTTGTGATTTCAGTTTTGGAAGGATTAAAGGGAGAATCTTGACAAATGCTTGTGATTTCAGTTTTGGAAGGATTAAAGGGAGATTCTTGACAAATGTTCGTTTTATATATATATATATAGAGGATAATGATTAGGTGAGAACTTATTGATATATATAACTTATATTAACATTTATATTGGAGGTTGGTTGTCTCTTGCATGTGCATTGGCGAGTCACGAGATATATTGAGTTCATGTACGAAGCATAATCTCTAATGTATAATACTGATATAACTTATATAACACATGTTGACCTGATCGGAACTATATATATATATATATATAGTTAGTTAGTTAGTTAGTTAGAGTTGGGTTGGTTTATGCAATTACTTTAATCTCAAGCAAAAGCAAATTAAATAGAGGTAGTGATTTTTTTAATTAATTAATTTATTTCATTAAAATAGGACTAGAACAAGAGAGTTCAACAATTAGACCAAATCAACGGAAAAAAGGAATTTTGATTCTCAATTTACAATAGACAAAGTTCACACCTACTTAACACAATCAATGCCATAATGATATCGTAGTACTACTTATGAATTGGAAGAGGGTGCATTGAATCAAGCTCCTAGTATCTTTCATTTCTTTGTAAAAGTGTGGATCCTTTCACTATATTCATGTGATCAAATTGGACCCATTGAATTTGATGATTTAGGAAGAATTGAGGAAACCCTACAGAATATAACAATTCAATTTAGAACTTACATATTAAGAAGTAAAATGTCTTAAGTTCAAATATTTTTATGCGTTCAATGATCAATCAATTTTTTAAACTTAATTAATATGGAGTGAGTGATATATCGGGTTTGTGATAATCAGTCAAAAATTCAAAAACTCCATTTACTTAAAAAAAAAAAAAAGAAAAAAGAAAAAGAAAAAGAGAGAGAGTAAACACAGGACCCACACTTTTGATTTATATGATAACTAGTTAGGTTAGTTTTAGTGGGCCTTTCACTCAATGGATGTGCATGGCTTATCAAGGTGATCATACAATAGACTCCACTAGGCACTAGCTAACACTCTCATGCTTTACAAAATTACTTTTCACCAATTAGCCCTTGCTCTACATGCTCTATAAATTGCTATTATGGCAACATCTCAAGAGGGAATCTAGCCACTTGTAACCTGTGGAATTATTGTATGTCATCTCCATCCCCCACTTTTTCCAATGGGTCCCAACTGACATGGCCAATTGCCCACTTTGACTATTGTCTTCCAAAAAAAACAGAAAGGTATAGTAATCCCAACGCGCCCCCTCACTCGAGTGAATGCAAAGAAAGAAGCAATAGCAGCAGCGTTGAGCTCAGTCCAGTCAGGCTCAGCTTCTCCTTGTTTGTACGCTAAAATTACGCCCTCCAACGCCTCTTCCAGTCCCTCTATCTGCTCTCCCATTTCTAGCTCCACTCACACTATTCCCTCTCTCTCTCTCTCTCTCTCTCTCTCTCTATATATATATATATATATATATCTATTATTGTTATTATACATAAACACTTTCGCTCTGTATATCACAGTTCTCCATATCTAATCTTCTCCTGCCAGAAAATTCATTACAAAAATAATATTCTCTACCCCTCTCTTTATATATATATATATATATATATATATGTGTTTGTACACAGTTATCTATATGTGATTTTCTTCTTGGAAACAATGATGGAGGAAATGTACGGTCTCCATGCAACGGCCGATTACGCGGAGCAGGCACCAATGGCACCGCCTCCTATGGTGCCGGAGAACCTGGTGTCTCCGGCGGAATACCGGAGCTATGCGTCGCCGTCCGCGGTGGCTTATCGCGATCGGATCCCGATGATGTATGGATCGTCGGAGCAGTTGTTCTCGGCCTCGTCGGCAATATCCGATGCTGCTTCTATGGTGGCTGAAATTCAGAGAGGTGGATCGGATGAAGAGGTTTCTAGTGCAATTAGGGCGAAAATCGCTTCTCATCCTCTTTACCCGAAGCTTCTCGAAGCTTATATTGATTGCCAGAAGGTAAAGGAGAAAGAAGATTCTCCGCCCGAATTCGCGTAAAACTTTCCGCTTGGTTGATGAGAAACCGGAGGAAAAGAAAAGAAAAGAAAGAAAATATATAGAAAACTCTTAAATCTTAAGTAACGGACCTCATCTAAGCTGAAAATGAGTTTGTGCAACTTTTCTCGTGTTTTCCTACCTTTTTTTCCCAGCAACCAAACAGGTCTTGTTGAATTCGTGTGTGTGCGTCTTCGTAATACGTACCGTAGTTAGTAGTCGCTTTCAGTTATGAATACAGTTACGCCATATGTATCAGTTTCAGTTGAGATCTGTAAAACCTAAAAGTGGGAATATTTTCTCTCAGTGTTAGTTAGTTAATGTGCGGGGGTCGTTTGCAGTCACATGCGTTTTTCTTGAGAAATTACCAGTTTTCCTGGAAAAAAAATTACCAGTTCTCTGAAATTTTTTCTTTGGTGTTTGCCTTTTCTGTTCCGAGGCCTGACGAACCTGAATTTCCCGCCCTTTTTCTTCTTCTTGTAAACAAATCTGACCATGGAATTTCAAGTTCGTCTTATAGATTTTGAAATATATCTATATATATATATCTACATATATATAAAAAGAGAGAGAGAGAGAGAGAGAGATTTTGTTTGACATTTCTTGTGGTGATTGATGGCAGGTCGGAGCACCGCCGGAGATAGCTTATGTATTGGACCAAATCCGGCGAGATAGCGACCTTTGTCGGAGAACTACTCTTTCAACTTGCTTGGGCGCCGATCCTGAGCTCGACGAGTTCATGGTTTCTCTCTCGATACGACTCTCTCTCTCCCTATATATATGTGTGTGTGTGTGTGTGACTTTGTGTTTTCTTCTTGGATGGCTTATTTTCTCTTTTATTTATGTGTTTTCTTCTCTTTGAAGGAAACTTACTGCGATATATTGGTCAAGTACAAATCGAACCTTGCGAAGCCCTTCAACGAAGCGACCACATTTCTGAATAGCATAGAGACGCAGCTCAACAACCTCTGCAACGGCGCTTCTGGTAGCTACGTCTCCGGTCTCTCCCTCTCTAGACTTTCTTGTGGTTTTTGTTTTTTATTTTTTTTTTCCTAAATTGCTTTGTTGTTTTTTGTGCTTTTATGTGTTTTATTTTCTCAAAATTGCTGCGTTCATATCTTATTTTTCTGGTAGGTTTTGCTCGCATTTTTTCCCTTTTGCATCAGAGGCCACAAATCACACAGACCAAAACTCAAAAGGGAAGAAGACTTAATTTTTTTACTATTTATTCGTTGAAAAACCCTAGACAAGAAAATAGGCGCACGTTAGCCCGAAAACCCAGCTCACTTTAGCAGGGCAAAACTCACATGAAGAACAGTTGTTGCTTTCCTAGTCCAAGCTCTCTTGTTGGTTCTGAACACACACATGCACCTGTAAGAGAGAGCATTTATACTTGGTGAAGAACAACCAAAGGTTTCAGATATAGCAGTAATGACAACAAGTACCGAGGACAAAACCCTAGAATATGATCGAACCCTAAAAAAGGAAAGAGACCCATATTGAAACCCTAGAAATGAGGGAGACCCCTAGGGAAGGACTGTGTATCCCCTTCAGTTGCAGAATGTTTCATGTGTTTAATATATGGTGAAAATGGTTGTAGACTTTTTATCTCATTCCCATCCCTCCCCCATTGTTTCTATAGAGAATAGTAAACGTCCCATAATATAATTATCATTCTATATTCTATAATAAACATTGAAGACAGGAAAACCTGTTGGGACAATTTCTCTACAGTGATTGGCTTGGTAACTGCACTGGGGCTTTCATAGATCTTTACTACTTTTTCAGTTTCTTTGTTGTTTTCAGACTTGTTTTCCTTTTTCTCATGTCAGGAAAATTTGGTTCTTAGAGGAAAAATATAAAAAATTAAACTCTCGCATTGTATAGTCTGATTTTGATTTTTCATCAGAGTTTTACAAGCATTGATATTTTTACGATTCGAGCCCACAGATTGAGGTTTGAGAAGCCTTGTAAACGACTGTATTGTAAGTTTTTCCTTGAAATTTCATCCAAAAAACGTTTTAATGGTGGTACTCTAGCTGCTATTATAAGGAAGTAACACCTTTGCCATTTATTTGGGTAGGAATAAAGTTTATTGACTTTTACATGTCTGTGCCCATTTGGTGAACTTGATAATCTTAACTAGCTACACATCATCCAGACTATTTTAGGGTCCTCGCATTACTGATATTGGTGGGCTAAATGAAAAATATTTACTTTTCCTTCCACTCTAAAACTGATATTCTATAAATTGCCACACAATTGTTAATTTCTGTATTGTGCTTCAAACGACTAATGCTTGGTGTTGTTACTTAGAAGTTCACAAAATATGGTACCTAATCATTGAAATTGTCAGCTCTCACAAATACACTAGAGATTGTAGATTAGTTTTCCTGCTCGGCTCCCCACTTGTCTATTTCTTGGGTGATGCATTTCATAGTAATTCTTCAACTCTATAATGCCCATGACTCAACTCTATAAAGCCCATGACATGTGGGACTAATAGTAAGCAGAAACCAAGTTGACCTTTGCATTGATGTAGGATTTTTGAAAATTTAAAATTTTAAAATATTCTAGTCAGTTTTTTTTTTTTTTTTTTTTTTTTGTATGATGTTGTATATTTTTGTTGTGTTATCTTTAATTTTATTCCTAGTCATGTTTTTTTGTCTTCTTTATGAGTGCATAAATGTTTAATTCATTGATATTGGTACAAGTTTTTCATAAACAAACTTTGTTTTATTTCCTTTTTGACAATGTGTTTTCCAATTAGTGGTTAACAAGTGAATCTAATAGTGTAGTTTGTTGCGGACTTCATTAAAAGCCATCCTTCAATGACTTGAAGATCTAAGAAGAAGGAAAAAAAAGGGGGAGTTTTAGATTTAGCTAGTATAAAAAATTATCAGAGTAAAATTGGTGTACTTAAGATTCTATATCTGAAATAAACAGTAGAATACGTAAAGTTAGTCATTTTGAAATTTCCAATGTATTAGATATTTAGATGGTGCCTTTTTTTTTTTTGCCGTGCGGGTGCAAATGGTAGGAAGAAAAAATAAACATTTGTTAATAACATGTTTGGTTCCTTTTAAACCACTTGCTGTTATCGATCCACTATATTTTATATATCTTTAGTAGTAATTGTCTGTAATGATGTCTGGTTTGGATTACTTAAAAAGAGTTGAGTTGGGTTAGTTAAAAAGAGTTTCAAGTTCTAGAGAGCATGAGTTGTAGTGCATGCTGTGGGTGGGAGATAAAAACTATTACTTAGGAAAGATCTTTCGATTGAATCAATTCTGCCAGCCAAACTAATGAAAAAAGTGTAAGTAATGTTTCCTTTTCACTGAAAAAGAACTTATTGGAAATTGTTAGGCAGTTTAAAACACATAAAATAAAGCTGAACTGGAATCAAATCCCTTTTCTCCTTAATCATCCTCATCATCAGCAAAATAGATTCCTAAAGGAATCTCTCAATGAACATGTGATATCATGACAGAGTCAAGTACCATTAGTTAGGTTTCCAAAATATTATCTTTGCTCGTGTTGGCTGCTGATCTTGTCTTCCTTTGACATCCCGCCCTTCCTTTCTATTTGTATGTTCACTGTTGGATCTCCTTTTAAGGTTATGTGCACGCTAAAATAATGGTTAAATCTATAGGCTTGTGTACGAAGTACAGATAGAGCTTATCGTTAAAATTGTCGCTTTAGTAATATTTTTATGTGGTCAAGCCTACAAGATTACAGATATAGTATGGTCACAAGCTATTAAGTATTTTAAGAATCACTTTGAGAGAAAGCTGCTTTAATTTTCTGTGTTGTTCTGGTTGCACAGTTTGGGGGTTATGGCATTGGTTGGGGAATTACAGCCTTACACGTGAAAAACTAATAATTAAAATACCCATTCTGGGTTGCACTATAATAGAAATTAAATTAACAAGCTTAGATATGGTTGAGGCCTGAGGCATTAGGCAGGTTAGTTTTTTAAGGCCAACTCTTATTATTATTGTTAAGTTAGAAATTATTTTCTGACATCGTCACTGATAGTTTTAGTAAGTTTTTTGTCCTTGCAATTCTGAGGAATCTCAGCTTCATAAAGTGTATTTTGTGCATTGGTTGATCATCTGTTTGATTTGATCTGGAGTGTGAACAATTAATCCCCATAATGGTGTTGATCTGTTATTGATCCTTGACTTTCTTTAACTGAGTAGTCATTGTTTGTTTAATAAAGATCCATGCACAGAGTCTTGGTGGTGTTGTTAATAACCAGTCTAACAAGACACTCTGGTGCCTCATTAATGCGAAGAAAATTCATTGAGGTGATAAACTTTGAGTGAATGAGCTTTTCAGTGTGAGTGTTAAGTATTTCACACTGTATGTTGGAAGGTGTGAGATTTCAATATTTTGCAAGTTTGTGAGCTTCTGATTGTTTGATTGTCACATTTATTTGGATTGCTCAATGTATTTTATTTCGGTTTTGTATGGGGACATTTTCTGAAAGGTCCATGCATTTCATGTTGTCTATTCTTCTAAAAATGTGACCTTGATGATGCATTCATTTGTCTACTCATGTACCTATTCCTTAGTTCTTCTTCAGATGGCTATAGTTCAATGGTTTCATAGGGTAAAGGTATTAATTTGATCTCTGAGTGTGGCATCCAAATTCATTATGGGCGAAAAGTATTTTTTGAATAGTTTGTTCCCATATTGGGCTGTAGATATATTGTTGTAGTAGTTACTATGTTGATGGGTTTCAAATTGACGTCTACGATGTCATACATAGATTTTACCTAACTAGCTGGCAACATCTTTAGAGGGCTTGAATTCTTGTTCTCAATAGTGGAGTTGATTCATCTAACAGTATTAATTCCTATATAAAAAAAATATGGTATTAAAATCATTGTAGGTCTTCAAAACCTAGAATAAGAGAGATTTTTTTTAATTAAAAATAGACATTTCCTTTGTTATTGTCTTACATAAAAAATGATCTCTCGCTCTTGGCCATAATTAGTTTGGAACTTCTTCAACACATGCCCTGAGGTATACATAAGAATAAGAGAGATTTTTTGATTTGTCAATATGACAAATCCTCATCTTCTTCAGCATGTATTGCTTGTAACAGGTGTATACTTATTAAGTAAACAACTGTGCTTCCTGATTGGCTTTTTCCTCCCTTCTTTTTATTCATCACAGCTAATTGCACTTAGGGTGTTGCAGTTGGTACTGTGAAATATGATTTTTTTCAAGAGATTAGCTTCATTAATCTCTCATGTTGAAGGGTCCGTACTGTAATAAGACTAATTTTGAGGTTTTTTTTTTTTTTTTTGGGGGGGGGGGGGGGGGGGCTTACTAATTTTGAGATTTTACATGTGTGTTCTGGCAATTAAACTGCCTTGCTAGGTATTAACCAATCATTGAGTCTTGTTGCAGCTTCTGCAATCGAAAGCATGCTTGCTGCTTTCTTTTTCTTTTCTTTTTTTTTTTTCTGCATGAGTTGTTGCAAACGTGGCATTTGAACTTTCGTGTGCGAAAGAACTATTAGATTTGGGATAACTAGGTTTCATTTAACTTGTGTTTGTGAACCTGGTATGATCTATAATTTCCACGTAAACAAACAATACTACTGTTTCATTTAAAGACCTTTTTTTTTGATAACGAGTAATTAAAAAAACTCTTATCCTCTAGGCTTTTGGTTTGCAGTTAGTGCTTCCCATATATTGACTCAAGATGTCCCCAACACTTTTTCCTTTCGAACTCTCAGTGGCAGGAAGATGCATGTACCCTTTTTATTCCTTCTTGAGATGAGTATAATACAAGGATAGCACATGCTGATTGTACTTCATGTTCTATGGACATGGGTAACGTGTCAGGTGTAGGAGTCTGTCCAGAATCCAGATTTCAAATTAGTGTAAAATAAGTTTTTATGCAGCATGGCTTGAGTAATTTACTCATTAAACATCTTTGTAAACTGTAAAGACATTGATAAATTGAAAAGGTATTTATCCTCATTAACTTAAAAGTGAACTAACTATTTGTTCCTATCTTCCTTTGTTGGACAGTCATTCACGTCTATTAGAGTAGGCATGTTGGATCCATATTTCATACCCTTGTGTCTTGGCCAACACGGGCACACATTTTGATGTGCCCCCATAAGATAGGTTGTAATTTAGATCTCCAAGATACAAATTGTTGAGATGGCCTGAGTGTAGAAGTTAATTTGCTATTCTACCTTAGTGACAAACACTTGCATGTATAAGGATTAGGGGTATATCATGATCATTGTGGCTTGAATTTGGTGTTTTTCCTTGTAAACAAGTACTGAAAAATGTGTTTTTCATTCCTTTTATTGGAACTGTTAATTTCAGTATCATAGATTACTTTTTATTTGATTTTCAATTCTTCTATCTTGACACGGAGAAACTGATTAAGCTTTGTCTCCGACAAAAAAGAAATAAAAAAGAACAAAAGAAAACACCCATCTGGATTTTCGCACACTTGCACATGTCTGAAACAACATTGCGAAACTTCCGTACCCTCATTGTTGTTTATTTAATTTACAAATGTAGTGTAAATAGCTTTTTGACCTTCCAAGGTATCAAAAAATTCACGTTCAAGCTTATTAATCTTGTATTTTTCTTTCAGTTGTCTGTGCATGATTAATATCTCAAATTTCAGCGTAGATCCATTGAGGCAAAAAAAAAAAAAAATTAGATGTTGTTAAAATTTTCCTCTTCCATCATCTCTTGTTCTTCTGATTTCATAATGACTCCCAGTTAAACTCAATGTCACCATGATATATTCCTGGTAAACCCACAAAAATGCTGGGAAAAAGAATTTCTGGTTTTCATTCTAGTCAATTCCACTGGGATTCATATCATCTTGTCACGAGGATATCAATGCAGTTGGTGCCTTGCGCTAGGGTCCGCTAGAGACGTTGAAGTACAAGAGTAAGTTGAATTTTTTAATTTTTTGGTTGGATAATTGTTTAGCTTTTAGATGCGATCATGAAAATGTGTTTCGAACGTAGGCTAGGCTTCTGATACGACTTTGATGAGGCTTTGCTGCCTTGTGTAGGGCTGGGTTGCTGGGTGCAACATTCTTATTAGCCTTCTAGGCATGTTTTTTATTTTTATTTTTCGCCCTCATTTTCAGTTTTTCTGGGTTCTTTTTTTCTTTTTCTCCTGCTATATTTTGTTTGTCTTGCTACCTCATGTCTCAATTTGCTCTTGTATTCTACTGATTAGGCAGGCTTTTAGCCTAGACTAGAGTAGTGAATGAGGGCATTTTAGGGAATATAGAAGACAGCCCAAGGCATAATGGACAAAAAAAAAATGGTGAAGAAGGGCGGTCGTAGACCACATGGACTCCCGGGTTTGCCGCTGCGACTCAGGGGCCAGCTTTTGGACAATTTAAATACGCACACGTTTCTTCTGCGGTGGTTCAGTCCCTCTGCTCCCAGGTATGTCCCTTTGTTTAATGGTTTATGATCAGATGGACTCAGGCTTAATGAGCCTGAACAGACGTCACGTGCAGATTGGTTGACTTATGGGAAATTCCTGTTTTACTGGGCCACAGGAAAAGTCAATTATGGGTTGGAGAAAACTGATCAATTTCTTTGAACATCAATTCCGTAACCTGTAGCCTTTGTAGGGAGCTCTTGAGGTCATGTCTTCAAAAATAAAATTTTTAAAAAAGGCAAAAAAAAAAAAAAGAAAAAAAAATTATATAAACAGATGAGATGTTGTGTGTTTCATTTTTCAACGGGTTTATCCATGCCACCAGTAACATAAGTTTGGCGGAGGGTTGGTGGAGAAAGCACTCTTTTATTATTTATTATTTATTTGATCCTTCAAAAAGTGTAGGCTCATCTTCTATTTGAGAATGATTTGGTCTGTCCCAGGTAGGTCTCACTACTCATGTGCGGTCTTAACTCTTAATGTAGGAAAATGTTAGAGAGTTTGAATAATTTGTCTAATTAATTAAAAATTTTATTAAAATAATATCCATCTATAATGGATTGACTGATGTGACAACTCACATCTTTAAGTAAATTAGGATAAAAAAATTTAGATTAGGCGGCATTGCTCATTTTAGTATGGGAGAAATATTCCATCGACCAATAAAAATGATAGAGAAAGTGATGAGAATCCTCAGTTGGAGTTGACAGGACAGAAACTTTTACTCCGTATATTAATTTGATTTTGAATAATTTACAGTTTTTCTAGCGTAATATATTTAAGTGGGTTTGGGTCCAAAAGAAGTGGTCAAAACTGGCATTGATAAAGGCTGGTTTCCACTTTTCTTCTCTTCAACTGGGCCCGGTTCAGGCTGGTTGGTTTCGTTTTCTAGACACTGTAAAAGCCTCTTATGGAACTGAAAGCATGCATGGCAGGCTTATACATCGTTAATTAGTTGAAGCAGCCGAAGTAACCATAAACTCCCTTTGTAATCCTACTATAAGACGTTATGGCCCGAGTGTCATAGCCCGAGTGTTTTAAGTTTATTTATTTTACCAACAGGGTATTTCACGTAGGTCTAATTCCACTTGGTACTTTCTGTATCTATCTCGAGCTTTTTAGTTTTATTATTATTATTTACTTATTGTCGGTGTACTTGTCACAACCATTACTATAATACAACACTGCTCTAATCAAGAACATTTCTTTGTGGACTTTTGATTTAAATTAAAAGACAAAAATAAAGTATTCACATAGAACTATAGAAGGGTATATTCGTACGTATACACATAGCCATATAGGATGAGGAAGTGATTTGGCGAAGTATCAGTTACGTAGAAAAGGTTATGTCTGAGACGATGTCGTTCTCATCTGAACTTTCTCTTTTCCCAAGTTCTGTCATTACTGTATTAAGCGGCTTTGCGTGAAAATGGGGTTTCGAGGGCAGCATCGGAAGTTGGTGAGGGCGTGCGTGCGTGCCTTGCGGGTTAACTCCTCCGGCTCTGCTACGTATACATTAATAGTTGAGTTTGATGGCCGTACTCCACTGAAAGACGCCACCATTCTGACTGGGATACGACAGAACGAACCTCTCAGAATCTTTTTTGCCTCTGCTCCCCACACAAAACACTCAACCCCACAGGCTTATACAACCCATGTCAGTATTTCTCTGCCTTTTTATATATATATATATATATTCTGTGTTTTTAAAATTGGCTTGTGGGTCCCGCCTCTCTATGGCTTGGTTGGTGTTATATCACATCCATGGAAACATGGAATCCTGCCCCTGTGTGGCTGTGACCCCATTGACTAGACTGGGCTTGGCTACGGTATGACATGGTGCCATAATTTGCCTATGTGCTTGGTGGCCCACCACTTTACGGGACCCTCTTGTCAAGGTCATATCATCTGCAGACCTTGTTTTACTGTATTTCTAATGCCCCCCACCCCGCCAAATTTTCTTTTAGGTAGAAAAAGAAAATCAAACACCCACGTTTGCAGCTCATTTCAATGACATTTATTCATAATATAGATATAGTCATGTATTTTGGAGGAAAATTTAGTATCCCTAATTCGTTGAATGGTCTATTGCTTGATCGGTTTTTATATAAACATGAAACATGAGTCACATGAATTGCTAAATTACCCTGATGATAGTAATGCATAAAGTGTTGCTTTTATTAATTTAGGTAGTTATATAGAAAGTAGAAAACCTTTAGCATGTAAGAAAATTAAGTTGTAGTCATGTAGAGAGTGTAAGACTTACATATATAGCCCCAATTTGTTGTTAGATTGATGGAAGAACTGTGGAGCTTGAGGATCATTTGATTTGTCTTTTATTTTAATTCCTTGTGTTTTATCTCTTTGCTTTCTAATTTTTGAATTGTGATGATTCAATATGGCTACAATTTCCATCTACAAAATTAGTATAGCGTTGTTTATGAAACTTGCGGAGCTAAATGAAATTGATATATTTTTTTTAATATCAGTAAGTGCCTTGAGATTATGATATACCAGTATATATCTGGGCAAGTTTTGGTGGCCAATATCCAAATTTACAGAGTTAGAAAATTTTGAGTTTTATGGCTGAATTTTGAATTATTGAATTTTATGTTTGGCTAAAATTGTAACTTTCCAAACAAATTTGTGAATGTTATGCATTTCATCTGTGTTTGAACTTTACTGAATTTTGAATCTCTGCTTAAATTTTTGGGCTAATAACAAGTTGTGATGGAGTTACTTTGTTTTTCCTTCAATAAATTTCTTCTTTGGTATGTTTATTTCTTTTGTATACTGTGTGGAGCAGTGGAGGTGTTGATAATATAGATTATTTAATTTATTTTTCTAATAATTTCTTAGGAAATGTAGATTAATGGTGTCATTCTCATAATTCTTCCCAAGTTGAATAATGGTTAGTTGGTAGAACCGTAGAAAACAACTTTCAATGCAACAGTTAGTCCACTACTGCTTGAATACCCAGATTGCCTAGACTTGAAAAATAGTTATAGGTGCTTGCCCAGGCAAGAGTTCGACTACACTATGGAGAGCTTGCCCTTGTATTGTCGAGATCAGGGCACTCCCATTTGTTTGTGAGAGTTCATTGATAAATTATTTCATTTCAGCATAGTTACATTTGGAAATCAAACTTTTCAGATAGAATTCTGAATTCTTTTTCACATGGTAGGCTCGTAGACTCTAAGTCTTTCAATGAAAAAATTTCATCTTTCAGTGTGAAAAACTGCCATTATCTCCTCATGCAAGAAAATATTTCTGCCTTTGTGGAATGAAGACATTGTAGTTTAATTTCTGCCTTGTTCCTCCAGTTTTTAGACGAGTTTTTCAACCTCCTTTCAGAAAGAAGACTTACTTGACTCATTTTTGACAAGGTGGATTTTAATTGCTTTAAATTTGGACTCTCACTTGCGGAAATTACAGTATGTTATGGTGAGGAACAAGGAAGCTCGATGAATATTCAGTCTGACCCTTGATAATTACCACTGCTTATCCTGACATATGCTGATGGATCTGTAATTGCAGTCTTATTTGTAAAGTTTGTGCCTTATTCATTTATTTGTTCTTTTAATCTTTTTTTATCCAGTTGCTAGATAAAGTTTGTGCTTATACATACCAGCCACTATATGCCTTCATGTGCCACTCTTTTTTCTCTCTAATACTGTGCATGTTTTTGTTTTAAGGCTGAACACATTTCTCTAAATTAAATATGGACAAGTTTTAAACCAAAATTTTCGGTTAGGATTTGTGCGTCTGCTTATATCTTTTTCCCTTACCAGATGAAGCAGGTGGGTCATCTGAGGAGGATTTTAGCGGAGGAGAGATAGAAGTGCAGGAGTGTCAGCGGAGCCAGTGAAGAACGTGAGATCAAGGATAAACTATTACGTAAATATAGTGGTTATATTAGTACCCTGAAGCAAGAATTTTCCAAAAAGAAGAAGAAGGGAAAGTTGCCAAAAGAAGCAAGGCAAACTCTTCTTGACTGGTGGAACATTCACTACAAATGGCCATATCCAACGGTAAATATTTCTTCGAAGTATTTTCATTGAATGCTTGATCCACAATAGAATCAGTAAAGGCTAAAAAAACACAATTGCACTGATTTATGTCCTCTTCAATAAAGTCTGGTAGTGCATATGGAATTGGTATCTGGCAATTGCTGTTTCTCTTATCGTGTTTTAACTGTCAGCACAACAAGAAGAGTGTCGTGTTTATTCAGTGTAAACTTTTAAACATTATAATTAACATACATCTGAAGTTGTGAAGTCTTGAAAATCACAGTGTTCCTTTTGATGTACAACGCTTTTTAAATCTGAAAGGATTTGAATTTCTAGTCTTGTAATGTACTGTTAATCTTTTTTTTTTTTTTTTTTTTTGTTGTACTCTCTACAACTAAATGAAAGTTTGTCTCATCCCAAGCGCATTGATTTAGGGTTAGCATTAACTACGTTAAATGAATCTTTTGCTTCACTCCGAAGTATTTGTATCGACACGACATGACATGGGTGTAGGTACTCTTGCTGGATAATTCAAAATAGTGGAAAATCTTTGGAAACTAGATGAATCTGACACCTGGGAACACACCCACACCTGACTTCATACCTGAGTCCATGTAACATACAGCATGAATATTTTGATCCTTCAACTCATTTCAGGATCTTACTTTGCTTGTCTTCATCATACAGGAAGCGGACAAAGTTGCACTGGCTGAGTCAACAGGACTAGACCAGAAGCAGATAAACAACTGGTTCATAAACCAACGCAAGCGTCATTGGAAACCGTCAGAGAACATGCAGTTTGCTGTTATGGACTCTCTTTATGGACCATTTTTCATGAATGACTGAGGTGAATGACTGAGGTGGGATCATTCCATTCAACCCCTCCCAAATTTTCTTGTGTATAATTTGGAATGTGGTCTTTTGCTGATACCAAATGAAATATGCTAACCTGCTTTTTTTTTTACTTCTGATCACGTTCCACTAGTACACTGTACACTATTGATGATTTTGGTTAGCTGTGGTGTAGAGATAATGTGTTCATGACTGTTGACTTCAGATTGGAAATTATATATCTCACCCTACTACATTTATTGCAAGCCTGAACTGTACTGTCTGTATTAGCATATGTGAAGATCGGATAACCTAGCTTTACCCTCTATGTAAGCTAGCTTAGATGGTCACGGATCATGGCTCATGAATAGGAGGTCCTAGGATTGATTGTTCATTGCACCTTTTCTTGTTTGTTAGGTGGGCTTTGCAGGGTATATATTCTGTCCATCTGTGGGGTTTGTTTGACCCAAATCTTAGCAGGAGTAGGCCGTAGATACTACATATTATAAAAATGTAAGTGAAAAAGGAAAAGAAAAAGGATATATAACCTAGCTTTGACGGGGTTGCAGTGTTCATTTCAGGCTTGGTTTCAGAATAACTTCAGTGTGTCAAGAGTATGCTTAAAGAAAAGCTTGATGAATGAATCTTAATCATTGAGCTGCCGAAGATTTTGTACTAAAGTTTCTAGGTCATGTTCTGATCAGCCAATTCATCCAATTTCATTATCGATTTGTTTGGAATATCTGAGAGGTTGGTTCTACCTTGCATTTGGGAGAGAGGTTTCATGAGGTTTTGTTGGGAGGTTGGCAGAAATATTTTGGATCTACTACATGCCCATGCATTGTTATCTCCTTTTAACATTTGGAGAATGGTTTCAATTTTTCATCAATTTGTGAGAGGTAGAGAGAGAGAGAGAGAGAGAGAGAGAGAGAGAGAGAGAGATGGAAACTATAGTAAGTTTACACGCCTCGATGAGAGCAAGAGTTGCACACATTCTGTCAAAATCAGGGTCAGTGGACAAAGATTGACTGTTGATGCGAGACCCATTGTGGTCATGGTTGTAGCAGAATTGGCGTAAAATTTCTGAAGTCTCTCCTGCCTAGCTTGGGCTTTGGCCCAGGCTCAGATTTCATGTTTAAGTTCGGAGGGCCTCTATTGGCACTCCAAGACTTTCTTTTTATCCCTCATTTATTTTACATTTTAAGGTTTTATGGAAAATATAAAAGGTTTTCATAAAAACTATTAGTGTACTCTATTGAAAAATATTATTTTGAACAACTTTTTAGAAGAAAGTTTTTCCAAAATCTATCGTTTAAGTAGATTTTTTTGCCATTTATAGTATTTGCGTCATAAATGATTAAAAAGTCTACTTAAACGATAGATTTTGGAAAAACTTTTTTTCAAAAAGTTATTCAAAATGATGCTTTCTAATAGACATCGTAGTCAGTTTTTCTGAAAACCTTTACGTATTTTTCATAAAATCTTAAAATGTAAAATAAGTGGGGGATGAAAAGCAAGTCTTTGGGTGCCAATAGAGGCCTTCTTAAGTTCGTTATGGACCATGTGTCGTGTGAGTAGTTTGAAACCAAATTTTTTGAAACCAAATTTTGACGAACATAGACATGGCATACCCATGTTTGATATTTGTTTTGTTTTGTTTTTTTGTTTTTTTTTCTTAAATAAAAAGTTTTAAAGACAAGGTAATATATATATATTTTGATAAAGTAAAAAGTTTTAAAAACAATATAATATATATAAGTAAACAAATTTAGCAACACGTTTTAGCCAATACTTCAGTTCTTCATTTATTTTGTCACTTTTATTTTTATTTTTACCGTCTCTTTTTTAAGTGCATTCACAATCTCAATTTTATATCCTTCTACTAATTTTTCTCACAAATTTGGCACAACCTGAATTATATTTAAACTCCGATTTAGCTCGTGTTAGTCGATTCGAATTTAAACCTAGGCCGGTTAAGTCTTGGACATATGATTTTATCTCTCTCAGGTTGAGCTTGGACTGACCTCCTTAAGTCTTCACCCACTCATGTACTCAACCCATCCCAGTTGAACCCTAGTTTTACAGCGTGAGTACGTCTACCACCAAAGCTCCTCACTAGTAGTACTGGAAAGCACAACAAACGGATGAAGTCAATTGGGGGATGCAGCTAAAAATGGAGTCTCGATAGTGCTACAGTTCCCACTCTAGAATTATATGTCTGACAGGTACATATGTAGGTATCAATTGGCTGAAATGGGCCACATTTGCTCTGATAAAGATGGAACAAGAAGAATATTAAGACTCCGTCAACCCAGAGGCATAGAAAACGTAGTTTGTTCAAAGTGATTATGACTTGAATCGGTTGAGTGGGTTTTGTCGCTATCTCGCTAAACTTATTTAGATTCCCTAATAGTAGTCAGCTATATATATACTATTCAAAAATGTCGGCTTTCATCAAGGAAAATGCCCTTACCCTTAGTTCCTCTTTCCTTTCGTAGATAATTCCTTCATATGGTTCCTTGTAAAATTCAAAGTAGGGGAGGTACGTTGAAATTTATTTGTGTCTATGTATAGATGAAAAACTCGTATACAAGTATTTTATATTAATTTTAGATTAAAAAGTTGACGAGGATAAATGCTCTTATTAAATTTTCAACCTAGGCATGGGATAAGACCTCTGCATGCTTTTCCATGGTTTTGACAATGCACATTAATGGTCATTAATTTTTCTGGCCCCTTATTATTATTATTATTATTATTTACCAAGTTTTTGGGAGAAATTTTTATTTATTTATTTATTGTCAATTGGTAGGATTTATCTTGAATCCTAACCCTCGATATTAACAAATGGGTATCAATACTTCATTCATAAGTTGTTGTTGGTGTTGTGTTTTTTTTTTTTTTTTTTTTTTTTCCACAATTCGATAGGAGAATATACACCTATACACGCATCCACGTAGAGTCAAAACCATTCATTTATAATAAAATTTGAAAATTTTCCACACCAATTTTAGGTGAACTTCATTTTTTTCGTATAAATTTTCAACACAATTACTCTATAGAGTCAAACTAAAAGCAAGTAGCCAAGTATACATGCACCTCATTCTTCCTCCCAAAATTTCTGCAGACATTTCCCTCACGGCATCAGTAGCATTACTATACTTTCCACAACTTCTCTAAAATCTAGAAAAAACCACCCACTGACCACCCACATCTCTTTTCCTGCGAATTAGTAGAAAATCACATATTCAGAGCGTGTACCATCTGCCAGACTATCTTCAAGAATTTTCCAAAATTTTCATTGAGAATTGTCAAATTATTCTCCTTGTAATTTTTCTTCCTTTTAAAAAAAAAATTAAAAAAAAAAAATCCAGAAAGAGAACTAAAAGCATCAAAGAGTGACAAAAAATCTCAACTAGGTTGGCATCCTAAGCACTCACCATTATCTGCCCTCAGCCAAATTTTCAACATCTTTTTTTTATTTTAATTTTTAATTTTTGTTCCAATTGAATTAGACACCTAACACTGATTTGTCAAACTAATCGTCATTAGTGGATTATTTTCGGAACAAAGCCTCCAAGTGAAATAAAAGATGTAATATAGTATATATCCTTGAATTTGAAGCAAATTTTGCATATTTTCTTACAATTTTGTAGCGGTCACGACCTTTAATAAATGACTCATGCTAAGCATTCCATCAAAATGTAATACCCTATGTAACCAAAAAAAACTTTAGAAAGAAAACCAATATTGAAACCCTACTTCCTTAAATTTTAGCTAATTATACATGGGAAAATCATTAATGAAAACAAAATTTCTTTGCACTGGTTCATTTTTTGGCAGCTTGTGATTGCTCATCCTAGGTGACCAATTTATTAAGTTATTACATCCAAGTATCAAGTATAAAGTTTACAATAAATTTTAGAAAAATGCTGGGTTATCTCAAATTTTAGATTCTCAAACAGACACAAAGGGTGAGACCCATTGTTGTAAGGTCCTGTAATAGATCCTATCCTTTATGTCTATTTGGTCCCACAATGGGTTTCAACTTTGTGTTTGTTTGGAAATCTTGAATTCAGGATAGTCAGCATCGTCCTAAATTTTAGTAGGTGGAAGGCATTTGTCAAACTTGCTTGGGAAGCATATCTATATAGACAAAATATTATCCATACACATACCGACATACGTCACGCTGGGTTTATTCCCACTAATTACCTACTCCATATTTTTCTATCAACTTAAGGGCTAGGCTTTGAAGAATGAAATCCTGTTTTATATGTTTAATCAGATAGTTCTTTTTGCACCACAAGGAGAAGGATTGCATTTGACTATTATGAGTCAAAAGTCGATAACTTAGAAATAAAAACTTGGGGATTTGTCTGTAGGTGGCATAGTGGTAATCATATTTTATCATGGCATTTTTTTCCACGGTTTTCAAACTTTTTCAATGGTCTGCCTCCCAAGTTGGTCCAGCCAAGACATGATCAGTAATCAATCCGCCTTGGTCTGGCTTTATTGTTCATGATGATTCAAGCTAGCTGGGTCTCTTAATTTTGTCATTGCACGGCAAAAAAATTGAATCTGGTCTGAATGAGTATGCTTTCGTTTAGGTGGCCAAATTCATGGTAAGGGGGAATTTCCAGTTTGGAATGTTCAAACATGAAATAAAGAAGTTCTTTATCGAGGACCCAAAAATCTAAGAATTTCCTAAACTAAAGATAGACTTAGGAGTATAGGAAGCAAGTCCCACATGATCCACCCCATGTAATTAATTTGAGATGTTGAAAGCCATTCTGTAAAACAAGCCGAGTAATAGATTATTCCAGGTTTACTTGATAAATTGTTGAAGCTAATAATAAGATTTGAGCTTAGCTTATTTATCTAATGAGTAAGGTTGAACGAGTTTTCATTGAATTGGTCTTGAGTTTTACTTGGGTAATTTTTTTATTTAAAATATTAGTCAATACTTTAGTCGAGTTTAATTGGTTTGATAAATTAATGAGTATAAAAGCAATACATCTTCACAATACATGAGACTTACAAATCGGAACAAGTTTCCTTATAACCCGTATTTGTCATTCAACTGTTTTCCTACCTTTATGGTGCTATCTGACTTGATCAATCATGCATACAGTATGATTGCAAATAATTAGCTAAGTTGATTTGAGTTTTGAGGTGTTTGAGCTTAGCTCATTCAAAAGCTTGCTTACTCAAGCTTGTTATGAGCCTAACCTAGTTGAGCTTTGATTTACTTGGTGGCATTTTTCATTCTTCAACTATATCAATCAAAATTCTTAGTGCGCATCTTGGTAGAAAAATTGGTCCCATAAAAACAACCAAGAAAAATGGTGAGCACCTATCTATACATTCTTTTTTGATGAAGTTTTTAAAAAGAATTAAAACATCGAGAACTATTGAAAAATTTAATTAAAGCCATCATAGCACAATGGTAATGGCATCAAATGTTATTGGTGGGGTCTTGTTGACTTCTCCCTATCTAAATTAACTTGGTTCGATGGCTCACAACCATTCAATCTTTGTCTTCCATCGCGGAGCAATAGGAAGATTTTGGTAGTTACGACAATCCAATCTCAACATTCACTCCGCGAAAACGTTTCACTCTACAATATTATACAGAAGTTCGATTATTTGAATATGACCATATGCTTAAATTATCCAAATGATGATTTGATCATTCGTCTGCGTCTGATCATACAATTAAATTAAATTAAATTATTTATAGTGAACCTAACACATTTTATAACATGTACACTTGAATTGCATGCAACTAAAACACACAAACTTTGTATTAAAAAAAAAAAAAGAGAGAGAGAGAGAGAGAGAGAGGGAGAGAGAGAGGAGGGAAATTTTGGCTGCGCCATCCTTTTTTCTCAACTCTATTTTGGCAACTGCAGGGCTCTCTCTCTCTCTCTCTCTCTCTCTCTCTCTCGCATTTCTGATAACCAACATACTGAAATCTGCTTATCAAAAAATGCCAAACACTGAGAAATACAATATGGGCATAGATCCAGGCTCCAGAAGTCTAAATTAAGAAAAGGAAAACAAGAAGCGTGTACATACACCCTTGCATTACTTCTCTTCCTCTTTCTGAAAACCACTCCCAAACTATCAATCAACAAAACAGAAACAAACTTACACAGTGTGACTATGTATCACATAACCTTCCTCCTCATAGCTCTCAACCTCTGAAAACTATTCGTAATACATATATTATATATATATATATATAGAGAGAGAGAGAGAGAGAGAGAGAGAGGAAAAACAGAGTAAACTCATTAGAGAAATCATTCATTTGCTCTGCAATTTTGCAATTCTATACAGCGTACCTAAAAAATTTGCAAAAGCCCATTTGAATTCAATCTCTCTCTAATCTCTCCTTCTCCAATTCCTCAAAAGAATCCAGAGAGAGAAAAAGCAAATGAAGAAGAGTAACCCACCAAGGAAAATCATCTGTTTGCTCCGTAATCTCTCAATTCTGTACAGTAATCTTTCAATTCTGATTACAATATAAAATTGAAAATTTTAAAAAAGCCATTTGGATTCAATCTTTCTCTCCATTTCCTTAGAAAAATTCAGAGAGAAAATCAAAGGAAGAGGAATAATAACCCGACAAGGAAAATTCTCCATTTTCTCTGTAATCTGTCAATTGTGCAGCAGAAACAGAGCAGAAAACATCCATTTGAATCCAATGCATTTCCCAATCCAAAATCCACAATATCTCATCTGGGTCTTTGCCATCATCCTCCCAATGGTCTTCTCTCTCTCCTTCTCCGACCCTCGAACCACCAAAGCCAGCATGCTTTGCGGCCCCTCAGAGAATTCCGATATCAATTTCATCCCCAAATTCATCAAGCTCATGGAATTCCTCTCCGAAAACGTCACCTACGACCGGTGGGGACACCAATCCATCGGCCACCCACCGCCGGAGATTTTCGGCTTAGCCCAATGCCACGAAGATCTCTCTCAAACCGATTGCCTGCTCTGTTTCGCCGAGGCCAGAACAAAACTCCCCAAATGTCTCCCCTCCAATTCGGCTCGCCTTTATCTCGACGGTTGCTTCCTTCGTTACGACAACTACAGCTTCTTCCACGAGACCGTCGACCCAAAACGTGATTCCTTGAAGTGCAGTGACCGGACGGGTGTTATTGAGGATCCGTACATGAAGATGGAGTTGACGAAGAAGGTGGAGATGGTGGTGAAGAACGCGACGGAGACGGCGGTGATGAACGGTGGGTTTGCAGCAGCGGAGGTGAAAGGAGGGGTTGTGGGTGTTTACGCATTGGCGCAGTGTTGGAAGACGATAGATGAAAAGGGGTGCAGAGAATGTTTGGCGAATGCGGTGACAAGAGTGATTGGGTGTGTGCCTGGTGGAGAGGGAAGGGTGCTGAATGCTGGGTGTTACTTGAGGTATTCTACTAAGAAGTTTTATGGGTTGGGTGCTGAATCAAAGCAGGCTGATGATGGTAAGAAACACCTATCTCTCTCTCTCATCAAGGTTTTTTTTTTTTTTAACAAAAAAAAAAAAAGAAAAAAAATGAATTGGATGTTCTTGATGTGTTTTATTGTGACAAATATACACGTGTGTGTGTGTGTGTGTGCTGCGCGCGCTACCTTGTTTTCTGGAATGTCCTTGTTCTTCCTTCAATTGGGTAGGAGTCCATTTGAGTTGCTGTGGGTTTTTCCTTCATTAGGAGTTCTGTTATGACTAATTATTTCCTTGTATTTTTTGTTCTTTTTAAACTCCTAACTTTGAAGAAATGAAGCTCTGGTATGGCTTACTTGGATGGGTTCTATCTTAATTTTTTATTTTTTAATTTTTTTAAATTTTTAGAACTGATTGTTTTCGGGTATTCAGTGATTTGGTTAGATCTTCACATACTGGCAGTGAATTACTGAATTGGGTTTTACTTGGTTCCTTATGTTTTAATTATGTGCTAAATAATTCTTATAATCTTTGATGAGGTTGAATTGAAATATATATATTTTTTGTTGGGTTTGGTTGGGGGGGGGGGGGGGGGGGGGGAATGGCTAATGAGATGATTATTTTTATTTTTGGTGCTTTTTCTTCTTGATTGATAGAGTAGTAAATTAGTAATGGATATTGGCGGTGTCAATCTATATCTGCGTGGAATTATTTGTAAGTTAACCCGTTTCCTTTCTTTGTTTTTTGTTTGCAGGATTGTCTAAAATCGGGGTCATCATAGCTTCAACTGTCTTAGCAGCAATTGCCATTACTATTCTCTCTTTGTTTGGTGCTTTTATTGGCTATACAAGAATATTAAAGATAAGAGAAGGTACAATTCTGTTGTGAACTATAATCCTCTGTAATACCTTCTCAATTCTCATATTGCTATGTTCTAATATGATGGTCTTATGTCTCCTTAGAGCAAAATAAGCTCAGCCAGATCCCAGATACCATAAACAAGTCTAATTTGAATTTCAAGTATGAAATGCTGGAGAAGGCAACCAAATTTTTTGATCCCTCAAGGAAATTAGGCCAAGGAGGTGCTGGTTCTGTATTCAAGGGGACCCTCCCTGATGGGAGAACCGTTGCTGTAAAGAGGTTGTTCTTTAATACACGGCAATGGGTGGATGAGTTTTTCAATGAGGTTAACTTGATCAGCGGGATTCAACACAAGAACCTTGTCAGGCTTTTGGGTTGCAGTATCGAAGGCCCAGAGAGCCTTATGGTTTATGAATACGTACCCAACAAAAGCCTTGATCAATTCCTTTTTGGTAAGAAATTGAGTTTCAACTTTTCATTCTTTTCATATGCATATTAAGAATTACTCTGATAGCCAGTTCTGATATCTTTGGTACTACCATTGAGTTGGTCACTGTCTTACACCTATTGTCTGCGCTCTCCACATTTTGAAGTAATCCTATTAAAACCACAAAGTCTTACATAATAATCACAAATATCGTGAAAATTTTTATACTTATCTCATTGATTATGAATTTATTGAATTATATCGAGTGATTCTAAAATGACAACATGTTTTTTCCCTCTTCCCAACACACATTGCTTTTGCCATTCATTCTTCAACTTTTTTTATTTTTTATTTTGGCCTGAGTTTGCACAATATTTGTCATTAGCACTAAAATATTGCCTGGAAAATTTCATCCTCTCTATACCTTCTACCAATTTTATCCCCCCAATGGCAATAAAACCTTTATTGCATGCATGCAGACAAGAACAAGACCCAAATCTTAAGTTGGCAGCAGCGAATGGAGATCATCCTTGGAACAGCTGATGGGATTGCGTATCTTCACGCAGGCGCTGATTCTCAAATGAAAATTATCCATAGAGATATAAAAGGCAGCAATGTTCTCCTTGATGAGAATCTTACTCCAAAAATTGCCGATTTTGGGCTTGCTCGATGTTTTGCTGGTGATAAATCTCACATTAGCACTGGAATTGCTGGAACACTGTAAGAAGAAATTGCTCTCCATTAAATTTAGTCTCACTTTTGATGCATGTTATTGTTCTCTTACATCTTAGTGTGGTTTCTATATTAATTAAACCAACAAATGGATAATTAACTTCCCTTTAGAGTAACAAAAGAGATAGGAAATTCCAGTTGAGGATTTGAAGTGATGCCGATCTAGTGAGGGTGGCATGGTGGGGGAGGGGAGGGGGTGGGTGTTAAGACTGCAATCTGAGTAAATACAGAGGGGTGGGTGTTAAGACTGGCATCTGAGTAAATACAGACATTCTTATACTATGTTTTGTTACTTAATAAACATGGTAGACCAAGTTTTCAAATTTCAATGGAAATCCCTTTCCCTTTTAGCCACCATGTACTAGTACTTCATGGAAGATCGTTTGAAATTGAGTATAATTTAATGCCTTTAATGTCTTCTTGTTGCAGGGGGTATATGGCTCCTGAATATCTTGTACGAGGACAGCTAACGGAGAAAGCAGACGTTTACGCTTTTGGTGTGTTAGTTCTTGAGATTGTATGTGGTAGGAAGAACAGTGCTTTTACGCAGGGGTCAGCTTCAGTTTTACAAACCGTAAGCTCCATATTCTTTTTGCTCATTAGAATGATTTATTTGTTCAATTTCAAACATTTTAGATATGGAAAACATTTTCGAAATTGATTACCCAGACATTTCTAAGAACTGCTGTCTCTCCAAATAATAGAGTTATCAAATCATTTTGGACCATTTGATCTTACCATATAATTTTAGAGACTGGTTTCAAATGATTCATTACACAACAACCAGTTATGATAGTCTTTGGTATTGACAATCTTGTGACTATCATCTGTGTTTTTGGTAGCTTTAGCATAGTTAAGTGTATCTCATGTCTAAGTGCTTTTTTATTTGGTTCTCATGTCAGGTTTGGAAGCATTACAAATCGAATAATCTTTGGGAAACTGTTGACCCTAGCTTGAAAGGTGATTTTTCCCCGAAAGAGGCATCAGATGTGCTTCAAGTCGGTCTGTTATGCACACAAGCTTCTACTGCACTAAGACCATCAATGCCTGAAGTAGTTCAGATGCTAAATGATAAAGAAAGTGAAATTCCATCGCCAAAGCAGCCTCCGTTCTTGAATTCAAGTGTGCTAGGTTCGGATGACTCCACCAAATCTTCTAGTATAAACGGTTTGTCCTTAAGCAGGCACTCAATTGCTGAAATGTCCTCTAGTTCCTATAAGTCCGCTATGATCAGTCCTGAATCAAATGGTCCTTCAACTGTTGAAACATCCGAACTGAGGTAGACTTATCTCAAATTTTCTGTTGAATTGCATAAACACATCAATATAAAAATCCAGAGTAACCAGGTCAAGAGATTTCTCTTTGTGCTTATGGGAATTAAACCTGAAATCAATCCACTGGATGCAGCTCTCTATGCAGTGAATGTGCTTGAAGTTTGTAAGAAAGAAGCAGGAGATGTAACTCAAGCTAATGATATATAGAAAGTGGTGATTCTCATGTAGTGGGTGCTTTATGGGTAAAGATCGTTTTTGTTTTTTGTTTTTTTGTTTTTTTCCATCCTTTTCATGAAGATAGAGGGTGTGAGGTTGTGGGGATTCATATATATTTTTTTTTTTTACTTGATAGCTTTTCCTTATTGTTTCCTTTGTTATCCCCCCCCCACACCCCTCAAAGGTGATAAATACCTCAACATAAAATGGATATATTAGTTAAATATCTTTGTTTTTTCCCATTCTTCATATATTGGTGCTTGCAAGAAATCCAAAGTGTTCACAGATGTGGTTGGTTTTTGGGACTCACTAGTTCTTTGATTCCAACATGGCAATGCAATTTTGATGGATGGCTTGTTTTTTCTTTTGTCTTCCTTTTTGCAGCATGCATATGGCTGGTGTAGGTTGTCATTATAAGGATAGATAAGTGAACCAAAATCCAAATAGATAGCTAAAACAGTTGCCAATAACTTTCTTCAATGGGTGGTGTCTGTTGGGACCAGGGCTGGAACTTGTGGTGATAAATACCACAGGCTTGCCTAGTTGCCTGCGTTGAGAGAAGAATGCTTGCATGATCTTGAGAACTAAGAAAGTAATGAAGGGAAAAAATTGGTGTAGTAGCACTTGATCACTCAATCTGCCTGAATACGGTACCCTCTTGTGATAGATTCCCAATATGAGCATGGCTTGGTTGATGGTCTTAGGCCTTAGTTAAATAGAGCTATTACCATCCATTATGAATTGAGATATTCATTTGCAGTATGCCTTTTCTTAATTCACTATGGCTCTGTTTGGTTCATGGATTTTATCAAGGAAAAAAAAATAAAATATGAGGAATTATACTTTTTTCTTATTTGGTTGCAAAGGAAAATTGGTAGAAAAACAATAATTGAAATAATTTTGGCTTGGTATGATATCATCTTTTCCTTTCATTTTCTTTCCTCCGTATTTTTTTTCCCTTCTCTTTTTTTTCCGAGGTAAAATCCACAAACCAAATAGAGGGTATAGGTTTGTTTTCAATGGAAAATAAAATATTTAGAAAAGATGTCGGTAACATTGGATTAGACAATCCTATATTTCATGTAGTTGGGATCAAGGCTTAGTTGAGTTAAATTGTCAGTAACATTAGAGGAGACGTAGATAACAAACAATTTTGATGCCAATAAGCTATATCATTGACATATTTGCATGATTTAAGATTTAATGCAATGATTACCCAAAAAAAAAATAAAAAAGAGAAGGAGAAAAGTAAGATAGACCAAAAAAAAAGAAGAAAAAAAGAAAGAAACAAAGGAAAGAAAAGGTCTTCCTATCTTGAATACTACAACCGAAAGCCTGTTTTATAAAGAGAGGCCAGCCTGTTGGGCCAAAACCCCGATCTTGCATAAGCCCACCCACCGTTGGGCCTTGGGTTCCCACTTGCAGCGCACGGCGCACCGACTGTATACGTTAGCAAACGTCCCTTCTGCTGCGTCACCACCCGGAAAAAATCAAATTTTAGCGAATCAAATTTCTGGGGAAGAATAGCAATTTTCCCGGAAGAATCGAGTGGATAATAAAATTCTCAGGAAATAAGAATCTCACCCAGGAATCTGAAATCCCTGCGTGTCCTTGCTGTTTTGCCATGAAGGCGGTCTCATGAGGTCGAACGGAACGTCGGCGTTTTAACAGCGGCTATGACTTTCAGCACGGACTCTCCCGCTCCTCTGGAGTGGAAGTTCTCTCAGGTTTTCGGCGAACGCGCCGCCGGAGAGGACGTCCAAGACAGTTAGGGTTTCCTCTCTCCCTCTATATATTTATATATATGTCTATGTATTTGTATATATATTTTTGAGTCTAGTTCATTGAAATGGTTTTGTTTTTCCTCTGAAACTCCGTTTGGTTACTGAGAAAGTGTAGGAAACTCAGGCCTCTACTCAAATAAGTCGTAGACTTTAATATATATTTTATTATTTTTTTATTTTTCATTATTTGTGGCTTCAGAAAACCCAGGCCTCTATTCAAGCAAGCCTGGTACAACCATTTATTTAGTCTCGTTGCTGAGAAAGCATAACTCAGACTTGTAAGGAAAAGAAAATATACAAAAGTTTGAGCATGTTCCACACGCAAACCAATTCTGCTGAAGTGAAATTTTGATTTTTTAAATTTAAAAAAAAAAAAATTACTTGGGACCTATGAAAACAAAGCTTGGTTTTTTAATTTAGAAGTCCTCGTTTGGTTGCTGAGAAAATGTGATAAAGGAGAATTTAGTGTGGAATTTCAATATGTAAATTTCATTAGATAAGACCTAAAGAACAACTTACTCCAATTATTGAGCTTTATACAAAATATATGGCTTACTTGAGTTGATTCCATTGTAAGAAACAAAAACCAACAGAAAATGTGGGTCAATACTTTCGTCTTGTTATGTTTTCCTCTTTATTTCCGGGTAGCCAAGCAAGGATTATTCAAAACCAGAACAATGGAGAACATAGGATCCAATATTTCAAAATTTGATTTGGTGTATTAATATATATACACATTTGGTGAGTTTCTTATGTGCTAGTTTGAATTTTGTCTGTATCTAGTTATAAATGTAAGCATTGTAAATTATATGAATTCTGGAATTTATATATCATGTAAGTATGTAACTACATTGTTTTCCAAGATGTCACCTTCTATCGAAAGCCTTTCTTTAATAGGGGTTTTTTGAAATTGATCACCTATTCTCTCAAAAGTTTCTTTTTAATTATTATATATCTCTTGTGTAGCACTACTATTTGTAATAAGAATGTTTATTTAATTTCTTAGTATTTAGTGCCTTATATATCAATATATCATCAACCATTTATTACTAGGATATCTTGAATAAGTGCCCCTGTCACTTTTAAGTTAATTTGTAAAAGATTATATCTCCTTGCTTAGCATGAGTGTATGACACAATTACATTATTCTTCAGTTGTTGATGACATCAATTTTGGCCTTTCTTCTAGTTGACATCATATCTACAATTGAATTCGACAAGAGTGGTGATTACCTTGCCGTTGGAGATCGAGGTGGCCGTGTTGTAATTTTTGAAAGGAAGGATGACAAAGACGTGAGGATTACCTACTTAATATGGAATAATTCTAAAATATTTACTTTAGAATTAGCAAGATTTTTTTGAATTCATTTTGGCTGATTTTTGTTTTAGGCTGGCAGCTGTATTGGTTGTTTGGCATCTAATGTTGGATAAATTGGGTTTATGATCTTTTTACCCTTAATTATTGGCTTCTTAGACCTCTAATCAGCACCATTCTCGAAATGAGTTGGAGCAGATGGATATTACTGCTGCATGGCATCCCGAATATCAGTACAAGACTGAATTTCAGAGTCATGAGCCTGAGGTATGCTGTATATTTCACAGTATGACATCTAGTATACATTGTTTACCTGTTTTCAATAAGCCGGTGCCTATGTGTGTGTGTGTGTGTGTGTGTGTGTGTGTGTGTGTGTGTGTTGTATGTGCATTGTTGATCCTGATGGTATTACCTTTTCTATAGTTTGATTATTTGAAGAGTATTGAAATTGAGGAGAAGATCAACAAAGTGAGATGGTGTACAACGCCCAATGGATCGCTATTTATGCTTTCAACAAATGATAAGACGATTAAACTTTGGAAGGTATGGGCTTGTGATAACAACTCTACTCACTAAGGCCCTTTTTGTTTCACTTAAACACACTTTAAAATGTAGAAAAATTGATGTCATGGAACCATTTATAAAAAAATATAGATTTTTTCTTTGTTTATGTTGTTTGGTTGTGACTAAAAATTTTATAGGACTTTTACATTCCATTTTCAAATTGGTTAAAAAGTAACTTAATTTACTGCATACAACTTCACATAGATATACAAATTAGCATATATCTTGATACATTAGAGTATAAAAATCGATCCCAGTCCTACGAACTTTTAAGGATTCTCACATATCTTAGGCTCTCGATTGTTCAAAAACTCTTTGATGTTTCATTTACAAGAAACTTCTTTTTTTTTTTTTTTGATAAGGTAATGATTTATATTGCAACTAATCAAAAGGGCTTAACCCTTGTACATAAGACATATACAAGTGAAAAGCTTGGCCACCCTCATACACAATCAAGGGACCAACAAAAGAGGGGAACATGAAACCCCCAAACCTAACTATAATTTAAGAGAATCAATAAAATTTAGAAAAGAAAATTTAGAGCCACTGTTAAGACTGCAAAACCACCAAAAAAGGTATTTAATCAAAATGGACTTAAGCTCCTCCACATTCCTCTCCACCCCTTAGAAAGTTCTCAAATTACGTTCTTTCCTAATACTCCAAAAAAGTGCATGAGGAACCATATACCACACCACCTTAGCATCCTTCCGGCCTCCTATGAACCACCAACTTAAAAAAGTGTCATGAGTGGATGAAGGTAATACCCATTTGACTTCAAAAAGATGAAAAATGAAATCCCACAAGCTTCTTGCCACACCACGACAGATAAATAGGTGATCTGCCTATTTCTGCTGCCCCTTTGCACATAATACATCTATTAGGCATCTCCCATCTCATTCTAATCAAGCGATCAATAGTAAGACATTTGTCATGTGCCACCAACCAAGAGAAAAAAGCCAGTTTTGAAGGAATTGAAGAAATCCAAATACTTTTTGCTGGATGAAACACTTGCCCATTGGAGCTCAAAATAGAGTGGAAAGATTTCACTGAGAATAAACCTTTGGAGTCAAAATGCCATAACAAGGTGTGTCATTCTCTAATAATGAAATCTTGCTATCATTTACAAGAAACTTCAATTTAAAGAAACTTCAATATAGTGATGCAGTAAATTGCAGTTTCTTAAGAGTTACTGCTCATGAGTAGTATAGCATTCACTATAGCAGCAGTGTTCACAAGTATTGTAATTGGCTTGGTGAGTTACTTATTTCATGAATGCATAGATATAATATCATAAATATAATACATCATTCAATTTAAACTTATATAAATTGGTATTTTTTATTTGCTGAGCACGACACTTTTTGTACCCAACAAAACACATACTTGTAAATATGTAGTCTTTTAATTGTAAATTTTTTATTAGAGTCTAATTCATTGTTTTGCAATGTTTCACTAAAAATTTCCATATTTAACTCATAATATACGTTATATCTCTAAATCAACATTTATATTCTCGATACAGTCAATATATCCATTGATATATTCGTGTTTCTAGATGCTCGACATATCCATCCATATCAATATTTAATTCCTTGGTTGGAATTGGTCAATATTTAAAGGTAATTAATGGTTGGAATTTAAAAAGATAAGTTGCAGGAATATTTGGATAGCAGCTATTTTTG
The DNA here is from genome assembly GCA_039720395.1 of Liquidambar formosana. Taxonomy (NCBI): domain Eukaryota; kingdom Viridiplantae; phylum Streptophyta; class Magnoliopsida; order Saxifragales; family Altingiaceae; genus Liquidambar; species Liquidambar formosana. Next base: position 27,727,179 of record CM077828.1, read on the forward strand.
GGTTTAGGATATATTAGAGTAAAGGCTTATGGTATCATGATGGGGATAGGGTTATGGGAGTTAACAAATCTTATGACCAAACAACTACTAACCTTTAAGTAAAAAAAAAAAAAAAATAAACAAAAAATTCCTATTTTGTAAATTTACTTACCCCTACATAAAATAAAATCATTCCTATAATGAGAATATTTCAAATAAACTTAAATATTTCTTGTCTTGTTAACATGCTCAGTATCAATAAATCAAAAAAGGAATTTTAAATTTTTGACTTATGGATTACTATTAAACTGATTCCAAATTTGGAGCTCGTTAAAGATCTATGGTCTATGTTTGTTTCAATTTACAATCATAATGGAAAATAGCTCAGATAAATTGTCATGATCAAACTGGGTCGACTAATAGTTGAATGGAAGCCAATATAAATAAGAAACAGACTTCGCCTTTGTTGGCTGAGATCCTTTCATGGTTTAATATTAATATCAAAATCAAAATTCAATGCAATATTGTCATCTTGCTGAGAAGGATTGAATGACATCATATAACAGAGCAATTGTTAATGAAAGAAAAATAAATATTTTATCTTACCATATAAGTCAAACAACTTGCTCAATGTAGTAGGGTTACTATACCAGAATGGTCCCACCCATCTTGATGCATTTACCATGGTGCTAGGATGGCTTTAGCAACACCATCTTATTCTTTTTGTGGTTTTTGAAGCCAGGTTAAGGAACGTAAAGTGAAGAAAGTAAAAGAAATGGACCCTAATCCATTTGTGTGTTCAGAAAATGCGCTTTTAGCTGAAAGGAGTTTTGTGAGTGGAGACCATTACCATCTGTTGCTAATGGTTATCGTTTGGAATGGACAGAGAAAATGGCTAAGAACATGTCCCCATCTCAAGAAAGGAATACCAAGGTAGGTAGATGTGGATCATGGAAAGTCTCTTACATATTCCTCATTATTTGTGTTGTTTCTCAACTGTATTAGTTTTGAGGATACAAGATTACAGTGCCAGTTTGTTGTGTAACTAGATTGCTTATATTGGAGACGCTGGTATTGCGAGATGTCGAAAGGTGTATGCTCATGCTCATGATTTTAATATTAACTCTATCTCAAATAATAGGTAAAATTTGTTACTGGTATCCTTATCCTATTATTACTTTGATAGTTTGGAAAATCTATTGTTTTTATCCTTGCATTACAAGAGGATTTAAAGGCAATTTGTTCTTAGTTCACATTGTTATACATAAGCTATCTCTTTTTATCTGATCAAGCAAACATGTTCCTTTACTCTCTCTCTCTCCCCCCCCCCCCCCCTTTTTTTTTGTGTGAGCGTGCTCTATATGACTTGTTCCTTTACTTATATTCAAATTGGTTAGCTTAATCTTTCTCCAAATGGCAGAAACAGCATGATTTTAGCAGTTCAGAAATAGTTAAAAATGGATAGATTCTCTGTTACTTGTAAGAAAGATGGTAATCTGATTTCTTAATCCCTGTGCAGTGATGGTGAGACTTTTATTTCTGCGGATGACCTTAGGATAAACTTGTGGAACCTGGAGATTAGCAATCAGTGTTTCAGTATCATCGACATGAAACCACCAAACATGGAAGATCTTACGGGTAATTCTGGCCATCCTCTATTATCACAATTATGTTTTTTCAATTGTGCTATCATCTATTTATCTTTTTCTATTTGCATCCAGTTACAATACTATAACAAATTAATTCCCTTCAAACTGCTTAGAGGCTGTAGTTCTGTGCAGGATGACTGTCCAATCCTCTTTTGTTTTGGTATCATTTGGAATGTGGAGAATAGGGTTTATGTTATTGGGAACAAGAATTAATTTTTGTTATATATATACACACACACACACACAAAGACACACATAACTCAACAAAGCCTTAATCCCAACTACATGGGTTCAGCTACAAGAATCCTTTTTTTTTTTTTTGGCTTTTCAGCTTTATCAAGGGCTGTATCCTCTCTTAAATCCCTGGCACACATCATTTATTATCATCTCTAATTATGTTTTTGTGGGCAAAGTCCATCAATCCATCTGCATCCATCATGTGGCTTTCATAACTTAAATATGAGCAACATAGAGGGATCCGCAATGCTGCAGTAATCATTTTTTATCTGTCATGCACCCTGTGTGATGAGACAGCATTAATGCCAAATGTGGTTAATTACCATCAATTTTATTTCAGTCAGTTAGCTTTTTCTAATTGAAGTGTTAAATTTTCATTCAGAGGTGATTACATCAGCTGAATTCCATCCCAATTATTGTAATATGCTCGCATACAGCAGCTCAAGAGGTTTTATTAGGTTAGTTGACATGCGGCAGTCAGCATTATGTGACCACAGTGCGAGGATGTGAGTTTTAGCTCATTTTTCTTTTTTCCTTTCCTTTGGCTATATATTATGACTTCAGCTCCTCATCTGTATTTTTTCACTTTTCCACAATGCATGGGAATGTTTTGATACTTTTCATTTGAATTTTGTTTATACAGATTACAAGATGGAGAATCACGTGGGTCTAAATCATTTTTCACGGAAATCATTGCATCCATCTCTGACATAAAATTTGCAACTGATGGAAGACACATCTTGAGTCGTGATTACATGAATCTAAAGGTCTTCTAACTATTAAATTGAGCATAACATTTTCAACTTAAAAGTGATTCATCCAGGTTTAGGTTTCTCCATTTTGATTCTCTTTGCAGGATAGGGAAGTTGAGATGAACATAACTAAAAAGGTCATAGACTCATAGTCGAGTTTATAGTGGGATTTTTTTACAGAAGGGTTATTTTGGATCTAGCAAGATAGACCTCATCTTATTCCTTTTAGATATAATGAGGATATTCAGCCACTGTGGTCTGGGGACACACATAACTTTTCATCAGGAAAAACATATTATCTCACTTCTTTTCCTGTTTTTGATATTTTCTTTTTGGAAAAGAGTGAGCATATCCTAGATGTTCTACTGAAGGAAGAAATTTGTTTTTGTTCATCCTGCTCTTCTTTTGGTTTCTGTACCTCATAGGCTTAGTAATAATGTAACATCTGTTTCTTGAAAGTGTATATTTTAGTTTAATTCTCCTAGTTTTTTATCATACGCTAGGATGAAAATACACAAATTTTCTGGTGATCTGCTTACAAGTGTAGTTTAATTCTAATGGCAATTGTGTCTCCTGATTTCTTAAGCATTGTTAAGTTTTTGTCGTCTGTACATCATCTCATTATGGACCTTGAAGAGAATTAACAAGTTCACCGTCATTCATACTTGTACTAACAGATGTTTTTATCCCCTATTTTAGCTATGGGATATGCATATGGATACTACGCCAGTTGCAACATATAAGATTCATGAGCACCTACGCCCTCAAGTAAGATCATTTTTTGGTGAAACCCAATTGAGAAAGATGTGAATTTATGCATTCATGGAGGATTGATTATGTTTGATGGTGTGAGGGTGTTATATATTGAATATTCCTTTATCATTTTTCTTGTCAGAGTGTGCATTAGCGTTTTAAATTTTATTGGAATAAAATATCAATTTTATTAAATCACCAGTAATCACATTTGTCTTCTGATTTTATTTCCTTGGATTATCAAATGTAGAAATAAGCAAAATCAACCTAGTTGTAGCTGCTTGTTAGTAGCTACGTGCTGTCTTATCCATGATCAGTAGCTGAGTGCTTGTCAGTAGCTACTAACAAGCAGTTGGATAAGACATGCACTCAGCTGCTTGTTAGTAGCTGAGTGCTATTGGATAGGAGCACTCGTCTACTAACAAGCAGTTCTGGCAGGTTGGCTATAGCCCTCTTTCTCCGCAAAAATGTATCATTTTATGCTTGAGTGATTAAATATTGGATAGGAGCTCCCTTTGTTATGCAGATCCCTTCTATGACTGCACCAAATCTGTTTTTTGTTGCCTCCTTTTTGCAAATAACCTTACTAGCATGGAACTAACCTTTCTCAAATTATCCTACAACCAGTTTGGTCATTGCTTTTGAAAGATAATTGGGTACCCTCAATGTTCAAGATAGAGTGTACGGAAAGCATTCCAAATTGAAACATAGAGCCTGAGAATACTCCTCAATATTGAAACTTCCACTCCTAATACTTCATTTCTCTCGAAGTTCTTTTGGCATGCATAGATGCTTCAAGTGATAAATATTGCACCAAAACCACAATGGTGCTAATGCAACTATAGATCCATCTGTTGAGCTAATTAACTTGATGATAATTCTTGAACCTAGTTCCTGAAGGATTGTTATTAGTGCCATCATGACCTTTCATATCTAGTACAGAGAAATGTTTCCAGTTAACCTGTGAACATTGGATATTATTGTTAGTTGGTAAATTTATTTGTTGATATAAGTTTCACCTAAATGCACTTTAAATTCCCATGTCTCCCTGTGACTGACAGCTTACCATGTGTTCCACAGTTATGTGATCTGTATAATAATGATTCCATATTTGATAAGTTTGAGTGCTGCCTCAGTGGAGATGGACTTCATTTCGCAAGTGGATCTTATAGGTTTGTCCTTTCGACTGAACAGCATGTGCATGTCAACTCAAGAGAGATGCTAATGTCATTGTCTTGCATTTTGCATCAATATTGCTGTTTTAATGACGCACAATTTTCTCTTATTTGTCTTAGCAACCTTTTACGTATTTTCTCCTTTGGTATCGGAAGTGAAGAAGGGATCACGATGGAGGCAAGCAAAAATCCTAACAGGTAAACTTTTTATTTTTGTTGTCTTGTAGTATCTCTCCCCTAAATCATACTGCCCAAATCACGAAAGCTCCATTTGAAAATGTGGGGAAAATTCTTCCTGATTGGATGATTGTGCACATTTTTTTTATTCTTCTTTCTGGGGTAAGAGTGGATTTTATACCATCACTCTGGTGAGCCTGTGTTTCGAACGCCAGACACCCCCCCGCTGAGATCCCCCAAGGAAGGATGCCTTTTTCTCTGTAATGTGTAGTGTAAACAACTCAGAGAGTTTCATGTTTTCAGGAAATGAGAGAATAATAAGTGGTCTAGGGAATAATCTATTAAGTGATTAAAATTAAGTTATGGGATTGATGTTGTTGCTAGATTTCTTAATGGTTGTTGCCTCCTTAAATTGATTGTTTGGATCCCATAAAGTCATGCAGACCAATCTACACTTGTTGCAGATACCTGTCTGTCGAGGATCACAATGCTCCACATAATGATGGGGACTCAGGAGGGGTGCTGCTGTCATTTTACTAAGATCACAAAATAGGTGACTTGGTGAAACAGTTTCTTTTCAGTGAAATGGTGGCAGCAACCCTCATACGATGGCGATTGCGTCAGTTTTAGAGTAGGCAAGTCCTGTAAAAATGAGTTATTCAATCGGTTATACTTGATACCATTGAGTATTTTAATGTCACAATAGGATGCTTCAACACATCACGCTTCTATCGCACTTCAATAGTTTTTTCTTTTCTAAAGGTAATTAAGTACTTTAATGTCACGATAGGATGCTTTGACATATCTGGCTTCCATCAAACTTCAATAGTTTTTCTTTTCTGAATTTGGTATAACAGGAAGTTACCTCAGTGGGCTGCTCCAAGGGCTAGAAGGTCTTCGCTAAGCAACCTGACACGTGGGTTTTATCGACAAGGTTGGATTCCCTGAATAAATTTAATCTTTAATTTTTAATTTTTAATTTTTTTTATGCTTTTTGGTGTGCTCGGGTTCAAGTTTTTTTTTTTTCTATTTCTTCTAATTTTGTAGGGCATGAAAATTCAAGCATAGGTGTTAGTACTGAATTTTCTTCTAACTTAAGCTCCAAGCTGCTACATCTGGCATGGCATCCAACAACAAACTTGATTGCCTGCGCTGCCGGGAATAGCTTGCTCATGTATTATGCATAGCTTCCTTTACTTCCAAGTGACAAGGGCCTCAAATCAAATAATAAGTCAGTGTTCATATTAAAAGCCCCTTTTTGTTTTTACAGATTTAGGCAATTTGAAAGGAAAATGAAAGGTACATTTTATTACTCTCTCTCTCTATTGTGAGCAAGTCTTCAATGGAAATGTGATACGGCTACAGGATGTCACGAGCCAATAGGAGTAAAACAAAGTGGGATTGTGGGACCAAAAAGTATTCTGCTAATCCCATCACTCTCATTGACTCATAAGTATCACAATTATGGTCCTTATGGATAATCAATTATGAGCTAGGAACAACTTATTCCATGTTTTTCTTTGATGATAAAAACAAATATCCCATGTTGTCCAGCTCAAAAAGGAAATGACCACAAAACAGACCAATTCATTCAAAATCTGACCCAGGGTTCCCACTGTGATACAACTTATTCCATGTTTTTCATTGACATCGCTGCTGTTCCCTAACCGCTTTTCTAGAAAACCCATTTACGGAGTAAATGCTTTCACGTTAACATATATATATATATATATATATATATATATATATATATATATATAATTTTAGAAAGTAATAAAATATCCATGAAAAATAGTAATTTAGGAAATTAAATAAAAATAATCTTTTAATTTTTTTAAATGAGACAATAATTTTAGAACATCCAAAAAATGAAAGAAGACCAATAAAATAAGATGAGAGAGTATAAGTTTCTCGTCCGTTATAAGATTGTAAGACGTTAACGAGGCACACCTCTTAAGCTTCTCTCATTAATACTTAAATTTTCGATCCATTCTTCTCTTTCATTCGTTTTGGAATGAAAAGCCATTATCACATTTAGCGAATCTTAATTCAAGGGAGAGTAAATGCTTCTATGTTTTTAAGCTTTCCTCTTCCAACCTCTTTCAAGTCTCATAAAGGTTCTTTATCCTAGAATATGATAAATTCCATTTTAAAGGCCAATGGCATATTGAAATTCTCCCACCAAGCACAACCCAAGTACTTTATTATATCTATACTATATATCAAAGCATTGGGATTCTATAACCATTGGATGTGATCCCTACATGTATCTGTTGTATTTTGTTTTGTTTGGTCCAATTAACCAAACATCAAAGGGAAAAAAATAGGATTGAAGAAAACTCACGGTTTGGAAGATTTAATAATTGCTTCAACAACCAAACTCCACTTTTCTCTCACTTAACCACTTTTCCAGAATCCGTATTTTTCTCTACCTCTCTCTCTCTCTCTCTCTCATGAAAACGGCCTAGCAATGAGGAAAAAAAAAAAGGAAGAAAATCAAGGAGATAGAAGAAGGAAAAATAAACTACTACCCTAGTCTCACGCTTCATGCCCAAAAAAAATAAACAAGAAAGGAAAATCCTACATATCCCAACTCTTATAAGCTGCCGTTGCTTCAATGCTTTCGAATGGGGTGAAGTTTACATCTGCATCGCATCTTAACTCTAGGATGACAATCAAGAGAGTACGTGTTGATATAACTTATATTAAGTATCGCATTAAGAATTGTACTTCATGCATTAATGGGTTACGAGATACATATATTGAATCAACACGTACACGGGATACGTACTACTCCTAATGTATAGTATTAATATAAATTAATTAGCTAAGGTAAGCAGGCATTGACTTGATCGAGACTGCTTAACTCCATGTGAGAATATTAAGACAATTACAACCTGAAGAATTGTCAAGTTGGGATGAACAACATTACTCTACCATTAAAATTCCATCTGCCTTCTGAACATTGCAGATTTCCTTCCCCTGATACTTTTTCACCTCCTACTTGGTGATTTTTATTTTTTATTTTTTATATAAGAGAAAATATCAACATTAACGTGGACGAGATTTATCATCTTCCCAAAAAATACATAAAATTTTTCTCTATTTGGTGGAATTTTATCTGAGCCATTTTTACAGTTTAGGGTCTGGACCAGCCTCAACACATGTTTTACAGCTGGTACAACTTTGATCCTATATAATGGCAGGTTTGCATGTAAAAATATTCACCTCATGCAAACACACACAATGAATACTCACCCTCTGATTCTCTTTTGCAAATGTGAACCTACGGTGATCTGTACCTCAGTGGTGAACATGCATCATGGGTGATACATGTCACAAACATTCATAACACTTCAAAAGAGATAAGATCAACTCAGACAACTTGCTATTTTTTTAATATATTTAACTGCCCACAACATTGCCCGAACTGCTCTTCCCTAGACAACAACTATCTGCCCGCTGCCCTAGAAACCCTAACACCAAACTTTGCCCTAGCAGAGCTTCTCGCCCTTATAAACCCCTAATGTGAGCCTCCCTTCATTGCTCTTGTATTCTCCTCTTCTTCTTCTCCCATCCCTATTCTTCTTCTTTCATTATATTTCCCCTTCTTAGTATGTTTTAGATTTCTTTCCATTTTCAGTTGGCGGCCTGGTGGGTGGCTTTCCCTTTATGGTACGTTTGACCGTTCGAGGTTCTCTTTAGTCTTTTACTATTTTTCAGGTTAGTGATTTGTTTTCCATTTATGGTATGTTTTATTTGCTCTTTCTATTTTCAGGCTGTGGGGTGCGGAATGAGTCTATTAACCACCCATGCGCAAGATAGATCTGGTACAGTGTTGACCTGTGAGAGATGGGTGCGCAGGTTTAGCTCCTGATGACACATGAGTATGTTAGTGATCAACCTTTAACTGTACTTGCATGTATGTGTCTACATCTACATCTAATCTATCTGTATGTTGTATTCTGATGTGCAAAACTCTTCCATCCGCATGCGACACGTGGTGGGCAAAGCGGCCATCTTTTGCATAAATGGACTAAAATAGAGTACCCATCTATGTGCTCTTGCTGTTTTTAAGAGGGTTGATGCGAGATTTGCAAAGTACATGCACTAACCTTTTTGGAATTTGCAGCATACATTTTATCCCATCAAATTGTCTTATATAAACTCCTAGCCAAAAATAAGAAAAAAAAGTATATATATAGGAAAATGATCACTTGTGAGATGTCTCATATCGTCTTGTACGGATCGGACGGTGCGAAGTCATGTGTGACATTTATACGTAAATATGTAATTATCACGCACGGCTCCGTACCGTCCGATCCGTACGGGATAATGCAAGACATTCCACATTTGATAAAATCCATATATATATATATCTATATATATATATATATATATTGCCATACATGACTATCATACATGGTTATGAACAATCAATCTTTTTTATTTATTTATTTGTTTATTTTTATGATATGAACAATCTATTATTGTGCAACATTGATTGCTAGATTTAGATATTCTGTATTTTTTTTTTTTGTTTTTTTGTCTAATGACGTGATTATTGATGTGTAAAAAGAAAAAAATAAATAAAAAAAAAGAAGGAAAGAAATAAATAAATTTGTTGATGCGGCAGTACTAGGGAAAAAATTAGGAATGAAAACCCTTTAAGCTATCAGCCCATGACACAATTTCGGTAACTGGCCTGTCGCTGTTTGAAGAGATCTTGGGCTTCAGATCTCCTAAATATGACGGGCTCATTCTGGGGTTTCGGGCGGGTACTAGTTTGTAAACGAACTTGGAGTAACTAGGAGGCCCATTAAAGAAATGGGCCATAACAATGATATAGACCTATTTATCTGCTAGATAATGGGCTAGAAATGTATATATAAGAGAGCATTCCAAAATACGGTGGACCAAAAAATTGCTGTGTTGGGGAGAGGATTATAACTTGACCCTATTTATTTATGCATTTGGGCCCTTTGGGCTTCCCTGATTTCGGTCCATTAAAAAAAAATAGTTTATATATATATGGTTTGCTTTGATAAGGTGAAAATTATCTTTTGGCAAAAGGTATATATGCCCCCAGGCACAAATCAATTATCACGTGCTATTGTGTAATCTCATGGTATCATGTGTTATTGTGTGATCATGAGATTGTTGATTGTAGCACGTGATGGGTGATTTGTGTCTGGGGGCACATGCACCCATCACATGAATAATATATCTCATCTTGGAGTTCAATGGCCACAAGTTTCAAACATGGTTACGAGTCACTGGTTCAAATAATTGGGAAAGCCAATATAACTTGAAGCACTGAGAAAGAGCCACATTCAAGATTAATCCCATAATGTTGTAAGGTGTCAGTATTAACTGAATAAATCATGAGAAATCCAATCAAGCTTTTGAACATCTCAAGTTCAAAACTATATCTTCATAATAATTTTTAGGGTAGTGTTATTTGTGTTCCAGTTTTAGCTTTCCACACTTTATATTTCTGTATTTTTATAATTTTTCATTTACTCAGTAGGTGAAGCGTGGGAAGTTAAGAGGGGAGTGCAAATAGTGCCACCCTAATTTGTATAATTGTGAGTAATAGAAAATTTTAATGGTTAATAAAATTCAATGCAATTATAGTTTCCCTTTTTTTTAAACGACTCTCATCTTACCCATCATTGTTCTTGTAGTCTAGGTAGTATCTCTTCCCTTCTTAAAAGGGAGAAGTTAGGGGTTCGAAACTTGACCCTGTTAATCCTAAAAATTTCGACAAGGACAGTTAGGTAGCAGGGTCGAGATTCGAATCCTTAACCTCCCCCTTATAAGAGGGGGAAAGATACCACCAGATCTACAAGTTTAGTGGTACGTCTGTATAATTATAAACAGTTGTTGTTCTCATTGATGAATCTTAGAGGCTCTCTTTGTATCAACGTGGGATGAGGTTCGTTTATGGTTTGAGCCCTTCTGTTGTCATTATTCATAATGAACTTTCAGTATTTTGTAACAATTATTAAAACATGATTATGTAAAACAGTAGGTTAAATAGAAAGTAGAGTCTGACATGACAATCTATCATTGCTTTTTGCAATGACAGACGGTCTACTCTCCTGAGCACACGGACAATTTGACATGTCTTCAAAATGTGATCTTCGCATTTATGTATCCGGCGAGTGGGGCGTCTGTCATTACAAAAAGTAATGATAGACTGTCAGTAGTCTTTGCTTTTTTCAAAATTGGTATCATGATGATTGGATTGATTGTAATCGTATGGTCCATAGAGATGTGGAACCAAGGCACAACGCAAGATGCAAATATTGGATTTATTGCATGTTGCTTGGAGTGTTTGAAAACTTCTGCATGTGTCTTTAGGAAGAGAAATTATTAAGCGTGGTGGTTATATACACCTGATAAGACACAATGACCCGTGCTAATCATATGATATGAGTACTGTGTCTTGTTAGGCGTATACGCCCATCACATGAAATGAATTTTGTTCCAAAAGTTAAATAATTGTAAAAAAAACATAGGATTTGTTTTTTTTTTGGTATAAGGCTTCAAATACTTTTAATAAAAATGTAAATTATCTTTTAAGAAAGGTACAAACTAGCAGTTCTAATCTTAAGCTCTAATGCCTTTTTAGATTACTGACTGAGCAAGCACACAATAGATTGGTGAGGGCTGACATTTTCTAGCCTTTAATCAATAAACTAGTGACAAATGGCAAACTAGTAAATTGAATGTTTGCTCGAGCGCATCTGATTAGCCCTACTAATGCTTGTTATCAGATGTGCTCAAGCCCATTATAATGTTACAAGGTGTCAAAACAAATTGAATAAAAACATAAAAAATCCAATCAAACTTTTGAACATCTTAAACTTGAAACTACATGTATCTTTATAATAATTGTCAGGGTAGTGTTATTTTGCGTTCTAGTTTTGGCTTTCCACACTCCATATTTGTGTTTTTATTTTTAATTATAAATTTTTTATGCACTCACAATGTGAAGCACAGGAAGTTAAGAATGGAGTGCAAATAGTACCATCTTAATTTTTAAGAGTGTGACTAAATTTTTTTTTAATGGTTAATTAATTCAATATTGCTACAATTGTCTTTTTCTTCGTATTATATATCTTCTCAATTTTTTTTTACTAATGTTGCACCTTACTCATCATTGACCTTGTAGCTTAGGTAGTATCTCTCCCCTTCTTAAAAGGGGGAAGTTAGGGGTTCGAAACTTGACCCTGCTAATTGTCAAAATCAAAAGTAGTAGGATCGAGATTCGAATCCTTAACCTCCTCCTTATAAGAGGGGGAAAGATACCACCACAGCTACAAGGCCATTGATATTATTGCAATCATAATTCATAAACAAATTCTCACGAATGAACTTTAGCTCACTTCATGTCAATGTGGGGTTGGGGTTGGGTGAGGTTTAAGGTTCAAGTTTCTCTATTGTCATTATTCAAAGCATAGCTTTGATATTTTGTAATAGCAATCAAAGCATGATTTTGTTTAATAACAAGTTACATAGAAAGTAGAGACATGACAGTCTGTCATTGCTTTTTGCAATGATAGACGACCTACTTTTCTGTACGAGTGGGCAAATCCACGTGTTTAAAATGTGGACTTTGTATTAACGTATCTGACGAGTGGGGCATCTGTCATTGCAAAAAGTAATGATAGACTGTCACCGACCTTTGCTTCTTATAAATTAATATCATAATGATTGGATTGGTTGTAATCAAATGGTGCATGGAGATGTGGAAACAAGGCATAGCACAAGAAGCCAATATATATTTAGATATATTGCATTTAGCTTGGGGTGTTTGAAAACTTCTATATGTATCTATAAAAGGAGAAATTATTCCAAGCTAAACTTGGATTTGATAGTCCAGTGGCCACAAGTCTCAAACTTGGCTGCAAGTCATTTGTTCAAATAATTTGGAAAGCCAAATATAGTTTGAACCAATGAAAAAGAGCCACTTCTGAGGTTGAACCCATTGTGACAGATAACAAAAATAACCACAAAAAGACAATGATATGATGAGAGCAAACACACAATAGCTTTGTGAGAGACGACATTTTTCAGCCTTTAATAAATTAGCCAGTGACCCTAGCAAACTCAATGATTGCCCGAGCGTATCTGCTAAAGCACTAAATGTGATGGTTATTATCAGATGTGCTCAAACCCACCATAGTGTTGCAAGGTATCATAATAAACTGAATAATAACATGAAAAAACCTAATCAAATTGAATAATACTAACTTGGTTCTTTTTCCACCATTGACCTTGTAGCTTAGGTGATATCTCTCCCCTTCTTAAAAGGGAGGAGTTAGGGGTTCGAAACTTGACCTTACTAGTTGTCAAAATCGAGATAGAAATTTTCAAATAATAGGGTCGAGATTCGAATCCTTAACCTCCCCCTTATAAGAGGGGAAAAGATACCACCACATCTACAAGGTCAATGGTATACCAATATAATTATAAACAACTGCTATTTTCACCAATGAACCTTACCTCACTTTGTAACAATGTGGGCGTGGAATTGGGTTAAATTTAAGATTCGAGGCCTTCTATATAGTCATTTTTCATAATAAAATCTAAATATTTCATGTTATTAAAACATAATTATGTCGAATAGTAGGTTACATAGAAAGTAGAGTTTGATATGATAGTTTGTCATTACTTTTTGCAATGACAGATGACTTATTGTCTCGGATGCGTGAATACGTCAACATGTATTCGAAATGTGGACTTTGTATTCACGTATTTGATGAGTAGGGTGTTTGTCATTGTAAAAAGTAATGATAGACTGTCGTCAGTCTTTACTTTTTTCAGGTACATGGAGATGTGGAATCGAGACATTGCATAAGAAACAAATATTTGATTTATTGCATGTAGTTTGGAGTGTTAGTAAACTTCTTATGTCTCTAAAAGGAGAAATTATTTTGTGTATTGGTTGTATACGCTCAACAAAATGCAACGATTCATGCTAATCAAGTGATGAATTACTGTGTTTTGCTGGGCGTATACACCTGACACATGGAATAAAATATTACTCTAAAGTAAAATAATTCTCAAAAGAAGCATAGGACTTGGATTGGATTTTTGGGATGATTTTGAGGGAAAATCAATGGGTGAATATTTATTTTGCTTTGGGTAGCATAGGAAGAACGCAAAAATTTGTTATTGTTTTATTACGGATTGACTGTTAACTTCACCTTTGTTGACAATCAGAGAGAAGTTAGAGGTTTCTTAGGTAGATTCAACTACATTGCGCAATTCATCGCACAACTCACTGTCAGTTGCGAACCTCTTTTCAAATTATTACAGATGTGAAGTTGATAGTCATTCTGTAGCAAAATAACAACAGTTTTTTGTATATTCTTCCTAAGCTACCTAAACCCAACAATGGAGATTTTTGGTGGTTGATTGATCTTGTACAATAGCTATGGAGTGGTTTTGGGTTAAAATTGCATGGAATGGATGGAGAACTAAGCGAGAATTTATATATCAAAGTTGATACATTGGCAGCTTGGTATATCTCTTCTTAAAAGGAGAAAAGATGCAACAGCGGCTTTGTAGCTTAAGTGGCATATCTCCCCTTTTAAGAAGTAAAGGATTCAAATCCAAATAACTCTGCAAAAAAGGAGAAAAAGAAAAATGTGTGATGTTCTGTCATGCACAATGTCAATGTCAACCGGCTTGGGAAGTGATTCTCCGCAATGATGATGGATTATCTTGGAATCTCAAGGATCAAGCATTAATCTGGTTATGTAATATCAATTCCTATATTGCAGTTTTGTTAAAGGTGTGGTTTATCTTGTTCTTGAAAGGGAGGAGATTGCAGTTTGTAATTTTGGAACATTTTAGTGGAGTTTTCTCTCTTTTTCTTTTGTATGAATCAAATGAATAGTTATGATGATGTATTCGTTTATATATATATATATATATATATATATGTATATATATTTCAGAATTTTTCTTAAAAATGAGAAGAGCAAAATCACTGTAAAAGTAAATCATAGTAACGAAGCACGTCATACACAGTCGCATCAGATTTATGTGATTTGACAAGATACATATGTCCATAGCAAAGAGGAATATCAAATTCACTATCAGCAATGAGGATTGATAAGAATTCCCAATGCTAAATTGTTCAAAAAATACAATATACACATATACCCCAAAAGTTTCGCATCAAGGGATCTGCTATGAAACCCACCCACATGTCAAGCTTGTTGGGTAACATGGCAAGAATGGTCTCAAAAGAGGGTTGTACTGGCTTCGCCCTTAGCCCTCCAAAAAAGGCCCAATTATCATGCCCGCTGGAGTGCTGGAGTCCAATAACACAAAAATGCAAAGACACCTATTAATACTCCCAAAACATTATACACCTATATGGTTAGAACAAAACCCCTTAACGGATTGGTTTCAGACTGGGATTAGATAAAAGTGTCTTCGTTAAGGAATAACTTTGATCTGCTCCAATAATCCAATACATCAGTAGTATATAAATGCATATTTGAATCTAATGGCTCTAAATGCCCTATCCAATAATTTGACTAAGAGAGAGAGAACAAATTATGAATTTTTATGATCATCATAAGGATATTTCATCTGAAAAATAAATTTCAAATTTTTATTTTTAGTGTTTGTACTAATCATGAATCTATTGTAAATTAACAATGAATAAAATATATAATCTATTATATTACATAATTAATGAGATATGATTATTATCAGGCCAGATGAGGAAATCTTCGTATTTGATTTGTTAACTAATGGATTAACGGATCACAATTCCTTTATCATATCCAAATTATCAAAGCAAATTCAGAACGGATTCAGATCAAATCCAATTCATTGACCAGTCCAGTTAGAAGAAATTTTTGAACCATTCTGGACAGCTGAGGTCACAGTATAGAGCCTTTTAAACACAGCACTTTGCAAAACAGAAAAGAGTAGAAAGAAGTGAATACACGAAAAAATTATACAAAACCAAAAACCCCACAAAGAAAAATTAAAACAGAAGAAAATCAAAAGGAATCAACATCTTCTTCTCAGACCTTGGTATTCCCCAAGGTTTCTGTATCCATTTTGAGGTGGAAAATGCATGTTGTGGAATTTTGCTCATCTTGTGAAGGAACCAATGCCATGGTGTTCACTTTCCAGTACTCACCATTCCTTTTCATTCCATCTCCATAGGCCCATTTCTCCTCCTCTCTCTTATGTTCATTTCCACCGTTTTCGGAGCTTGAAATCAAAACTCTTCTCCAATTGCACCAGATTCTTAGCATCATAAAAAGCATCACCAAGCATATAACTGTAGAAGTAAAGACAATTGCCACTACAATCCCCGCAACTGCAGTGTTGGACAGCCACTTTTTCTCTTGACCCACTGACTTTGAGCACGATATTAATGGTGGGCCGCATAGCCTGTCATTACCCATGAAGGAGCTGAGTGGGAATCCTGATAAAGTAGAAGGAATTTGGCCTTGGAGATGATTATTTGACATGTTAAGCATGTGGAGACTGGTCAGTCTTCCAAGTGGAGGAACCTCTCCTTGGAGTTGATTGAAAGAGAGGTTCAATCTCTCTAACTTCATTAGATTTCCAAGAGACGAAGGGATCTCACCGGAAAAGCGATTTTTGCTCAAATCCAAGATCACTTGTAATTCAGTAAGCCTTCCTAGCTCAGATGGAATTGCACCCGTCAAGAAGTTCTCAGAGAGTCTCAGTTCATAGAGCTTCTTACACTGCTGAACTGTAGAAGGAATCTGCCCAGAGAGGTTATTTCTTTGCAGATTAAGGACATTGAGAGAGGTGAGATTTCCAATCTCTGGTGGGATTTCACCTGAGAGATTGTTGCTGTGGAGAGAGAGCTTTAGTAATCTTGAACAGTTTCCAAGCTCTGCAGGTACTCTTCCGTCGAAATTATTGGATGAGAGATCGAGCTCCCCAAGTTTTTGTAAGCTTCCTAGCCATGGAGGAATCGTGCCTGTAAGTTGATTATCATTGAGTAAGAGATGATCAAGATTTCTACAGTTTGAGAGCTCAGATGCCAGTCCTCCTGTAAGATTGTTGGATGATAAATCAAGAAAGTTGAGCTCTGCGAGTTGGCCAAATTCAGAAGGGATGTTACCGGTTAGAAGATTGTGGGCAAGGCGGAGACGGGTCAGATTTTTTGACATGGCTAGTCTAGGAGGAATAGGACCTGAGAAACTGTTGTTGGTTAAGTCTAACAGAGTCAGAGAATTCGAACCAGAGAGAGGAAAGATGCTTCCACTAAACCTGTTGTGAGAAAAGTTAATGATTCTGAGTTTTTTTAGGAGGGAGAGAGATTCAGGTAGAGGACCTTGGAATGAGTTGTTATAAAGAGTAACGAGAGTCAACTCCGAAAGGAATCTGAATGTGGGTGGCAATGTACCGGAGAGATTGTTATCGGCCAAAACCAGTAGCTTAAGCCTTTTACAGTAGCCCAAGCTTGGTGGTATCGGACCCGACAAATAGTTCTGCCTCAGTAGAAGCACAACAAGATTCTTAAGCTTCCCAATTGTTGCAGGAATGGAACCTGTAAACTGGTTTCCAAAGAAATCGACCTCTGTCAAGCTCGAGCAGTTTGTTAACTCTCTTGGTATAATTCCTGACATTTGATTATCGTAGAGGTAGAGGGTGCTCAACCTCTGCAGCTTCCCAATTTCCGCCGGAATACTACCTGTGATAATGTTGTCATGCAAGAAAACGTTTACCAAGTTGCTCATGTTTCCAATATCAGGAGGTAAAATTCCAGTAAGGCTGTTATTGTTGAGTAGGAGATCTGTAAGGTTCTGTAGTTTGTCTAGACCAGGTGGTAGTTCTCCTTCAAAGCTGTTACTGGAAATGTCTAATTGTTGGAGCGAGGAACAGTTCAGAAGCTCCAACGGGAACTTGCCAGAGAGCTTGTTTCGCGCCAGAGAAAGCATCTGCATGTTTGAATTGCCGATGCAGAGGTAGCTTGGAATGTTACCTGTCAGAAGATTATCAGACATGACGAGAACCTCCAGATTCTTCAATTTTGTATTGAGGAGGCTTATTGTTCCCGAGAGGTTATTTCTTGATAAGTCGAGCTTTTCAAGCTGACCCAACTGATTTAATTCCACAGGAATTTCTCCATTCAGTTTGTTTCCAAGCAAATTCAAGTAGTTCAAACTGGAGAGACGACCCAAGTCGGTTGGAATTGATCCAGAAAGGCTGTTATTGGCTAAGTTGAGAATTTGCAGTGATGCGAGCTTCCCCATTGAAGCAGGGATTTCTCCCGTGAGCATGTTGTTTGATGCTGCAAAATTTTGAAGCTCTTCGCAGCCATGAATCTCTTCTGGTATGAGGCCACTGAGACTGTTCTTCTGCAAATCAAGAGAATTCAGATGCTTCAAATTACCAATTTCTACTGGAATACTTCCATTTAATTGGCAATAAGCAAGACCCACCACCCTCAACTCAGTCAAGTTACCAAGACTTGGTGTAATTTCACCTGTTAACATGTTATCTCCTATTCTTAGAACTTGCAGCTTTTTCAAAAGGCCAATCTCTGCAGGAATCTTACCAGAGAGGGAATTCGAATATAAGAGCAGTTCCCTTAGATTTTGAAGCCGTCCCAGCTCAGGAGGAATTGAGCTGGTAAGGGAATTCAAAGACAAATCGAGGATTTGAAGTGAAGTGAGGTGTGAAAATTCAGGCGAGATTGAACCCGATAGTCCTGACCCAGATAGGTTCAGAGCCACAACATGGGTTTGATCATTCGAACAAGTGAGTCCACTCCAGCTACATATATCAACTCTCGAAGACCAGCTCTTGAGAACACCCACTGGATCAACGAGTTCTGATTTTATTCTCAGAAGCCAGTAGGAATCTGTCGAACTATCTCCAACAGTAACAGTAAGAACAGCACCAAGTACTGTGAAGAACAGCATCAAATGACGCACTTGAATGCCACCCATTTCAGATTTATGACCAAGATCAATATCAAATCAAAGTATCGGATACCTGACTCAAAAGTTTGATGGTATCACCATCTGCTCCATGTTAAAATGGAAAGCAAGGACAAGCAAAACAAGCTGAAGTTCGACATAACCAGAAAAACACCGGGATACAATGGATGGAATAGGAATTCGAGGAGGACGTTTGAATGAGAAATAACACAGGTTTAAGCTGCTGAAAATGATGGAAACCCGATGTTTAAATAGTTTTATTGAAGTAAGCCTGCCTAATCAGTTTATAAAGAAGTTGATATCAATACATTAAAAAGAGAGAAAATTTTAACCCCACACACACACACACACAGCTATATATATATATATATATATATTATTTTTTTCAGAGGTTGCTATCCCCTTTCACCTTTTCCATTTTTGCAGAAAGGTTAGGTGTTTTTGATATTTTCTTTCTCAAGGTAATTATGGAATATTATAGCATGTTTTAGTAGCTTGTGAGATGGGGAAGTGTATGGAGATAAGATAGTGTGATGGGTAGAGCTGTAAGAAGAGAAAAAGGCTGAGGGAGAGGGAGAGACCACTTGTGCCTAAAAGAAAATTCAAGAGTGGGCATCTCTCTAGCACTCTACTTGATTGGATCACTGCTATATAATACTTTATTTGTAAGTTATGTTTAGAAGAATTATGCATATATCCATCAAATATTCTAAAAGATTTGGGAGGATTTGACTTTTAAGAGATGTGGTCAATTTAACTTCCACCATTGTCAACTAAATAGGTACAAAACCATTATGTTATTGAGGTTATAGGATGCTCCACTGGAGCATCAAGGACAATAATCATGCACACCGTATCGTCCACGTGGCCTAACATTTCCTTGGCTTATCCTAGGGACCAATCAGTGTCAGGATCCTTTCACCCATCTAAGAGGTTGATCGTTGATTGAATGACCAGATTCAATTTGATCTTATGTTGATGTCGGTGTTAGTTTAATTTACATTGTTGCCTATTCATTGATAGCTTGAGGATAACTGGTAGTTTAACACAATATCAGAGCTTTGGTTCTCAAGACGTTTGTTTGTTTGTTTGTTTTTTTTTTTTTTTTTTTTTTTGGGTGCGGTAGGGGGGAGGGGGCGTTCTTGAGAGGTCATGGGTTCAAACGGCCTTGTTACTTGCATATTTTGGATTGCATGTTTTTTTTTTTGTTTTTTTGTTTTTTTTTTTTTGGGGGGGGGGGGGGGGGGGGTTGTCCTAAATATATGGAGCCAAATGTATTTTCTTAGTTTTTAGTTTTTTAGGTTTTGTATACCTTTTTTATTTTTCTGTAGTTTTATTACTTTTTTGACATCCCAGCTTTTCACAATATTCCTCATTTTGATTTCATTATAATCCTGTCTTGAATCTTGTGGGTTGAGAATTTAAACATAAAATCTCTTATCCCTCAACCTAAACTCACCTAACACCAAATTAAAAAACAAGAAAGAAACAGAAGAGCAAAACAACCACAATTAATCAATGTGACAGTGGAGACCAGCTTCATCAATCATGTTGAGACCCAGAATAGAGCCAAAGACCATGTGAGGTTTTGGTGATATATCCGAGAGATGCTGCATTGGCACAACTAGGTTTAATTAAAAACTTGGTAGAGAGAGAGAATTTCCCCTCACTATATGGGGAAGATTCCTGCTTAAAAAAGAACCCAAACAAATGAGGACAAAGAAGTTTACTTCACAATTGGATCTTCTATGACAGAAACATGAATCTACTTAGCTTTCAGTGGTAGCCTTGTATCTTTCATCTATGCTTAGTTTCTCAGGAATTAAGCAGAGACAATCAATATGGATAAAAAGCCACTAGGGTTTGTCCCATCAAAATCCCTAGACAAGGAAACAAAAATAGTTGCTTTTGTGGACCATGTTACCCCAAGTGCTTACTTTACCTTTTGCATTTCCTCCCCACACCCACATGCAACATTTTGGCACAAAGTCACAAAACATCTTCATGCTTTAGATAAGTTCAAATTCTTTTTCCTCTTATACTAATAAATTTGATATGCCAATTACACATTTGATTCATTCTCTTTTGTTTCTGCCTATTAAACTTATGTGGATAACTAAAGCCCTATAGCAAGGAAAAACATCCTTCATCTTATAAAACCGGTTGCCATCCAAGCTCCTTCAGACACATGGCTCATTTTATGGATAATGTATCCCTGTCTTCCACCTAAACTAGCCTTTTCTCTAATCTTCTACTTGAAGTGTGGGAAAGAGTGTAGCATAATACCACCTACTCTGAAATTTTAAATGAAGCGTGGGAAGGAGTCTAAAATACTTAAAAATTAAGAGACAGAGCAATAAAATAAAAAACATAAGGCCAAAGGAGAAGGTACATTATTGAAGATTTAATGATCTTAAAAACAATAAATTATGATACCTATAATGGAAACGAATAATAGAGTAATGAAACAATTTTTTATAAGAAAAAAGTTCTCAAAGTCTTTTTTTTTTTTAATTGAAAAAAAAAAGGTGGCAATATTTCATAAAACTGAAGAGAATTGCCATTTTGAGGGGACTTTTGTTATGAATAAAGCAAACATGTACGTCATGACAATAAAATGATTTCTTTGGAGGAAGAGAAAATTTTTCTGGAGATAGCACTATCCAAGAGAATTTTATTTTTATTTTTATTTTGAATGTTTCATAAAATGAGCCAGTTATAGATTGGTCCCTACCACTAATCATCTAATTAATCACATAAGTTTGTGTTGACTTTAAATTGTTAATTCACCTATTGGTCGTTTAGATTATACGATGTTGACTATACTTTGCTAACTAAGCCCATAATCTAGAAGTTTTGGTAGCCAACTCTTTTTAAATGCATCTTTATGCCTTTAACCACAAAAAGGCAAAATCAAAGAGAATTTTAAAATAGCCTCTCTGTATTTAGTCAAGCAGATCTACTTGCTTCATCATTCCTAGCTTTTGGTTGATACATAGAGTTAAAAATTGAATTGTAGTGACAAATTTGAGTTTATGTTTTCGGCATCATACAAAATTGGAATCCTGGAGTTAGTGGGAAAAAAGTAGTAGGAACACTTAAAAGAATATCCAAGTAAAAAGTGGAGAAAATTGTTTCATATTTTGAGTATTAAGAAGGTGTCGACAAAATCTACATCCATTCAAAATAATATTGGGAAAATCTAGAAATTACTAAAAAGGTATCTGGGACCTGCTCAATATAGATGAGAAATTTTGGATTACATAAGTTTGATTAAAAAGTTGGGATAAATTTATTAGTTTAGAGATTGACTTGGAAAACTGTTGCAATGGGAGTAATCAAACACTTATAAGAACAAGGATTCATTCTTCTCATATAATTGAATAAAAGTGAATGTATCAATGGTCAAAGTGATCAAAATCCAGAGAAAGAGAGATACACATTGATGATAAAATGTCAGAAGGGGACACATTACCTCAAAGACAGAAAATCATAGCTAGGGAGTCCCACAGGCCTTATCTTAGTTGCATAGTAACAAATTAAGTTACAGAAATTATTGGCTGTGGGAATAATTTGGAGACAAGTAAAAAGGATATTGTATTATGAGGGAAAGAAAGCACTAACAAAGCATAAGTATGCAATTTCTTCCTGAAGTTAGAAATAGAAAAGCACCCGCCTGCACTCCTAAGAGGAACGTGTGTATTTACTATTTCCTGATATCAAGATCACTCAAACCAAAAATATTGTAAATTTCACTCAAGTCATGCGATATAATTTCAAGCAGCCTCTAAGAAATTTTGCATTTTTATTTGACTATAGCATACTGGAAAAGCTCTTGAATTACCACGCAACCAGCCCCTTAAGGGAGTGCAGTAACTTAACCATTGAGTCCAAAATGTAACATGTCCATATAAAGACCAAAAAAACCATTTTACATGTAAAAGGGAGAAAGTAATGAGAAAATATCTCAAACTCAACTCAACTCATCAAAGCCTCAATCTGGACAGTAATAGATATAACTATGGGTGTTAACAAAAGAGGAAATGAATTGCTTGAATGGTCACTTACCAACATAAGGATGGTGTGGGACTCTTGGATGCATCAATAGTTAACTATATCTATGAATTTATGAACACACTACATGATAACCCCACCCCCTCCCGGTTATCTTCTGAAGAACAAATTTCTTGATGAGCCTGAGAGCCCGAAGCAGAGGCAACAGATAGCAAATGTGAATCTTCACTTTCTTCCTGGATTTCCGTTAATAAAACATCTAAAAATGGAGGTTCTGTTGGAAAAATATCTTTTTGATCCCTATTATTTCTCAGCAATTCCACCACTTTTGCCATTGTGGGGCGATAACTGGGTGTAGCTTGTGTGCACAATAATCCCACATGAACCACATGCAAGATCTTATCCTCCATTGCATCATCATAGAAACTTCTATCTATTATTTTGTTGGTAGTTTTAGCCTCATAATGACTCCATACCTGAATTCAAAAAAAGGGTACTAGATGGTTAGTCTTACAAAACATGATCCCATCAGTAAGGAAAATTCATTATTTCCAGGGAAAAACCAATACCTTAGCTAAGAAAATTTGTCCAGGATTTGCTCCAATGCCATTGTTGCACCTCTGCCCGGTCATGATTTCAAGTACAAGTACTCCAAAGCTATATACGTCAGCTTTCTCCGTTAGATGCCCATGTATTACATACTCAGGAGCCATATATCCTCTGCACCACTTTGATTTTTTAGTCTAGAGATCTAATAACAAATTTCAAACATTGAACAATCTAAAAAGGGAAAGTAAGGTCACCACACAGACAGCCACACAGACAGGAAATCATTCCATTTTTTCCCATAACAGTCAATGACTAGATTCAATTTTTAGAGGGAGTCATTACCAAAGCAGAAAGTGCAACTAAAAAATTTGAAACAACATTGATTTTGCAAATAATAAAGATGATCTCATGCATGCAGCAAAATAAATTCACCGCAAACATTATGGATAACAAAAAATAGACTCGGTTTTCAACTTCTATATAAGAAAGGATGTGATGAATCTATTTCCATGCGATATCCAGGTTGTGCTGATGAAATTGAATTTTAAAGCAAATTAATTTGGCCAAGTGGGATTATGATAAAAACTTGAATCTGATCCAAGTATTTGGCCGATAATATAAAACAATAAAGCCGAAAAATCACAATTCCATATCTTTAGAAGGCATAGTAAATATAAAAAAAGTAGATGTCTGGAATTCATATAGGAATGTTGAATTGAGTTATTGAGCTCTTACAGAGTTCCAGCTATTCCAGTGCTAAGATGAGTTTGGTCTTCTGCAAAAGATCTTGCAAGGCCAAAGTCAGTTATCTTTGGTTTAAACTTGTCATCCAAGAGAATATTACTTGCTTTTATATCTCTATGGATTATTCGGATTTCAGACCCCTCGTGGAGGTAAGAGAGGCCCTCTGCTACCCCTTGAATGATATCAATCCTCTTCTGCAAGTCTAGAAGCTTGGCTTGATCTTTATCTGTTTCAAAGAATCAGAACCAAATTAATAAATGGTCAATTTGAAATGAAAGTAAAATTCATCAAACATCAATAACACACAATTGATATGATGAAAGACAGAACTGGATCTGTCACTATTAATGACTTAAATTGGCCTATAGATTATTACTTAGTATATGATTTCGAATGTTTATGATGGGATAAAGGTGATGAAAAAATGTTGCACTTAGTCATGTGACCTCCATTGAATACTTCTTTCTAAACCTCCAGAAATGACCTTATAAAGTTCACTTCTTCTAAAAATCAAGCAGCACTTGCTTCCTTCAAAAATAATTTCTAATGAAAATCACTAGGTTTGTTGATCTCGAACATGATTTAGAAACCTCTAAAGAAAACTAATTTAGATGAGCATTAAGAAGGTACTATTAGATGTCATTCTTTTTCATATGTTCTTCCAAATACAAGTTATTTAAAAATTCAAACTAACAAAGAAACAGAGAATAGTCTGGGGAAGAGTAATTTTCATTAAATGTACCAAAAATAAAAAGATCCAAGCTCTTGTTGATGTAGTAATCATAAACAAGCAAGCTTTCTGGGCCATCCACACTGCAACCTAGCAACTTCACCAGATTTTTGTGCCGTACGTGGTTGATCATATTAACTTCTTTGAAAAACTGATTGTCCCATTGTTTTGTATTTAGAAACAATCGCTTTACTGCAACTTCTCTTCCATTGGGAAGGACAGCCTACAGCAGCATATAAAGAAAGTCAGAATTATAATATTAACTCAAAGTAACCAATTTTCAGGGGTTAGTTTGGTCCTACCTTGTAGACACTTCCATTACTGCCTTGCCCAAGCTTGTTTGATATATCAAAATTTTTGGTCGCCCTTCTCAACTCCCGGTATCTAAAATTTAGCTTGGTATGAGAAATGGTAGCTGATAGTCCTGCTCCATAGGAAACAGCAAAAGAAATTAATTACACAGAATACGTTGTTTGACATACATGGTATTCCAAATTTGGAAATACGACTGGAACTTTTTCTATGAAGCTCACCCTGTAATGATTTATGATATGACCTGCCTAGGTATCCCTTTGATTTCCAGATTGCAATCCCAGTCAATAGTAGGAACCCTCCAAGAACTGAACCCAGAATGATCGATAAGTTCCCATGTTTGCCTACACATAAGATTTTTGTCATCATAAGCAGTCCAAACATGAAAGATGTCAATTAGAAATTTAGAATAACACAGAGGGGACACAAATCATTACTGTATTATATAACTTTCTTTAAGCGCCATGCTGCAATTACCACTTCAGCACTTCATATATTTGAAGCAGAAATATCATTCTATGTTTGTCAAAAAAAATTTGGCCTGGATTCCTATAATTTGTTTTGGTTCCCCAGATCTCTTATTTCCACGTTGAACATTATTAGTTCCTTAGAGTTCTAACTTGATATGTTTCTTGCTGGTTTTGGGTTCATGTGTAGCATTCAAATTTTTATTCATTTATTTATTTATATATCTTTGTTTATAAAGTTAGCTGGCCATTGATTCACAGCAGCTATTCCAACCAGGCAGTTGCATTTCACAGCACAAATTTACTCTTGAAAATTTTCATGAACTGTGCCATCTTGAAGCTCAACCTGTTCGTGTGCTATGGAGTGAATGTCAAACTTAGTTCATGGTGAGGCAACCCCACCCTGAGCTCAAAAGTCTTCATATTATAAGATAGGCATATATATAAGGGAAAGCATATTTCATTGCTATAGGGAATATGCCTTGGTAACTTCACAAAGTGCTTCCACGTGAAATAACTCCAGTAAAGATCTTGGTCTGGGAATCTAAGAAATTCTAACAGAATGATTACCCAAAAAATGCACTTCACAATGATCATACAGCTATATAAATCCTATATTTTTTTTTCCTGTTTCGCCATTTAGAGTTTTTTTTTAATCAGCTCCACAAAAATCAAAGAAGAGTAGATTTCACTGACAATCCCCAAAAACAATTTAACTATTTAGGGGGAATAAAAGAGGTTGTTTGATTGTTCTTAAAACAATGCAGAGTGAAAAGCTTTCAATGTTACCTGATGAATGAGGGGCAGTCTGGTTTACATTCCAGAAAAGCTCTGTCGAATATCTCATATAACAGCCAGCATTGAGAGCCCGGCCTTCAACAGACGGAGAACACGACGAAATGGAAGAAGCAGCAGCTTGAAGGCAAGAATTGCATGTGTTCTCATCCAAGCTCTCCCAACATTGAGCTAGAGCATATAATGTCAAACCGGAAATGGATTCTGATGCCACAGCAAACCCACTGCTCCTTCGAGAGGCTAAGCTGACACTCCCAATGACTTTTGTTAATACTTGGCTAAATCTATCGGGTTGAGAGGTGCTATTACTTGAAGAACAGTTCGTAACACTATCTGAATCCAGACCTTGATTGAAGAATGAGAAATTCTCATAGCGGGCAAAACACCCATCAAGAAAAATCCTTCCTCCTATATGGGGAAAACACTTTGGAATAGTGGACCCGAGTGTAGAGAAGCAAAGGCTACAATCAGTAGTGTTAAGGTCTCCATAGCACTGAACTAGTCCAAAGACAGCGTTTGGGCCTGTGCCATCAACAGTGATCCCAAACCCATTCTGGTTTGCCAGATTGCTCAGATTATACAATGCAGAAACGGCATTATTAGCAAGAACTGTACTAGAATCAGCGTATGGCGGCCTGCATACTAAAGCAGCTATACTTGTTCTAGGGTCAGCCATTGAAGTACCAACAAAGCTTGATGCCATCAAGATAACAACAACCCCACTGATGAATCCTGAAAACCCCATGTCTAACACCCAACAAAATCTAATCTCTCTTCTTGAGAAATCGGAAGAACACAAAGATCTGAGAACACCTCTATAAAAAGACTCGAAATCAATTCCTCAACAGAAATTCATTTTGAGAACGGGAAACTTCAATCCAGCAAAAACCCATATCAGAAAATCCTCACACGGGCAAACCCAATGGCATAAAAGTATCTAAATCAACCAGAGGTGACAAAACCACTCATATCAAAAGACCCAACTTTTTTATCTTTTTTTCTCACAAACTCATCAGTAGAAATCCAATTTGAGAATGGGAAACTTCAATCCAGCAAAAACCCATAGGAGAAAATCCTCATATAAGCCAACCCAGTGGCGCAAAAGTATCCACACGAACCAGAGGAGACAAAAATGAGACCTATCAATTCGCGCACCACCCTTCTGGAAGACCACATTGAGGTCGATATATAGAACAGGAAGGATTACTTTTTCAGACGAGTACAGCGACAGGCACACAGAATTTCTTCACAAGACCCACCAATCCACCATTATCCTCAGAACTATTAGAGTTCGGACTCGTAATTTGGATCTTCTAGATAGACAGGCACAAGGACCAACTGTCGCCTGGCCTCCCCGATCCCCCGTGAATGATTGCAAATTGTGAAAAGATTGAAAAAAATGCGCACCAAAAGGGTAATCCGACAAGAGGCTAGAAAGCATATTTGACTTTGCTCCATGGTCCCTTACTTCCGTGTCCATCAAAGCTTAATGACGCGGCATTGAAGTTTTGAACCTTTGGTGCCTACCATTTTATTTTTTCTTTTATTTTATTTATTATTATTATTATTATTATTTATTTATTTTAATGAAACTATGAAAGTACCTACCTTGCTGGCCACCGTAGATTTCCTCTACAGCCGCAAATCTGGACGCACCTTAGAAATACAGACTTGTTTGGTGGCCGCTCTAGAGGATATGGCATTAATTTTTAGACATGCCATAAGTTGAATGTATGTCCCTTTAAAAGTCTCATATTTTGATTGCACGCGTCAATTAAAGTATAAATTCTTTCTTGTCTAATAATGCCTACTTCAAGTTTTCAATCAATTTTGCCAATGACTTCAACGATACTTGGTATCGAAACACACGCAAACTAATTAAAATATTAAATTTTTCCTATATCTAATGCTTATCAAAAATCTGATTGATGGTGACTGGCCACTGCCCTTTGGAGGCTTACCGTTTTAGCAAAATTATTGTGATTGCATTACCAAACAGAGAAAAAAACTAATGGACATACAAAATGAGAGGGATTGGTTTGATGGCGGTTGGAAAGGAATTTTGTAAGCTGGTTTGAGCCATGAGTGGACCTCTTTCTCATTCGCCCATGTTCAAGGACATATTTACAGAAGTACCTTATTTGTCAACTGTGCCGAAAGTGGTCCGAATCGTTCACATTTGACCTTCTCCAGCTTTGAAAAAGCTACTGCGTGTGCGGGCCCTCATGGTTGTATTCCACTGGTCAGATGTTGCTTTAGTTTAAAGATATTTTGTTTGGTTCCAAAAATAGATAGTTGTGTACTGCATAATTGGACAGTAGAATTCCCAAGATTCAAGAATTTAATATGGAGTACAAAATTTTATTCTTTCCTTTTGAAAACAATTTACATTTTGGAATCCATTTTGAAAAAGGAGGCGTGCAGCCAAAAATTTGCTTTTCATCCCCCAATTATTTTACACTTTAAGATTTTATGAAAAATATATAAAGTATTTATAAAAACTGATCTTGTTGCCTATTAGAAAACATCATTTTGAACAACTTTTTGGAAGAAAGTTTTTCCAAAATCTATCATTTAGGTGGACTTTTTAGTCATTTATAAAGCGAAGACTATAAATGTCAAAAAAATATACTTAAACGATAGATTTTGGAAAAACTTTCTTCTAAAAAATTGTTCAAAATGATGTTTTCTAATAGAATATGCGGTCAGTTTTTATGAAAACCTTCTATATTTTTCATAAAACTTTAAAATGTAAAACAAATGGGGGATGAAAAGCAAGTTTTTGGGTGCCAATAGAGGCCCCCTTTGAAAAATCTCATGACATATGACCATGCATTAAATAGCTCATATTAATATGCGTGCTTAATTAAAACGACTCAAACAATTTGAAACCAAAAGAGTATCATAAAATGTCACGTAATTCAATCATGCGCATTAATTACATGTGTACATGTATCATCTACAAACAACGGGATAGTTTCGGATATCTCAAAACAAACCTTTATATATATATAGATCAACTTATATGTGATGTAAAACTTTTTATTTCTACACTCTTTAATATCTTTTTATAAAAATCATATTTCAATAAACCCACTGTAGCTCTCATACATGCCAAATATTAAGTCAATCGAATATTAGGAATCATTTAATCTGTAAACTTACATTTATCTGAAAAATAAAATTATGAGTTCAGGCACTTATGAATGACATAGTTCTTAATCTTCGATTAGTTTGAAAATTTAACATATATGAAGTACATAAGTAAAGTGCCTAAT
Source organism: Liquidambar formosana (assembly GCA_039720395.1). Classification (NCBI taxonomy): domain Eukaryota; kingdom Viridiplantae; phylum Streptophyta; class Magnoliopsida; order Saxifragales; family Altingiaceae; genus Liquidambar; species Liquidambar formosana. Next base: position 27,756,757 of record CM077828.1, read on the forward strand.
CCAATTATTTGATTGATAAAATATTATTTTTATAAAAAGATATTAAAAAGTATATACGAGTACAATTCCTTTTCTCCCCCAACAACTGGTCCTCTTGCCTATCCGAATGGCTCCACTTGCCCTTTGTATCTCTTTCACTCTTTTTCTCTCTTGTCATGTCTCTTATGATTTGACATCATTATGTGGTAGGCATAGACATCATCGAAGTACTTGTCCCACCACTTAGCCAAAAAAAATAAATCTAAAGAAACAAAAAAAAAAAAAAAAAAAAAATTGTCCCACAAGCCACACTTGATCTATTAGTTGACCAATACACACTTGATCTATTAGGTTTAGGTGGAGGTGGAATCTCATCTCATATGAGCATTGGATGGAGTCTCAATTAGAACATATGATATATCATGGCATCTCCACTAGTGAAGAATAGAAGTCAACATATGCTTTTACTACTCGAGAAATTCCTTTCACACAAAGGTGGAAACATAGGGTTGGGCTGCAAGACCATTAGCAATGAATCACTCAAGTTAGAATTAGCTTCATTATGCTAATACAACCTTTGGTTGGTTGAATTATGCTAATGGAAACATATTGTTAGGCTGTAAAACCACTGGCAATACAACCTTTGGTTGGTTGAATCATGCTAACTTCACCTATAATCTTGTTGTTTTGGAACCTAAATCTTTTTAAATGCCTTTTGACTGCTACAAGCAATTTAAAAGAGCAAGTCTAAAATAGCCTCTCTATATATTTGGTTCAAGCAGGTTTTGGTTGATAAGAAGAAACAGCAAAATGATTTGTAGTGGCAGATTTAGGATTTGGGTTTAGGAGTTGGTGAAGAAAACTATAAAGAATACTAACGAGAATATTCAAGAAAAAAATTTAAGAGAAAATTGTTGCATATTTAGAATATCGAGAAGGATGTCCACACAAAGCCTCAATCGGAGAAATTATTAATATAAACAAAACTATGGGAGGGAAAAGACTGCTTCAATGGACACTTAATCAACATAAGAACAAGTGCTGCAGCAATATTTAATTATATCTCTGTATTTATGAATTCTATACATGATATCTTCACACCCGCTGGGTCATCTACCATAGAACAAACTTCCTGATGACCCTGACGACTTGGAAGAAGATAGCAAACGCAAACCTTCGCTTTCTTCCTGGATTTCCGTCGCTAAAATGTCTAAAAATGGTGGTTCTGTGGGAAAATCGTCTTTCTGAACCCTGTGACTTCTCAGCAGCTCCACCACTCTTGACATTTTGAGGCGATAACAGGGTGTAGCTTGTGTGAACAGTAACGCCACATGTACCACATGCAACGTATCATCCTTCATGGCATCCTCATAGAAACTTCTATCTATTACAAGGATTTAAAGAGTCATGTCTAGTTTTGGTAAAAGGAGTAATTAGGGAGTGGGAATACTGAATGACTGCTTAGGAGAGCAAAGAGGGTCATTAATGATTGTAATTATGATGTCTGAATGAAATCAGTATAAAAGGGGCAGCACCCTTAGCCTACTGCAACAAATTTTCAAAATTGATATTGCATTCTTTACCAAAGTAGTTCCAGAGATATGCTTCTAACAGCTGGTTCATATCATTTACACTATGTTTGGATAAGGAATTTTTAAGTGAAATTTGCTTTTGAGATGGCATTTGTAAAATTTTTATAAGGATTTTGTCCATGTTATCTTTATAAAAATTTTACAAATTCCATCTCAAAAGAAAAGTCCACTTAAAAATTCCTTATCCAAACATAGCATTAAGGCTTTACCTAGATTTCCCTTTAGAAATCATGGCTCCAACGGAGATTTCAGAAGTAACAATCCTTGCTTCGTACTGTCTGTGGATTGTCTCTCTCTCTCTCTCTCTCTCTCTCTCTCTCTTAGTTGAATCAGAGCCCGCTTCTCCAGATCTGTGATTCTTGCGGATCTATATATAGCTGGCATGGGAGCAACTTAAAGTGAAATCAAGAGAATCCGGAGGCACCTCAAGTAGCAACTGTTGGAAAGATGGCAACAAAAGAATACGTGGAGAACCGGCAACAACAAATTGCTCAATTGTGTGACCATTAGGAGATGAAGAGGCCCACAGATGCATACATATCAGTGTAGAAAGATTTTAGCAGCAACAATAGTCTTTAGAAGAGTCTTCAAAGTGACAAAAATTGAGTTTTACCCCACAATCGGATGTTAAACTAATTTAGAAGAGTATTATGAAGGTACTGTTAGATGTCATTCTTTTTCAAATTATCTTCCAAATACAAGTTATTTAAAAATTCAAACTAACAAAGAAACAGAGAATAGTCTGGGGAAGAGTAATTTTCATTAGATGTACCAAAAATAAAGAGATCCAAGCTCTTGTTGATGTAGTAATCATAAACAAGCAAGCTTTCTGGGCCATCCGCACTGCAACCTAGCAACTTCACCAGATTTTTGTGCCGTACGTGGTCGATCAAATTAACTTCTTTGAAAAACTGATCGTCCCATTGTTTTGTATTTAGAAACAATCGCTTTACTGCAACTTCCCTTCCACTGGGAAGGACAGCCTACAGCAGCATATAAAGAAAGTCAGAATTATAATATTAACTAAGCAACCAATTTTCAGGCGTTAGTACTTAGTTTGGTCCTACCTTGTAGACACTTCCATTACTGCCTTGCCCAAGCTTGTTTGATATATCGAAATTTCTTGGTAGCCCTTCTCAACTCCATGTATCTAAAATTTAGCTTGGTATGAGAAATGATAGTTGATAGTCCTGCTCCATAGGAAACAGCAAAAGAAATGAATAACACAGAATACGTCGTTTGACACATGGTGTTCCAAATTTGGAAATATGACTGGAATTCTTTCTATTAAGCTCACCCTGTAATGATTTATGATATGACGTGCCTAGGTATCCCTTTGATTTCCAGATTGCAATCCCAGTCACTAGTAGGAACCCTCCAATAACTGAGCTCAGTATGATCGATAAGTTCCTACGTTTGCCTACACATAAGATTTTTGTCATCATAAGCAGTCCAAACATGAAAGATGTTAATTAGAAATTTAGAATAACAGAGAGGGGACACAAATCATTACTGTATTATATAACTTTCTTTAAGAGCCATGCTGCAATTACCACCTCAGCACTTCATTTGAAGCAGAAATATCATCTATGTTTGTCAATAAAATTTTGGCCTGGATTCCTATAATTTGTTTTGGTTCCCCAGATCTCTTATTTCCACATTGTACATTATTAGTTCCCTAGAGTTCTAACTTGATATGTTTCTTGCTGGTTTTGGGTTCATGTGTAGCATTCAAATTTTTATTCATTTATTTATTTATATATCTTTGTTTACAAAGTTAGCTGGCCATTTTATTTTATTTCTTCCTATGTGAGCTGGATTATGGCATTATAAGCCACCAAGACGAGATAGTTTGGTTTTTGTTTCCTTATCTCCTTGTATGCTTACTTATTTACTTTAGTTTTCTATTTTTAATAAAATTTGGAACTGAAAGCAGAAGATGGTGAGTGCTTTGGGTGCCAACCTAGTTGAGATTCTTTTTTCCTCTTTGATGCTTTTAGCTCTCTTTCTGGATTTTAAAAAAAAAAAAAAAAAAAAAACACAAAACAAAAAAGTTAGCTGGCCATTGATTCACAGCAACTATTCCAACCAGGCGGTTGCATTTCACAGCACAAATTTACTTTTGAAATTTTTCATGAACTGTGCCATCTTGAAGCTCAACCTGTTCATGTGATATGGAGCAAATGTCAAACTTAGTTCATGGTGAGGAAACCCCCACCCTGAGCTCAAAAGTCTTCATATTATAACATAGGCATATACATAAGGGAAAGCATATTTCATTGCTATAGGGAATATGCCATAGTAAATCTTCCCTTCACATAGTGCTTCCACGTGAAATAACTCCAGTAAAGATCTTGGTCTGGGAATCTAAGAAATTCTAACAGAATGATTGCCCAAAAAATGCACCACTGCACAATGATCATACAGCTATATAAATCCTATATTTTTTTCTTGTTTCTTAGATTTTTTTTCAATCAGCTCCACATTTAGATTTATTGTGGGTGTAAAATAGCCAAAAATCAAAGAAGAGTAGATTTCACTGACACTTCCCAAAACCAATTTAACTACTTAGGGGGAATAAAAAAGGTTGTTTGATTGTTTTAAAACAATGCAGAGTGAAAAGCTTTCAATGTTGCCTGATGAATTAGGGGCAGTCTGGTTTACATTCCAGAAAAGCTCTGTTGAATATCTCATATAACAGCCAGCATTGAGAGCCCGGCCTTCAACAGACGGAGAACACGACGAAATCGAAGAAGCAGCAGCTTGAAGGCAAGAATTGCATGTGTTCTCATCCAAGCTCTCCCAACATTGAGCAAGAGCATATAATGTCAAACCGGAAATGGATTCTGATGCCACAGCAAACCCACTGCTCCTTCGAGAGGCTAAGCTGACACTCCCAATAACTTTTGTTAACACTTGGTTAAATCTATCGGGTTGAGAGGTGCTATTCCTTGAAGAACAGTTTGTAACACTATCTGAATCCAGACCTTGATTGAAGAATGAGAAATTCTTATAGCGGCCAAAACACCTATCAAGAAAAATCCTTCCTCCTATATGGGGAACACTTTAGAATAGTGGACTGGAGTGTATTGAAGCAAAGGCCACAATCAGTAGTTTTAAGGTCTCCATAGCACTGAATTAGTCCAAAGACAGCGTTTGGGCCTCTGCCGTCAGCAGTGATCCCAAACCCATTCTGGTTTACCTGATTGCTCATATTATACAATGCAGAAACGGCATTATTAGCAAGAAGTGTACTAGAATCAGCGTGTGGCGACCTGCATCCTAAAGCAGCTATACTTGTTCTAGGGTCAGCCATTGAAGTCCCAACAAAGCTTGATGCCATCAAGATAACAACAACCCCACTGATGAATCCTGAAAACCCCATGTCTAAAACCCAACAAAATCTAATCTCTCTTCTTGAGAAATCGGAAGAACACAGAGATCTGAGAACACCCCTATAAAAAGACTCGAAATCAATTCCTCAACAGAAATTCATTTTTGAGAATGGGAAACTTCAATCCAGCAAAAACCCATATCAGAAAATCCTCACTAGGGCAAACCCAATGGCATAAAGGTATCTAAATGAACCAGAGGTGACAAAACCACTCATATCAAAAGACCCAACTTTTTTATCATTTTGTTTTCACAAACTCATCAATAGAAATCCATTTTGAGAATGGGAAACTTCAATCCAGCAAAAACCCATACGAGAAAATCCTCATATAAGCAAACCCAGTGGCGCAAAAGTATCCAAACGAAGCAGAGGAGACAAAAATGAGACCCATCAATTCGCGCAACACCCTTCCGGAAGAACATATTGAGGTCGATATATAGAACAGGAAGGATTACTTTTTAAGACACAGTACAGCGACAGGCACACAGAATTTCTTCACAAGACCCACTAATCCACCATTATCCTCAGAACTATTAGAGTTCGGACTCGTAATTTGGATCTTCTAGATAGACTCGCACAAGGACCAACTGTCGCCTGGCTTCCCGTGAATGATTACAAGTTGTGGAAAGATTGGAAAAAATGCGCACCAAAAGGGTTCTCCGAGAAGAGGCTAGAAAGAATATTTGACTTTGCTCCATGATCCCTTACTTCCGTGTCCATCAAAGCTTCATGACGCGGCATTGAAGTTTTGAACTTTTGGTGCCTACCATTTTATTTTATCTTTTATTTTATTTATTATTATTTTTATTTTAATGAAACTATTAAAGTACCTACCTTGCTGGCCACCGAAGATTTTCTCTACAGCCGCAAATCTGGACGCATCTTAGAAATACAGACTTGTTTGGTGGCTGTTCCAGATTATATGGCATTAATTTTTGGGGAAATTACCAATTGATTCCATGTTTCCATGGAATTGCCCCAAAAGGATTGTCTCAACAAACTGACTGACTTTATTATAAGCTACTGGAAACAAAAACAAGTTGATAGTCAAAACATCCTTATGGGGCAATTCCATGAAAACATGGAATCAAACTGTAATTCTCCCATTTTTAGACATGCCATAAATTGACTGTATGTCTCTTTAAAAGTTTCATATTTTGATCGCACCCGTCAAATAAAGTATGAAATTCTTTCTTGTCTAATAATGTCCACTTGAAATTTTCAAACAATTTTATCAATGAGTTCAACGATATTTGGTATCGTAACATGTGCAGACGAATTAAAATATTAAAGTTTTCCTATCTAATGCTTATCAAAAATCTGATTGATGGTGACTGGCCACTGCCCTCAGGAGGCTTACCCTCTTAGCAAAATTATTGTGATTGCATTGCCAAACAGAGAAGAAAATAATGGACATACAAAATGAGAGGGATTGGTTTGATGACGGTTGGAAAGGAATTTTGTAAGTTGGTTTGAGTCATGAGTGGACCTCTTTCTCATCTGCCCATGTTCAAGGACATATTTACAGAAGTACCTTATTTGTCAACTGGGCCGAAAGTGGTCCGAATCGTTCACATTTGACTTTCTCCCGCTTAGAAAAAGCTACTGCCTGTGCGGGCCCTCATGGTTGTATTCCATTGGTCAGATGTTGCTTTACTTTAAAGATATTTTGCTTGATTCCAAAAATAGATAGCTGTGTACTGCATAATTGGACCCAGGAATTCCCAAGATTCAAGAATTTAATATGGAGTGCAAAATTTTATTCTTCCCTTTGACAACAATTTACATTTTGGAATATTTTTTGAAAAATCTCATCACATATGAAAATGCATTAAATAGCTTATATTAATATACGTACTTAATTAAAGCGATTCAAACAATTTGAAATCAAAAGAGTATCACAAAATGTTACATAATTCAATCATGTGCATTAATTACATGTGCACATGTATCATCTGCAAACAGTGAGATAGTTTCAGATATCTCAAAACGACCCTTTATGTATATATATAGATAAACTTATATGTGATGTAAAATTTTTTACTTTTACACTATTTAATATCTTTTATAAGAATTATATTTCAATAAACCCACTGTATTTCTCACACATGTCAAATATCAAGTCAATTGAATATCATGAATTATTTAATATGTAAACTTACATTTATCTGATAAATAAAATTATGAGTTTAGGCACTTATGAATGAAATAGCTCTTAATCTTCAATTAATTTGAAAAATTAACATGTATGAAGTGCACTATTAGAATGTCTAATCCAACTGTTAGATTGACAAAATAGTATTTTTGTAAAAAAATATTAAAAGGCATATACGAGCTACAAATTTCTTTTCTCCCCAACAAGTGGTCCTCTTGCCTAGCCTAATGGCTCCACTTGCCTTTTGTATTTCTTTCACTCTTTTTCTCTCTTGTCATGTCACCTATGATTTGACATCATTCTGTGATAGGCATAGACATCATTGAAGTACTTGTCCCACCACTTATCAAAAAAAATAAAAAAAAAAAAAATAAAAAAAAAAAAAAAAAAGAGGAAAGAAGAAGAAGAAAGCCTCTTAAGAAACTAAAAAAAAAAAATTTGTCCCACAGGCCACACTTGGTCTATTGATTCTATTAGTTGACCAATACACACTTCATCTATTAGGTTAAGGTGGAATCTCATATGATATGAGCATTGGATGAAGTCTCAATTAGATCATATGGTATATCATGGCATCTCCACTAGTTAAAAATAGAAGCCAACATATGCTTTTACTAATCGAGACGTTCCTTTTACACAAAGGTGGAAACATATGGTTAGGCTGCAACACCATTGGCAATGAGTCACTTAAGAATTAGCTTCATTATGCTAATACAACCTTTGGTTGGTTGAATTATGCTAATGGAAACATATTGTTAGGCTGTAAAACCACTGGCAATTATTAACTTAATTTGGGATTAGCTTCATTGTGATAATACAACCTTTGGTTGGTTGAATCATGCTAACTTCACCTATATATAATCTTGTTGTTTTGGAACCAAATCTTTTTAAATGCCTTTTGACTGCTACAAGCAATTTAAAAGAGTAAGTCTAAAATAGCCTCTCTATATATTTGGTTCAAGCAGCTTTTGGTTGATACACAGAAATAGCAAAATGATTTGTAGTGGCAGATTTAGGATTTGGGTTCAGGAGTTAGTGAAGAAAACTATAAAGAATACTAACGAGAATATTGAAGAAAAAAATTTAAGAGAAAATTGTAGCATATTTAGAATATCAAGAAGGATGTCCACACAAAGCCTCAATCGGAGAAATTATTAATATAAATAAAACTATGGGAGGGAAAAGACTGCTTCAATGGACACTTAATCAGCATAAGAACAAGAGCTGCAGCAATATTTAATTATATCTCTGTATTTATGAATTCTATACATGATATCTTCACACCCGCTGGGTCATCTACCATAGAACAAACTTCCTGATGATCCTGACGACTTGGGAGAAGATAGCAAACGCAAACCTTCGCTACCTTCCTGGATTTCCGTTGCTAAAATGTCTGAAAATGGTGGTTCTGTGGGAAAATCGTCTTTCTGAACCCTGTGACTTCTCAGCAACTCCACCACTCTTGACATTTTGGGGCGATAACAGGGTATAGTTTATGTGAATAGTAACGCCACAAGTACCACATGCAACGTATCATCCTTCATTGCATCCTTATAGAAACTTCTATCTATTACAAGGATTTAAAGAGTCGTGTCTAGTTTTGGTAAAAGGAGTAATTAGCAAGTGTGTATACTGAATGACTGCTTAGGAGAGCAAAGAGGGTCATTAATGATTGTAATTATGAAGTCTGAATGAAATCAGTATAGAAGGGGCAGCACCCTTGGCCTACTGCAACAAATTTTCAAAATTGATATTGCATTCTTTACCAAAGTAGCTCCGGAGATATGCTTCTAATAGCTGGTTCATGTCATTTAAGGCTTTACCTAGATTTCGCTTTAGAAATCGTGGCTCCAACGGAGATTTCAAAAGTAACAATCCTTACTTTGTACTGTTTGTGGATTGTTTCTCTCTCTCTCTCTTTCTCTCAGTGGAATCAGAGCCCGGTTCTCCAGATCTGTGATTCTTGCGGATCTATATATAGCTGGCATGGGAGCAACTTAAAGTAAAATCAAGAGAATCCAGATATAAAAAATAACGAGTTGGGTTGAATTCTCTACCTTTTAGTGAAGGTTAGAGACAGATTGCATTCATTTATATAGTATTTACAATGTACATCAATTAGGTAAGTCAACCATAGAGTATCAAAGGAAATTAACCTAAAAGGAATGAAAAGATTTATATACAAGGCTTCAGCAATCCGTGTATGAGTTGTATCACCTCACTCATGGGTATCAATCATGGGGTCTTGTTTATGAGCAGAGATCAAGGGATCATGATTGAATATATCTTTATTTGTATCACCGGCACTATTCATGCCTCTATCCCCATCACCATTTATGGCTTTATCACAACCACTAATCAAGGGATTGCCATGAATTATAGGACTGGAGATCTGGTGTTGCACTGTCAAATCCATTTCCTTAACACTCCCCCTCAAACTGGGATGGGGCGAAGCCGAAAGGCCCAATTTGCGACAAAGGGATTGAAATTGGGATTTCGGTAGAGGCTTAGTTAGGATGTCAGCAACTTGCATAGTGGAGGAAACAAAATGAGTGAGCAATAACCCCAAGGCCACTCGTTCACGAACATAGTGATAATCGAGTTCAATATGTTTTGTTCGAGCATGGAAAACAGGATTAATGGTCATGTAAAGGGCACTCATGTTGTCACAAAAGAGGGTAATTGGCTTGTATAGGGAGAGACCAATATCTCGCATGATGTAGGATAGCTAAGTGAGCTCGGCAGTAGTAGAGGCCATAGCACAATATTCAACCTATGCACTAGAGCAAGCTACCGTGTTTTGCTTATTTGCATTCCAAGAGATACAATTAGTGCCAAAAAATGTGCAGTAACCCATGGTGGATCGACGAGTAAAAGGACACCTAGCCCAATCTGCATCCGAAAAGCCATACAAATTAAGAGTGGAGTGGGAGAGGATTCGAATACCATGATCTAATGTGCCCTTGAGATAACGGAGTATACGTTTGACAAGCTAAAAATGGTGGACAGTAGGCTCATGCACGAATTGGCAAACATAGTTCACACTGAAGGCAATATCTGGTCTGGTAAAAGTGAGGTATTAAAGCGCCCTAACAATACTTCGGTAATGTGTAGGATCATCAAATAGAGAAGTGGAGACCAGTGCAATAATTTTTGTTGCCATTGGTGTTCGAATGGGCTTACAATCGCTCATAGAAGCACGGTCCAACAAAACTTGTGCATAACAAGTTTGGCAGAGAAATATACCATCAAGATGCCGTTGGATTTCCACACCCAAAAAATAATGTATGGACCCATATCTTTCATAGCAAACTCAGTGCTTAATTGATTGATAAAGGAATCAAGAAATGTGACATTATCACCAGTGAGAATAATATCATCAACATAGAGCAAAATAAGAATAGTACCATGAGTTGTATGACGGACAAATAAAGACGGATCCGCTGAGCTGCAAAAAAAAACCGAACGACAAGAGGAAGTCACTAAAGCGGTCAAACCATGCTCGTGGTGCCTGTTTGAGACCATAAAGAGCACGCTTCAAGCGACAAACATGAGTAGGACAATCAGCATTCTTGAAACCAGGGGGCTGGCTCATATAAACAGGTTCATGAAGCTTGCCATGGAGGAAAGCATTTTTGACATCGAGTTGGCATATAGCCCAATTGCGAACCACAGCAACAGATAAAATAACTTGAATAGTCACAGGCTTAAGAACAGGAGAAAAGGTTTCAAAAAAATCAACGCCTTCAACTTAGTTATATCCCTTTGCCACTAGATGTGCCTTAAGTCTTTCTAATGAACCATCTTCTTTTAACTTGGATTTGAAGACCCATTTGGACCCAATGATATGCATACTGAGATTACGGGGCATAAGTTCCCATGTGTCATTTGTACGAAGAGCTTCAATTTCATTATTCATGGCACCTAACCAACCAGGGTGTTGTAATGCAGCTTGCATAGTTTTCGGTTCATCTGGAATAGGCTGGACTTGATGAACACAAGCATATTTGGGATTTGGTTTGATTGTGCCTGTTTTTCCCCGAGTCACCATATTATGAGCATTAGTAAATTGTAACGGAGATGAGGGAGGAGGAGACAATGGGGTTGAAGGTGAGAACGCTATGGGTGACTGAGGTGGATCATAAGGAGGTACAGGAGGAAGCTCCAGGTATGGTGTAGTGTGCTCATTAGTGGGTGAGGATAGGTAGGGTGTACCAATGCACGTTTGGTCTTGGGACATAGTGGAAGAATTAAAAAATGGAGAAGTGGGCTGCATACTATGAGGTTGGGTAGTGGTGTCATCTAGGACATCATGCATGTTTGGAGGTTGGGTAGTGGTTTCATTTGGGGCATTATTCGGTGCATAGGATTGGCCATCTTGGATATGACATGTGAGTGGGTCTAATGGTAGCAAGGATTGGGTGGGCCCTATTAATGATGGAAAAGTCTTTGGGGTGGTAATGTCTGACGATGGGTTTAGCTATTCCATATATGTTGAAAGCTCCCCCTCACCATGTTGCTGATAGTATAAAGAGTTGGGTGCCAAGTATGGAAATGTAGTCTCATCAAAGACCACATGTCTTGAAATATAAACCCTGCTAGATGGTGGATGGAGGCAACGATACCCTTTGTGGCGGTCACTGTAGCCGATAAAAACACATGGGAAGGATCAAGGATCAAATTTGTTGTGGGCGTAGTTGCGTAGATAAGGAAAGCACCTACAACCAAAAACACGAAATGAGGTATAGTCAGGATATCGATCAAATAACTTCTGATATGGTAATTCCATTTTATGAATCAAGGATAGCATCCGATTCATGAGAAACACAGCAGTGGTGAAACTCTCAACCCAATAGCATTTTGGTAATCCACTATTATATAGCATAGTTAAGCCCATTTCACAGATAGTTCTATGTCGCCGTTCAACCACACCATTTTGCTCCGGCGTCCCTGGACATGATTCTTGTAAAAGAATTCCATGAGTTTGGAGATGATCAAGAAATTCAGTTTTAACAAACTCACCCCCACAATCTGATTGAAAAATTTTTATTTTCCTTTTGAATTGTCGTTCGACATATTTCTCAAATTTTAAGTAACAGGAAAAGAATTCAGACTTGTGTCCTAAAGGAAATATCCAAGTGAATCGAGTGAAATCATCCATAAAGCTAACATAATAGCGAAATTTTTGAATAGAGAAAATCGGCACTAGGCCCCATAAGTCACAATGAATTTTTTCAAATGGTTCAGTACAAGTAGATAAAGATGCAGAGAAAGGAAGTTTTTTTTATTTTCCAATCTGGTAACTTTCGCAAACATGATTGCGTTTATTCCAAGTATCCACACGGATTAAACCTTTATTCTCTAGAAACTTGACTACTTTAGATTACGTGTGACCCAATCTTTGATGCCAAACACATTCATTAGTAGTCCTGAACCGATTTGAAAAAAATGCCATACGTGGAGCTTCCAATGCATAAAGATCACCCTTGCGACTCCCCGTCGCAATCACCATTCCCGTTCTCCTGTCCTTTATCACAAAACCAGTAGAAGAGAACTTAAAGTTAAATGGATAGTCACTAGTAAATTGACTTACAGATAAGAGATTTTTCTTCATGTTTGGAACAAGGAGAACATTATTTAAATCAATATTATCACTCCCAACTCTGCAATTCACAGTACCGAAATGTGTAATAGGTAGAATGTCTCCATTTCCAACCATCACACTATCCCTACCACAATAAGGTTTTAAATTATGTAACTTACCAGGGTCACCAGTCCTATGGGAAGTAGCACTTGTGTCAGCAAACCACTCAGCATCAAGGTGCTCATTTATATTCAATGCAACTAGTGCTTGAGGCAAATCATTTGGCTGATAAAGATGATTGAAGCGTTCCCAACAACGCAGAGCATCGTGACCTCTCTTTCCACAGATTTGACATATGGGGGGTGAGTTGGTGCGACCTCTTGGCAGTGGAACGCTGGAAAGTGTTGGGATGACGGAGGCAGGTTACCTCTGTTCTGCCCAGGAGAAGGAACTCGGTTCTACCCAGGAGAAGGTCCCCCTCTGCTGCTGCCAGCACCATTCTTATTAGCATGGGTGGCTTGGGTAAAACCACGACCTCTTGAGGAAAAATTGCGATGGGAAGATTGAGGTGTTTTTCCTTTGTTCTTGTTATTTGCTCCATTCTGACTAAAAAATGCCAGATTTCCAAGAGAGTTGTGAAATAATCAAGTGCGATTTTCATAACTTTGCAGCAATGGGACAACATCAATGTAGCTGGGGGTGGGAGGTTTAAGCATAGATGTGGTAAATGCTTCATACTGGGGGCTAGGCCATTAAGAAGCCAAGACACTTTGCTCTTATCATTAATGGACTTACCAATTGTAGCCAAACCATCACAGCAGTTCTTGAAGTGGCAGATGTAGTCATTCAAAGTGGAAAAGTTTGATCTCCGCATCATTTGAATTTCTTGGAGCAATTGAAATTCATGTTCAAACGAATTCTGGGCAAATGCATTAGTCAATGCAGCCCACATAGCACGGGATGTTTCGAGTCCGACCACAAGACCGAGAACTTCCACTGTATGTGTGCCAGTGATCCAGCCCCGTAACAAGCGATCGGACCATTTCCAATACAAGTGTTCTGGATTGTGTATCTCCTTCTTGCCATCAGCATCGGTGCCGTATGGGGAGGAGATAGTCTTGCTAGGTTCGGGCCAAGTGCCATCAATGAAACCATTAAGGTTTTGGCTTTCAATTAATCCCATAACCTGCACTTGCCAAAGCAGGAAATTTGATTAAGTGAATGGAAACAAAATTACCCACATTTAGTGTAGATGGGTAGGGGTACTGAGTCTCAACAGGAAATGAAGTTGAAGAAGAGGAAGCCATGGAAGCTAGTGGGGAAAAAAAAAAAAAAAAAAAAAAAAAAAAGGAATTCTCTATGTTTTCATAGAGAGGCTTTGATACCATATAAAAAATAACAAGTTGGGTTGAATTCTCTACCTTTTAGTGAAGGTTAGGGACAGAGTGCATTCATTTATATAGTATTTACATTGTACATCAATTAGGTAAGTCAACCATAGAGTATCAAAGGAAATTAACCTAAAAGGAATGAAAAGATTTATATACAAGGCTCCAGCAATCCGTGTATGAGTTGTATCACCTCACTCATGGGCATCAATCATGGGGTCTTGTTTATGAGCAGAGATCAAGGGATCATGATTGAATATATCTTTATTTGTATCACCGGCACTATTCATGCCTCTATCCCCATCACCATTCATGCCTTTATCACAACCACTAATCAAGGGATTGCCATGAATCATGTGACTGGAGATCTGGTGTTGCACTGTCAAATCCATTTCCTTAACACCGGAGGCACCTCAAGTAGCAACTGTTGGAAAGATGGCTACAAAAGAATACGTGGAGAACCAGCAACAAAAAATTGCTCAATTGTGTGACCATTAGGAGATGAAGAGGCCCACAGATGCATACATATCAGTGTGGAAATTGACGAGACCACCGACTACCTGCTGTAGAAAGATTTTAGCAGCAACAATAGTCTACAGTCTTCAAAGTGACACAAAAGGAGTTTTACCCCACAATCGGATGTTAAACATGACCAAGATCCGAGTTTTAAAGTGGAATACCAGAATTTAATGGAGAGGAACAACAAGAGAAAGTTCTGGGCAGGTCAAACGAAGGAAAGAGTGTTTTCCGGTATCTTGATCTTCCAGACTATTGGCTAAATTAGAGATGCAAGTCATCCCCATTATTTAATGACGTTAAGGCCAAATATTAGAAACTTGGTGGAGTTACAGCCATTGTCAATGAAGGTTGAAGCACAACAGATTCTGCCTGGAAATCGTGCAAGTCAACTTAGGACAGGGCAGCTGCAATCAGATATCGATCAAGGTCGAGGAAATGTTGTGCAGATGTCTGGAGCAACACCTAATATTTGTGAAGAAACCTAAAACAGCACCTAATTTAAAACAGCAGATATCTGGAAATGTGGTGCAGATATTGATCAAGGTCGAGGAAATGCTGTGCAGATATTGATCAAGGTCGAGGAAATGCTGTGCAGATATCCGGAGCAATACCTAATATCGTGCAGAAATCTAAAACAGCACCTAATTTCCAAGGTCATGAGAATAAAATGATTTCTTTGGAGGAAGAGAAAATTTTTCTGGAGATAGCACTACCCAAGAGAATTTATTTTTATTTTGAATTTTTCATAAAATGAACCCGTTCTAGAGTATCGGTCCCTACCACTAATCATCTAATTAATCACATAAGTTTGTTTAAATTGTTAATCCACCTATTGGTTGTTTAGATTATAAGATGTTGACTCTACTTTGCTAACTTAGCCCATAATCTAGAAGTTTTGGTAGCCAACTCTTTTTAAATGCATCTTTATGCCTTTAACCACTAAAAGGCAAAATCAAAGAGAATTTTAAAATAGCCTCTCTGTATTATAAGGGAAAGAAAGCACTAACAACAATTTGGAAACAACTTTGGGAATTATTTAGTCTCCATTTAGATCTCAGAAAGCAGGAAAATCCTAAAAACTGCTTACAAATGGACTCCCTTTTTAAGGCTTTTCCTAGCTTTTTCCTTCATGCTTTACAAAGATCCAAACAGAGGCCTAGGAGAAAGAAATTAAGAAGAATGTTATCATGGAATAAGAAAACCATGTTGAAATAAAAGAAACAGATGTTCACGGCACAGTAATTCACAAATCAATTCTAGAACTTTGCCAGCATTTGAGGAATTATTTTATGTGATATCTGTGAGAGATTTTGTCAAAATCCTTATGTGGACCACCACTATATCCATCACAAAGCATAAGTATGCAATTTCTTCCAGACTTCAGAACGCAACTAGTTCCTTAAGGGAGTGCGGTAACTTGACCATTGAATCCAAATGTAAACATGTTCATATAAAGACCAAAAAAAACCATTTTATACGTAAAAGGGAGAAAGTAATAAGAAAAGATCTCAACTCAACTCATCAAAGCCTCAATCTGGACAGTAATAGATATAACTATGGGTGTTAACAAAAGAGGAAATGAATTGCTTTAAGGGTCACATACCAACATAAGGATGGTGTGGGAGTCTTGGATGCACCAGTAGTTAACTATATCTATGAATTTATGAAAACACTATATGGTAACCCCACCCCCTCCCAGTTATCTTCCGAAGAACAAATTTCTTGATGAGACTGAGAACATGAAGCAGAGGCAACAGATAGCAAATGTGAATCTTCACTTTCTTCCTGGATTTCCGTTAATAAAACATCTAAAAATGGTGGTTCTGTTGGAAAAATATCTTTTTGATCCCTATCATTCCTCAGCAATTCCACCACTTTTGCCATTGTGGGGCGATAACTAGGTGTAGCTTGTGTGCACAATAATCCCACATGAACCACATGCAAGATCTTATCCTCCGTTGCATCATCATAGAAACTTCTATCTATTATTTTGTTGATAGTTTTAGCCTTATAATGACTCCATACCTGAATTCAGAAAAAGGGTACTAGATATATGGTTAGTCTTACAAAACAAGATCCCATCACTAAAGGAAAATTCTATTATTTCCAGGGAAAAACCAATACCATAGCTAAGAAAATTTGTCCAGGATTTGCTCCAATGCCATTGTTGCACCTCTGCCCGGTCATGATTTCAAGTACTAGTACTCCAAAGCTATATACGTCAGCTTTCACTGTTAGACGCCCATGTATGACATACTCAGGAGCCATATATCCTCTGCAACACATTCATTTTTTAGTCTAGAGATCTAACAACAAATTTCAAACATTGAACAATCTAAAAAGGGAAAGTAAGGTCACCACATGGAGAGGAAATCATTCGATTTTTTTCCCAAAACACTCAATGACTGATTCAATTTTTAGAGGGAGTCATTACCAAAGCAGGAAAAAGAAAAAAAGAGAGTGCAGAAAGTGCTACTAAAAAAATTTGAAACAACATTAATTTTTCAAACAGTAAAGATGATCACATGCATGCAGAAAAATAAATTCACCGCAAACATTATGGACAACAAAAAATAGACTCGGTTTTTCAACTTCTATGTAAGAAAGGATGTGATGAATCTATTTCCATGCGATATCCAGGTTGTGCTGATGAAATTGAATTTTAAAGCAAATCCAATTGGCCAAGTGGGATTATGATCAAACTTGAATCTGATCCAAGTATTTGGCTGATAATATAAAAGAATAAAGCCGAAAAATCACAATTCCATATCTTTAGAAGGCATTGTAAAAAATAGGTGTCTGGAATTTATATAGAAATGTTGAATTGAGTTATTGAGCTCTTACAGAGTTCCAGCTATTCCAGTGCTAAGATGAGTTTGGTCCTCTGCAAAAGATCTTGCAAGGCCAAAGTCAGTTATCTTTGGTTTAAACTTGTCATCCAAGAGAATATTACTTGCTTTTATATCTCTATGGATTATTCGGATTTCAGACCCCTCGTGGAGGTAAGAGAGGCCCTCTGCTACCCCTTGAATGATATCAATCCTCTTCTGCAAGTCTAGAAGCTTGGCTTGATCTTTTTCTGTTTCAAAGAATCAGAACCAAATTAATAAATAGTAAATTTAAAATGAAAGTAAAAAATCATCAAACATAAAAAAATCATCAAACATCAATAACACACAATTGATATGATGAAAGATTGAACTGGATCTGTCACTATTAATGACCTAAATTGGCCTATAGATTATTACCTAGTATATGATTTCGAATGTTATGATGGGATAAAGGCGATGAAAAAATGTTGCACTTAGTCATGTGACGTCCATTGAATACTTCTTTTTAAACCTCCAGAAATGACCTCATATAGTTCACTTCTTCTAAAAATCAAGCAGCACTTGCTTCCTTCAAAAATAATTTCTCATGAAAATCGCTAGGTTTATTGATCTCAAACATGATTTCGAAAACTCTAAAGAAAACTAATTTAGAAGAGCATTATAAGGTACTGTTAGATGTCATTCTTTTTCAAATTATCTTCCAAATACAAGTTATTTAAAAATTCAAACTAACAAAGAAACAGAGAATAGTCTGGGGAAGAGTAATTTTCATTAAATGTACCAAAAATAAAAAGATCCAAGCTCTTGTTGATGTAGTAATCATAAACAAGCAAGCTTTCTGGGCCATCCGCACTGCAACCTAGCAACTTCACCAGATTTTTGTGCCGTACATGGTTGATCAAATTAACTTCTTTGAAAAACTGATTGTCCCATTGTTTTGTATTTAGAAACAGTCGCTTTACTGCAACTTCTCTTCCACTGGGAAGGACAGCCTACAGCAGCATATAAAGAAAGTCAGAATTATAATATTAACTAAGTAACCAATTTTCAGGGGTTAGTTTGGTCCTACCTTGTAGACACTTCCATTACTGCCTTGCCCAAGCTTGTTTGATATATCAAATTTTTTGGTAGCCCTTCTCAACTCCCTGTATCTAAAATTTAGCCTGGTATGAGAAATGATAGCTGATAGTCCTGCTCCACAGGAAACGGCAAAAGAAATGAATAACACAGAATACGTCGTTTGACATATATGGTATTCCAAATTTGGAAATAGGACCGGAATTCTTTCTATTAAGCTCACCCTGTAATGATTTATGATATGACGTGCCTAGGTATCCCTTTGATTTCCAGATTGCAATCCCAGTCAATAGTAGGAACCCTCCAAGAACTGAACTCAGTATGATTGATAAGTTCCTACGTTTGCCTACACATAAGATTTTTGTCATCATAAGCAGTCCAAACATGATAGATGTCAATTAGAAATTTAGAATAACAGAGAGGGGACACAAATCATTACTGTATTATATAACTTTCTTTAAGAGCCATGCTGCAATTACCACCTCAGCACTTCATTTGAAGCAGAAATATCATTCTATGTTTGTCAATAAAATTTTGGCCTGGATTCCTATAATTTGTTTTCGTTCCCCAGATCTCTTAGTTCCACATTGTACATTATTAGTTCCTTAGAGTTCTAACTTGATATGTTTCTTGCTGGTTATGGGTTCATGTGTAGCATTCCAATTTTTATTCATTTATTTATTTATATATCTTTGTTTACAAAGTAAGCTGGCCATTTTATTTTATTTCTTCCTATGTGAGCTGGATTATGGCATTATAAGCCACCAAGACGAGACAGTTTGGTTTTTGTTTCCTTATCTCCTTGTATGCTTACTTATTTACTTTAGTTCTCTATTTTTAACAAAATTTGGAGCTGAAGGCAGATGATGGTGAGTGTTTTGGGATGCCAACCTAGTTGGGATTCTTTTTTCCTCTTTGATACTTTTAGCTCTCTTTCTGGATTAAAAAAGAAAAAAGAAGAAGTTAGCTGGCCATTGATTCACAGCAGCTATTCCAACCAGGCGGTTGCATTTCATAGCACAAATTTACTCTTGACAATTTTCATGAACTGTGCCATCTTGAAGCTCAACCTGTTCATGTGATATGGAGCAAATGTCAAACTTAGTTCATGGTGAGGAAACCCAACCCTGAGCTCAAAAGTCTTCATATTATAACATAGGCATATACATAAGGGAAAGCATATTTCATTGCTATAGGGAATATGCCATAGTAAATCTTCCCTTCACATAGTGCTTCCACAGTGAAATAACTCCAGTAAAGATCTTGGTCTGGGAATCTAAGAAATTCTAACAGAATGATTACCCAAAAAATGCACCACTGCACAATGATCATACAGCTATATAAATCCTAAATTTTTTTCTTGTTTCTTAGATTTTTTTTTTCAATCAGCTCCACATTTAGATTTATTGTGGGAGTAAAATAGCCAAGAATCAAAGAAGAGTAGATTTCACGGACACTTCCCAAAAACAATTTAACTACTTAGGGGGAATAAAAAAGGTTGTTTGATTGTCTTAAAACAATGCGGAGTGAAAAGCTTTCAATGTTACCTGATGAATTAGGGGCAGTCTGGTTCACATTCCAGAAAAGCTCTGTTGAATATCTCATATAACAGCCAGCATTGAGAGCCCGGCCTTCGACAGATGGAGAACACGACGAAATCGAAGAAGCAGCAGCTTGAAGGCAAGAATTGCATGTGTTCTCATCCAAGCTCTCCCAACATTGAGCAAGAGCGTATAATGTCAAACCGGAAATGGATTCTGATGCCACAGCAAACCCACTGCTCCTTCGAGAGGCTAAGCTGACACTCCCAATAACTTTTGTTAACACTTGGTTAAATCTATCGGGTTGAGAGGTGCTATTCCCTGAAGAACAGTTTGTGACACTATCTGAATCCAGACCTTGATTGAAGAATGAGAAATTCTCATAGCGGCCAAAACACCCATCAAGAAATATCCTTCCTCCTATATGGGGAAAACACTTTAGAATAGTGGACTGGAGTGTATTGAAGCAAAGGCCACAATCAGTAGTGTTAAGGTCTCCATAGCACTGAATTAGTCCAAAGACAGCGTTTGGGCCTGTGCCATCAGCAGTGATCCCAAACCCATTCTGGTTTACCTGATTGCTCATATTATACAATGCAGAAACGGCATTATTAGCAAGAACTGTACTAGAATCAGCCTGTGGCAGCCTGCATACTAAAGCAGCTATGCTTGTTCTAGGGTCAGCCATTGAAGTCCCAACAAAGGTTGATGCCATCAAGATAACAACAACCCCACTGATGAATCCTGAAAACCCCATGTCTAAAACCCAACAAAATCTAATCTCTCTTCTTGAGAAATCGGAAGAACACAGAGATCTGAGAGCACCTCTATAAAAAGACTCGAAATCAATTCCTCAACAGAAATTCATTTTTGAGAATGGGAAACTTCAATCCAGCAAGAACCCATATCCGAAAATCCTCACAAGGGCAAACCCAATGGCATAAAGGTATCTAGGTGAACCAGAGGTGACAAAACAACTCATATCCAAAGACCCAACTTTTTATCAATTTTTTTCACAAACTCATCAATAGAAATCCATTTTGAGAATGGGAAACGTCAATCCAGCAAAAACACATACGAGAAAATCCTCATATAAGCAAACCCAGTGGCGCAAAAGTATCCAAACGAAGCAGAGGAGACAAAAATGAGACCCGTCAATTCGCGCACCACCCTTCTGGAAGACCACATTGAGGTCGATATATAGAACAGGAAGGATTACTTTTTCAGACGAGTACAGCGAGAGGCACACAGAATTTCTTCACAAGACCCACCAATCCACCATTATCCTCAGAACTATTAGAGTTCGGACCCGTAATTTGGATCATGCGATAAGTTGAATGTATGCTTCCTTAAAAGTCTCATATTTTGATTGCACGTGTCAAAGTATAAATTCTTTCTTGCCTAACAATGTCCGCTTGAAATTTTCTATCAATTTTACCAATGACTTCAACGATATTTGGCATCATAACACGCGCAGACCAATTAAAATATTAAAATTTTCCTATCTAATGCTTACCATCTTAGCAAAATTATTGTGATTGCATTAATAATGGACATACGAAATGAGAGGGATTGGTATGATGACGGTTGGAAAGGAATTTTGTAAGTTGGTTTGAGTCATGAGTGGACCTCTTTCTCATTGGCCTTGTTCAAGGACATATCCATCACAAAGCTAAGTATGCAATTTCTTCCTGAAGATAGTAATAGAAAAGCACCCGCCTGCACTCCTAAGAGGAATGCGTGTAATTATCATTTCCTGATATCAAGATCACTCAAACCAAAAATTATTCTAAATTTCACTCAAGTCATGCGATATAATTTCAAGCAGCCTCTATGAAATTTTGCATTTTTATTTGACAGTGGCATACTGGAAAAGCTCTTGAATTACCACGCAACTAGTCCCTTAAGGGAGTGCGGTAACTTAACCATTGAGTCCAAAATGTAAACATGTCCATATAAAGACCAAAAAAAACCATTTGATATGTACGAGGGAGAAAGTAATGAGAGAAGATCTCAACTCAACTCAACTCATCAAAGCCTCAATCTGGACAGTAATAGATAAGTATATAACTATGGGTGTTAACAAAAGAGGACATGAATTGCTTTAAGGGTCACTTACCAACATAAGGATGGTGTGGGAATCTTGGATGCACCAGTAGCTAACTATATCTATGAAGTTATGAACACACTATATGGTAACGCCACCCCCTCACGGTTATCTTCTGAAGAACAAATTTCTTGATGAGACTGAGAACATGAAGCAGAGGCAACAGATAGCAAATGTGAATCTTCACTTTCTTCCTGGATTTCTGTGGATAAAACATCTAAAAATGGTGGTTCTGTTGGAAAAATATCTTTTTGATCCCTATCATTCCTCAGCAATTCCACCACTTTTGCCATTGTGGGGCGATAACTGGGTGTAGCTTGTGTGCACAATAATCCCACATGAACCATATGCAAGATCTTATCCTCCGTTGCATCATCATAGAAACTTCTATCTATTATTTTGTTGATAGTTTTAGCCTTATAATGACTCCATACCTGAATTCAGAAAAAGGGTACTAGATATATGGTTAGTCTTACAAAACATGATCCCATCACTAAGGAAAATTCTATTATTTCCAGGGAAAAAACCAATACCTTAGCTAAGAAAATTTGTCCAGGATTTGCTCCAATGCCATTGTTACACCTCTGCCCGGTCATGATTTCAAGTACTAGTACTCCAAAGCTATATACGTCAGCTTTCACCGTTAGACGCCCATGTATTACATACTCAGGAGACATATATCCTCTGCACCACTTTCATTTTTTAGTCTAGAGATCTAATAACAAATTTCAAACATTGAACAATCTAAAAAGGGAAAGTAAGGTCACCACATTGGAGAGGAAATCATTCCATTTTTTCCCATAACACTCAATGACTAGATTCAATTTTTAGAGAGAGTCTTTACCAAGCAGGAAAAAGAAAAAAGGAAAAAAAGAGTGCAGAAAGTGCTACTAAATAATTTGAAACAACATTAATTTTTCAAACAGTAAAGATGATCTCATGCATGCAGCAAAATAAATTCACCGCAAACATTATGGACAACAAAAGATAGACTTGGTTTTTCAACTTCTATGTAAGAAAGGATGTGATGAATCTATTTCCATGCGATATCCAGGTTGTGCTGATGAAATTGAATTTTAAAGCAAATCCAATTGGCTGGCCAAGTGGGATTATGATCAAAACTTAAATCTGATCCAAGTATTTGGTTGATAATATAAAAGCATAAAGCCGAAAAATCACAATTCCATATCTTTAGAAGGCATAGTAAATATAAAAAAATAGATGTCTGGAATATATATAGAAATGTTGGATTGAGTTATTGAGCTCTTACAGAGTTCCAGCTATTCCAGTGCTAAGATGAGTTTGGTCCTCTGCAAAAGATCTTGCAAGGCCAAAGTCAGTTATCTTTGGTTTAAACTTGTCATCCAAGAGAATATTACTTGCTTTTATATCTCTATGGATTATTCGGATTTCAGACCCCTCGTGGAGGTAAGAGAGGCCCTCTGCTACCCCTTGAATGATATCAATCCTCTTCTGCAAGTCTAGAAGCTTGGCTTGATCTTCATCTGTTTCAAAGAATCAGAACCAAATTAATAAATAGTAAATTTAAAATGAAAGTAAAAAATCATCAAACATCAATAACACACAATTGATATGATGAAAGACTGAACTGGATCTGTCACTATTAATGACTTAAATTGGCCTATAGATTATTACATAGTATATGATTTCGAATGTTTATGATGGGGTAAAGGTGACGAAAAAATGTTGCACTTAGTCATGTGACCTGCATTGAATACTTTTTTAAACCTCCAGAATGACCTTATAAAGTTCACTTATTCTAAAAATCAAGCAGCACTTGCTTCCTTCAAAAATAATTTCTCATGAAAATTGCCTAGGTTTATTGATCTCAAACATGACTTAGAAACCTCTAAAGAAAACTAATTTAGAAGAGCATTATGAAGGTACTGTTAGATGTCATTCCTTTTCGAGTTATCTTCCAAATACAAGTTCAAACTAACAAAGAAACAGAGAATAGTCTGGGGAAGAGTAATTTTCATTAAATGTACCAAAAATAAAAAGATCCAAGCTCTTGTTGATGTAGTAATCATAAACAAGCAAGCTTTCTGGGCCATCCACACTGCAACCTAGCAACTTCACCAGATTTTTGTGCCGTACGTGGTTGATCAAATTAACTTCTTTGAAAAACTGATTGTTCCATTGTTTTGTATTTAGAAACAATCGCTTTACTGCAACTTCTCTTCCATTGGGAAGGACAGCCTACAGCAGCATATAAGAAAGTCAGAATTATAATATTAACTCAAAGTAACCAATTTTCAGGGGTTAGTTTGGTCCTACCTTGTAGACACTTCCATTACTGCCTTGCCCAAGCTTGTTTGATATATCAAAATTTTTGGTCGCCCTTCTCAACTCCCTGTATCTAAAATTTAGCTTGGTATGAGAAATGATATCTGATAGTCCTGCTCCATAGGAAACAGCAGAAGAAATGAATAACGCAGAATACGTCGTTTGACATAGATGGTATTCCAAGTTTCGGAAATACGACTGGAATTCTTTCTATTAAGCTCACCCTGTAATGATTTATGATATGACCTGCCTAGGTATCCCTTTAATTTCCAGATTGCAATCCCAGTCAATAGTAGGAACCCTCCAAGAACTGAACCCAGTATGATCGATAAGTTCCCATGTTTGCCTACACATAAGATTTTTGTCATCATAAGCAGTCCAAACATGAAAGATGTCAATTAGAAATTTAGAATAACAGAGAGGCGACACAAATCATTACTGTATTATATAACTTTCTTTAAGAGCCATGCTGCAATTACCACTTCAGCACTTCATTTGCAAGCAGAAATATCATTCTATGTTTGTCAATAAAATTTTGGCCTGGATTCCTATAATTTGTTTTGGTTCCCCAGATCTCTTATTTCCACATTATACATTATTAGTTCCTTAGAGTTGTAACTTGATATGTTTCTTGCTGGTTTTGGGTTCATGTGTAGCATTCTATAAGAGCAGAAAGAAATCTGTGATTTTTCTATATTGATTGAATTGTGCAGGATTACATTTATAGAGAGATTAGTTACAATTAAGAGAGAAAAGGGGGATTGAAAGTTATCAATCCAGTAACTATAAGATCAGAACAATTTAAAATTATATAGATCAGGTTGGTGCTCAACCATTTGAAATTTGAATTGAATCCTTATCCTTAACACATTCCAATTTTTATTCATTTATTTACTCATATATCTTTGTTTGTAAAGTTAGCTGGCCATTGATTCACAGCAGCTATTCCAACCAGGCAGTTGCAGTTTCAAAGCACAAATTTACTCTAGAAATTTTTCATGAACCATGCCATCTTGAAGCTCAACCTGTTCATTTGCTAAGGAGCAAATGTCAAACTTAGTTCATGGTGAGGAAACCCCCACCCTGAGCTCAAAAGTCTTCATATTATAACATAGGCATATACATAAGGGAAAGCATATTTCATTACTATAGGGAATATGCCATAGTAAATCTTCCCTTCACAAAGTGCTTCCCCGTGAAATAACTCCAGTAAAGATCTTGGTCTCGGAATCTAAGAAATTCTAACAGAATGATTACCCAAAAAATGCACCACTTCATAATGATCATACAGCTATATAAATCCTATATTTTTTTCTTGTTTCTTAGATTTTTTTTCAATCAGCTCCACATTTAGATTTATTGTGGGTGTAAAATAGCCAAAAATCAAAGAAGAGTAGATTTCACTGACACTTCCCAAAAACAATTTAACTACTTAGGGGGAATAAAAAAGGTTGTTTGATTGTCATAAAACAATGCAGAGTGAAAAGCTTTTCAATGTTACCTGATGAATGAGGGGCAGTATGGTTTACATTCCAGAAAAGCTCTGTTGAATATCTCATATAACAGCCAGCATTGAGAGCCCGGCCTTCAACAGACGGAGAACACTGACGAAATCGAAGAAGCAGCAGCTTGAAGGCAAGAATTGCATGTGTTCTCATGCAAGCTCTCCCAACATTGAGCAAGGGCATATAATGTCAAACCAGAAATGGATTCTGATGCCACAGCAAACCCACTGCTCCTTCGAGAGGCTAAGCTGACACTCGCAATAACTTTTGTTAACACTTGGTTAAATCTATCGGGTTGAGAGGTTCTATTCCTTGAAGAACAGTTTGTAACACTATCTGAGTCCAGACCTTGATTGAAGAATGAGAAATTCTCATAGCGGCCAAAACACCCATCAAGAAAAAGCCTTCCTCCTATATGGGGAAAACACTTTGGAATAGTGGACCCGAGTGTAGTGAAGCAATGGCCACAATCAGTAGTGTTAAGGTCTCCATAGCACTGAACTAGTCCAAAGACAGCGTTTGGGCCTGTGCCATCAACAGTGATCCCAAACCCATTCTGGTTTGCCATGATTGCTCAGATTATACAATGCAGAAACGGCATTATTAGCAAGAACTGTACTAGAATCAGCGTATGGCGGCCTGCATACTAAAGCAGCTATACTTGTTCTAGGGTCAGCCATTGAAGTACCAACAAAGCTTGATGCCATCAAGATAACAACAACCCCACTGATGAATCCTGAAAACCCCATGTCTAAAACCCAACAAAATCTAATCTCTCTTCTTGAGAAATCGGAAGAACACAGAGATCTGAGAACACCTCTATAAAAAGACTCGAAATCAATTCCTCAACAGAAACTCATTTTGAGAATGGGAAACTTCAATCCAGCAAAAACCCATACAAGAAAATCCTCATATAAGCAAACCCAGTGGCGCAAAAGTATCCAAACGAACCAGAGGAGACAAAAATGGGACCCATCAATGAGACCCATAAAATTTTTCTTGTCTAGTAATGTTGACTTAAGATTCTTTATCAATTTTACCGATGACTTCAACAGTATTTGACATCGTAACACACACGGTCCAATTAAAATATTAAATTTGCTTATCAAAAATCTGATTGATGGTGACTGGCACTGCCCTTAGGAGGCTTACCATCCCAGCAAAATTATTGTGATTGCATTACCAAACAGGAAAAAAATAATGGACATACAAAATGGGAGGGATTGGTTTGTTGACGGTTGAAAAGGAATTTTGTAAGTAGTTTGGGTCATGACTCATGAGTGGACCTCTTTCTCATTGGCCCATGCTCAAGGACATATTTACAGAAGTACCTTATTAGATAGGAAAAATTGAGTCCACTGCGTGTGCGGGCCCTCATAGTTGTATTGGTGAGATGCTGCTCTGTTTTACCTCTATTTGGTTCATGGATTCTACTAAGGAAGGGAAAAAAAAATGAGGAGGAAAGAAAATAAAAGGAAAAGATACAATCATATCAAGCCAAAATTATTCCAATGCTTATTCTTCTTCTAATTTTCCATGCAACCAAATAAAGAAAAATAAAATTCTTTATATATTTTTTTTTTTTTCCTTCATAAAGTCTGCAGACCAAATACAGCGCGCCTTAAAGAATATTTTGCTTGATTCCCAAATAGGTGTACTGCATAATTGGACAGAGGAATTCCCAAGATTCAAGAATTTAATATGGAGTACAAAATTTTATTCTTTCCTTACACACTTTGTTTGATAACAATTTACATTTTAGAATCTATTTTGAAAATTTTCAAAAATTTTGTTAATCAAGATAATTTTTTTTTTTTTAATAACATTTCCAATGAGCCCTTTCTTATATTTAAAAGAGAATATTAACAATAACTCCTAATAGGCGACAAGTTTTAACAATAACCCTATCACAAGGTTTGTCCCACATTGGAAAACTTTGAATTTCTAAGTGAATTCATATACACATACTTTGTACCTATGATTTGAGCCCAAAGGACACCCAAGTTTTGTGAGGGAAGAAGACCTAGCCAATATTGGGTTTGGACCCAAAAACACATACACTCGCCAGCACCGAACCGAGTCGGGGCAGGCCGGGTGGGGTGGGGTGGGGTCAAGAAGACTGACTCATGTGTGTTATTTTTTAAACAAAATTTATTTTTGCTAATTAAACAGTCATGACCATAAGACGCGTCTGATCAACGTGCCTTATGACTGTTCTAGAGAGTCACATCAGTCAATCATTATATATACTGCATTTTCGCAGTCAATTAGAGGTTAATCATCAGATTATATTTTTTGCATTATTGAGTCGTCGTTAGAGAGAGAGTAAGGACACAGTGGAGTTCACCAGACGCAGAAATTGCAGTGCTTCTTCTATGCGTGCAGATCATTATATCCTGGGAGGCAGACGTCTGTGAGACTCAAAGCACCAAGTGAGGGGCAAAATTTGTCTTAAGGACATAGCGTCAAACGCTAGCCTTGATCAATCCGGTTATGTTTTTATTACCTTATGTATTTTGTAAGTTTGTGAATTTCCAGAATTTATTTAGGTTTATTTCTGTTTTATATGCATACTGTTTTGACAGAATTACATAAGCAATTACATACAAATTTTCCAACATTTTTATTTACAATTTAGGGGTCTTGATCTTAAAGAAGGATACAGCACTGGCGAGTGTTCGTGAGGGAGGCGATGGGTCAACGCCTCGCCGGTGGTGGGTTCTAGCCCGTCGCTACTGCTTCTTCCTATCTCCTTCTCCGATTTCTTTTTTCCTTGTTTTTTTTTTGTTGTTGTTTTCTGAGATCTACCACCTCCATGGTTTTGGTGTGCTGGTGTGAAGGGAGTGGGATTGGGAGATGGTGGGGGAGGTGGTGCGGCAGGGATGATTTCATTAGAGAGGGAGCTGGAGTTGGGGTTTTGGAGGGGGCTAAAACAAGTGCCAGCGGTGGGTTCTTTTGGGTTTCAAGAATGGCAGGGAGATGGCATAGGGCAAAACACAGCATTTTTGGGCGATTTTGGGGTAACGGTGAGATGTGTCATTAATGGTACATTTGGGAGCCAAAACGCAATTGAATGGGGTCTGGGGTCATTTGGGAGCCAAACGCAAAAAAAAATTAAAAAAATCTAAAGAAATGAAAAAAAATTTGTTCCACAAGCCACACTTGATCTATTAGTTGACCAATACACACTTGATCTATTAGGTTTATGTGGAATCTCATATGATATGAGCATTGGATGAAGTCTCAATTAGATCATATGGTATATCATGGCATCTCCACTAGTTAAGAATAGAAGCTAACATATGCTTTTACTACTCGAGAAATTCCTTTTACACAAAGGTGGAAACATATGGCTAGGCTGCAAGACCATTGGCAATGAATCACTTAAGTGAGAATTAGCTTCATTATGCTAATACAACCTTTGGTTGGGCGAATTATGCTAATGGAAACATATTGTTAGGCTGTAAAATCATTGGCAATTAATCACTTAGTTAGGATTAGCTTCATTGCAGCTAATACAACCTTTGGTTGGTTGAATTATGCTAACTTCACCTATAATCTTGTTGTCTTGGTACCTAATCTTTTTAAATTATCATCTTTATGCCTTTTGACTGTTACAAGCAATCTAAAGGAGAAGTCTAAAATTAGTCTCTCTATATATTTGGTTCAAGCAGATCTACTTGCTTCATCATTCCTAAAAATCAAGCAGCTTTCGGTTGATAAAAAGAACTAGCAAAATGATTTGTAGTGGCAAATTTAAGATTTGGGTTCAGGAGTTTGTGAAGAAAACTATAAAGAATACTAACGACAATATTCAAGAAAAAAATTAGGGAGAAAATTGTTGCATATTTAGAATATCGAGAAGGATGTCCACACAAAGCCTCAATCTGAGAAATTATTAATATAAATAAAACTATGGGAGCGAAAAGACTGCTTCAACGGACACTTAATCAACATAAGAACAAGAGCTGCAGCAATAGTTAATTATATCTCTGTATTTATGAATTCTATGCATGATATCTTCACACCCGCTGGATCATCTACCATAGATCAAACTTCCTGATGATCCTGGCGACTTGGGAGAAGATAGCAAACGCAAACCTTCGCTTTCGTCCTGGATTTCCGTCGCTAAAATGTCTAAAAATGGTGGTTCTGTGGGAAAATCGTCTTTCTGAACCCTGTGACTTCTCAGCAGCTCCACCACTCTTGACATTTTGGGGCGATAACAGGGTGTAGCTTGTGTGCACAGTAACGCCACATGTACCACATGCAACATATCATCCTTCATTGCATCCTCATAGAAACTTCTATCTATAATTTTGCTGATTGTTTTAGCCTCGTAATGACTCCAAATCTGGATTCAGAATAACAATACTAGTTGGTTAGCCTTGTAAAAACAAGATCATGTTTTCACTGCATGGGAAAATTGTAATAAATTCTATTATTACTCGGTAAAAAACCAATACCTTGGCTAAGAGAACTTGTCCAGTTTTTGCCCCAATGCCATTGTTGCACCTCTGCCCAGTCATGATTTCAAGTACTAGTACTCCAAAGCTATATACATCAGCTTTCTCCGTCAGATGCCCATGTACAACATACTCATGGAGCCATATAACCTCTGCACCACTTTCTTCTTTTAGTCTAGTTATGCTAAATATAAATTTCAAAACATTGACCAATCTAAAAAGCGAGACTAAGGTCACCACATGGGATGAATTCATTTCTATGGGATATCCAAGTAGCGCTGACAAGACGAGTACTAAGACGAATCAAACTAGCCCCATGGGATTTATGACCACAACTAAAATGAATGTGATGCAAGTATTATAAAATAATAAAAAGAGGAAAATCTTAGAAGGCATCATAAAGATAAAACGACAGATGACTGGAATGTATATAGACATCTTGAATTAAATTATCAAAGCTCTTACAGGGTTCCAGCTATTCCAGTGCTAAGATGCGTTTGGTCCTCTGTAAAAGATCTTGCAAGGCCAAAATCAGTTATCTTGGGTTTAAATTTGTCATCCAAGAGAATATTACTTGCTTTAATATCTCTATGGATTACTCGGATTTCAGACTCCTCATGGAGGTAGGATAGGCCCTCTGCCACCCCTTGAATGATATCAATCCTCTTCTGCCAGTCGAAAAGCTTGGCTTGATTTTCATCTGTTTCAAAGAATGACAAGCAAATTAAGAATAGTACAGTTGAAAATGAAGGAAAAAAAATCATCAAATGTCAGTAACACAAATGTTTTGATGTAGGACAGAACTGGGACTGTCACTATTAATGACAGAGTAGATATGGAAGGATAAGGGCAAAAATAATGTACTTAGGCATGTGACTTTGCCTGAATACATCTCTTTAAACCTCCAAAAATGACGATATAAACTTGACTTGTGACTTTGACTGAATTCATATCTCTTTAAACCTCCAAAATTGGCCTTATACGTAAATTCTCCAAAAGAGCAAGCAGCACATACATCTTTTACGAAATTTTCCCTCTTGGAAATCAAAACTCAAACATGATTTAGAAACCTCTAGAGAAAACTAATTTAGAAGAACATTATAAGTTTCTGTGAGAAGTCGTTCTTTTTTGACATATCTTCCAAACAAAGCACCATTTAAATATTCAATTAACAACGAAACAGACAATTTTCAGGAGGATAGTAATCTTCATGAGATGTACCAAATATAAAATGATCCAAGCTCTTGTTGAAGTAGTACTTATAAACAAGCAAGCTCTCTGGGCCATCGACACTGCAACCCAACAACTTCACTAGATTTTTGTGCCGCACCTGGTATATCAGATTAACTTCATTGAAAAACTGATCAACCCATTGTCTTGTATTATGAAACAATCGCTTTACTGCAACTTCTCTTCCATCAGGAAGAACACCCTAGAGCAGCACATAAGGTGAGTAGAAGAATTATAATGTCAACTCATAATAACAAATTTTCGGGTGTTAGTTTAATCCTACCTTGTATACAGATCCAAAGCTGCCTTGACCAAGCTTGTTTGATAAATCAAAATTGTTGGTGGCCCTTCTCAACTCTTGGTATCTAAAATTTAGATTGGAGTGAGAAAGGGAAGCTGATAGTCCTGATCCATACAAATCTGAAAAAGAAATGAATAACACAGAATTCCTTGTTTGCAAGAAACTTGTATTTCAAATTTGGAAATATCATTAGAATTCTTTGTACGAAGCTCACCTTTTAAATATGAATTCGACCTGCCTAAATATCCCCTAGCTTTCCAGAAGCCAATCCCAGACAAGGCTAGAAACCCACCAAGAGCCTGAACCCAGTATGATCCATAAGCTCTTATGCGTCCCTGCACACAAGATTTCTGTCATTATAAGTGGGCTAAGTGGCTAACCATAAAAGAGATTAATTAGATTAGAAGAGAGAGAGAAATCATTGCTGTATTTTATGACTTTCTTTTAGAACCATGTCGTAGTTACCTTTGGCTTGGATTCCTCTCCTTTATTTGTTTCCAGGATCTCTTATTTCCATATTGTAGATTACAGAGTTAAAAATTAATATGTTTCATCCAGGTTTTGGGTCCAGCCATGGCATTCAAACATCTGTTTTTTATGTACCCCTGGCATCAATTTCTTTTATATCCTCAATTCTTGATTACCATACTGTGTATCAAGATCCACTTATTCCCTATTAAATTCTTATGTCTTTCAGCCATGTGATAAGGAATGATAATTGTTTAATGGAGTTGTGATGCGAACTTTTTAAACCGACATTTTCATTTTTCATGGTTCATAGGAAGAGTTATAGTTATTAAACTAGTTTATAACCCGTGTGTTGCACGGGGGAAGTTTATAAAAATAAATATTATGAAAAATAAAAATTATATATATATATATATATATATAGCACTGATCAGGTCAGTATGTGTTGATATAAGTTATATCAGTATCATGCATTGGGGGTTGTACCCCTTACATTGGCGCAATGTATCCCTTAACCCATTAATGCATGAGGTACAACCCCCAATGCGGGTGTTGATATAATTTATATTAGCATATGCTTACCTGATCATCATCTTATATATAGATATATAATACACACTCGTAATGATAGTTTAGATGGCAAAGAATTACGGCTCAAGAATCAAGTTTCGAGTTCGTGTCTTCATTCCCTCATTATTGGATGCATAGACTTGCGAATAGTTTGTACATCATGTGGGATTAGTTTGGGCTTAACGGTTTGAGATATTCCTTATTTAGTAAAAATGTATTTGAACAATTTTTTAAGCACTTTTATTGTTTTATAAGTAATTTGTACCATTTTCTATGCATTTTCACCGTTTCCATATAATGATTCTCTTCTTAATTATAACTTAAGGGCACATGTTAAGGATATTATCAATCAACTTGCTACAAATTTGTATACACGTTTTAAAATGACTACCACTTTCCTTTGTTTGCTATTTAGTTGGGAAGTGAGAGAGGGAGAAAGAAAAAATTAGAGAGAGAGAGAGAATGGGTGGAGCAAAAAAGGAATGAAAAGAAGATAAGAGAACATATACATCTTTTCAATTTTAGGTAATAAACCATCTGAAGAATTTGATTAAAATAATTTTTTTTTTTGTCGAAGACAGATTAGGAGAATTTAAAGATTTCGACATGTCGTTTTTTTTTTTAATCATTTTTTCCTCTAACTATCTCTCTTTCTTATTATGACTATTTATAATTTTATACGTTCAATTTTTTGGAGAGAAGATGAATAGGTATAAAGAAAACGAATAAATATGATAGTTTACATAGTTTGGGATGAATATTGTATAGTATAGGTTTTTCAATTCTCTCACATAAAAACAAAGAGATATATGATGAATACCAAGTGACAATTTACTTACATGAAAAAGAGTAGTGAACACCAAAAAAAAGTTTTTCCTCAAAAAACTTTTGTTTGGTATTAAAATAGAAAGTAGTCACTAAAAAAGCAATTTCATAAAAGTCACTAAAAGTAACTTTTTGAAAAAATTACGTTTTAGTGATCAACTTTCAATATAATATGAAAAAAAATAAATTAGTAGTCATTTCACGCATGTATATAGTTAAGTTGTAGCAAGTTGACAGATTACATCCTTTATTGGTATTAAGTTATAAAAGGATCACTAAAAGGTAATTTTTCAAAAAAATCACTGTCGAGCATGTGATTTAGATATAAAAAAAGAAAAAAAAAAAAAAAAAAAAAGCTGACGCGTGGCAGCTACAAGAGGACCATTCCTCCGTTTTAGATATATATAATAGATGTTAAGAGAGTCATCTGTTACAACCATTTAAAGAGTCATGTCTAGTTTTGGTAAAATGAGTAATTAGGGAGTGGGAATACTAAATGACTGCTTAGGAGAGCAAAGAGGGTCATTAATGATTGTAATTATGAAGTCCTGAATGAAATCAGTATAAAAGGGGCAGAACCCTTAGCCTACTGCAACAAATTTTCAAAATTGATATTGCATTCTTTACCAAAGTAGTTTCGGAGATATGCTTCTCACAGCTGGTTCATATCATTTAAGGCTTTACCTAGATTTCCCTTTAGAAATCATGGCTCCAACGGAGATTACAGAAGTAACAATCCTTACTTCGTACTGTATGTGGATTGTTTCTCTCTCTCTCTCTCTCTCTCTTAGTGGAATCAGAGCCTGCTTCTCCAGATCTGTGATTCTTGTGGATCTATAGCTGGCATGGGAGCAACTTAGAGTGAAATCAAGAGAATCCAGAGGCACCTCAAGTAGCTACTGTTGGAAAGATGGCTACAAAAGAATACGTGGTGAACCGGCAACAACAAATTGCTCAATTGTGTGACCATTAGGAGACGAAGAGGCCCACAGATGCATACATATCAGTGTGGAAATTGACAAGACCACCGACTACCTGCTGTAGAAGGATTTTAGCAGCAACAATAGTCTTTAGAAGAGTCTTCAAGTGACAAAAATGGAGTTTTACCCCACAATCGGATGTTAAACATGACCAAGATCCGAGTTTTAAAGTGGAATACCAGAATTTAATGGAGAAGAACAACAAGAGAAAGTTCTGGGCAGGTTAAATGAAGTAAAGAGAGTTTTCCAGTATCTTGATCTTCCATACTATTGGCTAAATTAGAGATGCAAGTCATCCCCATTATTCAATGACGTTAAGGCCAAATATTAGAAACTTGGTGGAGTCACAGCCATTGTCAATGAAGGTTGAAGCACAACAGATTCTGCCTGGAAATCGTGCAAGTCAACTTAGGACAGGGCAGCTGCAATCAGATATTGATCAAGGTCGAGGAAATGTACGTTGTGCAGATGTCTGGAGCAACACCTAATATTTGTGAAGAAACCTAAAACAGCACCTAATTTAAAACAGCAGATATCTGGAAATGTGGTGCAGATATTGATCAAGGTCGAGGAAATGCTGTGCAGATATTTGGAGCAATACCTAATATCGTGCAGAAATCTAAAATAGCACCTAATTTCCAAGGTCGTGATCAGGGACATGGATGTGGGGTAGCGAATATTGCTCTCTATTCACTTTAAGTGGAATCAGAGCCCGCTTCTTCAGATCTGTGATTCTTGTGGATCTATGGTTGGAGTGGGAGCAACTTAGAGCGAAGTCAAGAGAATCCGGAGGACCTCGAGTAGTAACTGCTGGAAGGATGGCTACAAAAGAATATGTGGAGAACCAGCAACAACAAATTGCTCAATTGTGTGACCATTAGGAGACGAGGAGAGTACAAATGTGAGAGCAAGCTCTTGACAAAGAGTAACCAATTGCAAACACTACAATGGAAACAATGGATTCCAAATTGCAAACACAAACTACCCAGAGCAATTCCATAGACAGTACAAACCCAAAACTCTAAGAAACACTAACCCTAAAGTCAATATCCCTTAGTTCCAAAATAAAAGCCATCTAACAAGAGCCTTCACAAATCTTTGATTCCACCCTCATAGAAGCCAAACCAGCAAGGGTCACTACCAAATTCCCATTGCCCACCTTCAAAAGCCATGGCAAACACTCCAGCCAAAAGTCACTCTTACGCAACTGTGAGAGCAAACTCTTCATAAAGAGTAACTAGCCTCACGCCCAATACCCCCAAGAGCAAGGAAAACCCCCCACTCTGAGCTAGAAAGCTAACTTCAAACTATAACGTTGGATGCTACACAAGGGAAGGCATATTTCATTGTTACAGAGAAATGCAAAAATGTAAATCCCCATGAAATAACTCTAGTAAAGATCTTGGTCTTGTAATCTGAGAAATTCTAACAAAATAAACATCCAAAAATGTTTCATTTTGTTACGATCATACAAATAAGCTTTCTCTTTGTTTCCCCATTTAGGCTGTGTATGGATGGAGAGAAATGGAGAGAAGAGAAAAGAAGAGAAGAGAAAGGAAAAGAAGGAAAGAGAAATAAGAAAAAATAACTCTCTCCATCCTATTTGGTTAGTAGATCTCATTTAATGAAGAGAAAAAAAGAAAAAATAATCATAATTACATAATTACCCTATTTTCTATATTAAACAAAAGTTGTATGGAGGTATAATTGTCATTTCATTACTTAATAATTAATTTTCTCTTCATTTCTCACCAAATCTCTCCAATTTAGAGAGAAATATAAAATGTCTCATTTTCTCTCCATTTCTCTCCATTTCCTTTCTCTTTTCTCTTAACTTAACAATCCAACCGAGATAAATGGGGAGAAAGTTATTTTCCTTTTTCTTCTCTTCTCTCCATTTCTCTTAATCCATATATAGCCTTAGTTTCTTGTGGGTGCAAAATAGCCAAAAATATACTAAAAAATCTTGGATTTCACTGCATCTCCCAGAAACAATCTAATCATTTAATTGAAGCAACTAAACTTTCAAACAAACAGAAAAGGGTTGGTAGATCGTTCTTAAAACAATGAGGAATGAAAAGTTTTCAACGTCACCTGACGAATTTGTGGCGGTCTGGTTTAAATTCCAGAAAAGTTCCGTTGAATATCTCATATAACAGCCAGCAATGAGAGCCCGGCCTTCGACAGGACGGAGTACATGACATGATTGAAGAAGCGGCGGCCTGGAGGCAAGACTTGCATGTGTTCTCATCCAAGCTCTCCCAACATTGAGCAAGAGCATATACTGTCAAATTGGAAATGGAATTTGATCCCACAGCAAACCTGTTACTCCTTCTAGAGGCTACACTCACACTCCCAATAACTTCACTCAACACTTTGCTTAACCTATCAGGTTGGGAGTAATTCTGACTAGAAGAACAGTTTATAAGAGTAGTTGAATCGATACCCTGAGTGAAGAATGAGTAGTTCTCATAACGGGCGTAACACCCATCAAGAAAAAGCCTTCCTCCTATTTTGGGAAAACACTTTGGAATACTAGACCGAATTTCAGAGAAACAAAGCCTACAATCAATAGAGTCTAGGTCTTTGTAGCACTGAGACAGGCCAAACACAATATTGGGGCCTTCGCCTACAACAGTGGTCCCAAAACCATCTTGGCTAACCATAGAGTTCAGGTTTTCCAGAGCAAGAATAGAGTTATTAGCAAGAGCTGGAACAGATAGAGCGTCCGACGAATTGCAAGCAAGACCAACTAACTTTGTTCTAGGGTCGGCCATTGAAGTCCTAACAAAGCTTGATGCCATCAAGATGAGAACAATCAACCTGATGAATCCTGGAAAACCCATGTTTAAAACACCCCAAAATCTACTTTATTCTAGAGAAATCTGAAGAATACGAACATCTGAGAACACCCATATGAAGTTATAACACTATCCCATCCAAAATCACACCAAATTCAGAACTGAATTTCAAATTCTCACTGTAAAAAGACCAACTTTTTTCACAGATTCCTCAAGAGAAATCCATTCTGAGAATGAGAAACTTCAATCTAGCCCCCTCTGAAACAATCACATTCAGGTTAAATTTGTGGAGAAAGAAGGCCCTATTTTTCAAGAGCACTCACTAAAGTGACAGGCATAACTTTCTTCACACAACCCACCAATACCATGTTTTCCTCGTAAAAAACTTGTACTTGTAGCGTGGAAGT
Organism: Liquidambar formosana; assembly: GCA_039720395.1. Lineage (NCBI taxonomy): Eukaryota > Viridiplantae > Streptophyta > Magnoliopsida > Saxifragales > Altingiaceae > Liquidambar > Liquidambar formosana. Next base: position 27,794,784 of record CM077828.1, read on the forward strand.
AGAGAGACCCCCAAAGGGCAATAACTTTTTCGCCTGCTTTGCGTGATAAATGTTGAAACGAAGGAATGCGCAGAAAAGGTAGATTTGACCCATCTTTCGCAAGAGTCTAAAAGCTGCTAGAAAGACCGTAATTTGGGACTTTGGAATCATCATTAAGTGCCGTGTCATCAAAGCTGAAGCAGGAGGCTTTGAATTCTGAATTTTTGGCTGCTGTCATGGTGGGAAGAGAACTTTGGTTGTTGAATTGTTGAAACTTATCCAAATGAAAAAAGAAGAAGTAAGAATTGATTGAAAAGCCTTTTGCTATATAATATTCTAATCGGGTATTATACCTGTTTTCTTCTCGATGAGGCAGTTCAAGTACGTATCTATAGAGAACCACGACAAACCCCCCAACCTGTCACGTGTACCACACGTGGGATGGATTTGATTTTGGCGTGTGGAGTATTATGCATCCCTTATAACATCATAATCCTAATTATTATTTCTGAAAGTGAAATGTAGGAAAGTGAAAGAAAAGGAAAAGAAAATAATAATGTTAGGAATTGGATTCTCCATTTTCATTTGGTTTATTAGAAAGTTATATATATATATATATATATAATATATAATTATGTTTTTTTCATCTTCGTTTGGTATATAAGAAAAGGGCCAAGGCTATTGCCACCACTCAAAATACTCTAAGCCCCCCACTAATTAAATCCCCTCATATTTTACTGAAAGCACCCCCTTATCTTCCTAAAATACCCTTAAGAAAAAATTCCCTAATATTTTTCCACCCCACCCCCAACCTATTCGGATCTATTAGTAAGAACAAAGTATATATGTTTGGACTTATTAATAAGAACATATTATATATGTTCGGACTTATTAGTAATAACAAAGTATATACGTTCGGCTTTATAGAAAAGAACAATATAAAAATGTTCGGACCTTTAAAACCAAACATTTATTACTTGTTCTGACTTATAAACACGAACACTTAAAATCTATTCATAATTACATATACGAACAATTCTCAATTATTGTATGGTTAAGTTATTTGGTGTTTTAAAATAGAACAACACAACTTTGTTCAGATTCCTATAGGTGAACAATATCCATTTGTTCGGAGTTACATAACTGAATAATATCCATTTGTTCGGAGTTGAAAAACGGAACAAAATAACTTTGTTCGGACTTAGAAGTCAGAACGCATTAAAAGAGTTCGGTGTTATAGAAATGAACATTGTAAACATGTTCGGAGTCAAAAAACTGAACAAGACGAAATTCAACATACGAAAAACTGAAGTTAAACTCAATAAAAAGTGTATAAATACTTAGCTTTTGATTACTAATATCATCTTTATCGATGCTTTTCTTGTCCATTATTCAATATAACATGAGAAACACTAATTTTTCATGTAAATATGGATTTGGTGTCAAGGTTGTTAGGATTTGTCAGAGCATAAAATCTATAGATGGTGGAATGTTTTTGGAGTTGGGGGTGGAGTGGGGTGGGGATAGGAAATTTTTAAAGTCTTTAAGTAGACATGTCCTTATTGGTAAATTTACATTTAGATATAAAGAATTTTACGAATAATTTAAATATTGGGGGGTTTAAAGTATTTTGAGTGGTGGCAATAGCCTGACCCATAAGAAAATTATAAAAAAATATAAGCATAAACTTTTCAACGACCTTTTTATCTTGTAAAAAATGCGGAATGTATTTTGTGGGAAATCTTTTCATGCAAGACATAGTTAATGGGTAATTAATGATGAGGTCACTCCCCGTGATCAAATGTAAAAAAAATATAAGAAAGTTCACTTTCATTTCTTTTCATTTCCCATCAACCAAACAAGACCCGTGTTGTGGAATGCCATTTTTAATCGGTCTACTCTTGCGCTTTCCTTTCTTTCTTTCTTTTTTTTTTTTTAATGGATTGTTAGGCATTAAAATTAAGCAATATAGTCAATTACATCACGAGGGTAGGAATATACCCTTAACGTCGGCAACAAAGCTGAGCAACCTTCCAAATAGGAGGAGCATCAAAAAGAGTACAATTAAACCCAAAAAAAACTCCTTTCTTTGCAATGATATCAACACATCTGTAAAACTCACGATACCTATATTGAATATAAACTTTCTCAAACTAGTTCATTAGGTATCTACAATTACAAATTATGATACTCAAGAGATGAGCATCCAAAATCTAGTGATGAACTAACACAACAACTGCATTATCATCCTATTTCCACTTATAGTTTCCTGATAATACAAGTTAGTACAATTTCCAACCCATCACGTAACCAAGGCACAAGTCAGTCTCCGGTCCCCCCCAAATGCCATTTCTTTGTTTCCAGGAAGGCTGCCCCGCAAGACTTCACAAGAGAAATTGGGCAAAGTTGTCTCATCCACTGCCCCAAGTGCTTCCGTCAATGGTATTATTTCTCGAACAATGAACCAACATCAAGTTTGTCTGGTCCTTTTGTTTTTTTTTTTAATCCATAATTGACTAGAGTTCATCCATATTGTCTGGTCCTTATGCGAAATTTAAGGCAAAAAGAAGAGGAGACTGGAGAGACACAGGAAGACTTCAAATCGTATGGTCACTGATTCCCTAGCTGGGACCCATCTAGTTGGTGGGTCCTCCACATTTGTCATAACATATGCCAGGCATATATTTACTAGAGGAGCCCTCCCTGGTTTGTGGAAAAAAAAAAAAAAAAAAAAAAAAAAAAAAAAAAAAAAAAAAAAAAAAAAAAAAAAGAAGAAGAAGAAAGAAGAAGAAGAAGAAGAAGAAGAAGAAGAAGAAGAAAGAAAAATTATAGGGGTATCACATTCGTTTGATTCAACGAATCCATTGAAATACAAGTTAAGGCCACCTTCACTCCATGTCTCTATATGAGTTAACAATCTGAGTTAAGCTTAGTTGCAAGATGCTTGTAACTAGGTAAGGGGCAGGCAATAGGTCCCTACCTTCAAAGTTGGGAGCTCTCTCAGTTGGTGAAACTGGCCAGAAGCCCAGAAGGAACACAGACCATGCTGTATTAAACACGGTGTTGGCATTTAAGGGCCTGGCAGGACCACTGGCATGATAGACCCAGCAACAAGGGCCTTACTGAAGGCCCGGCTATTGCCACCCTCGCTGGCCCCCCACTGATTTTTAACCCTCTGCATTTTTTATACACACTCTATTAAAGTACAAAAATACCCCTAACCAAATAAAATATTATTAGGCAAATTCATTAGTAAACCCTCCCCCTACCCCCCATTCAGTCTTAGGAAACCCGAATAATATTTATATTGTCAATTGTTTAAAATTGAACATTCATATATTCAGCGATCGCATAGAACTGAACATATTTATAATCTTTGGTTGTATAAAATTGAACTGTATGTATTAGCAACTTAATAATTCAAAAGGACATGTTCGGTCATGTTAAACCAAACATGTGTACATTGTTTGACCTTATAATACCGAACATTACTATATTATTTGGATAACCAGTGGCAAACAAGCTCGAATCTATATTAAAAAAAAGAACGATTTTGCTTACTTTCAACTCAAAATCTATATCTCATTGCTGCCAATATCATCCCAAATTACTCCTTCCTCATCCATTGCTCATAAAAAACGTAAAAGCCACTAAAAATGGGAGCTTTTATGAATTTTTGCTTAGGGGTGGTTGTGAGAGCTAGAGTGAGGGATGAGGTCATGAAGATGATACATTAACTTGTGATAGAATGATAGAAGTGAGAGATGAGGTATATTATGTTAGGTTTGGGTGGGAGGTAGGAGTAAAAATGCATTTAGGTTTTCAATACTAATGTCCTTTTTGATAATTTTGACTAACAGTATTTCTAATAAAATAAAATGGGAGGGCTGTTGATCAAAATGGGGGGTTGCAATAGCCATTCCCCCTTACTGAATTCCCATAGCCCATCCTCAAAAGCCATGGCAAACACTCCCAGGAAGAAGCCCTCTGTGAGAAAACTCTATACGAAGTGTGACTAGCCAAGAAACCAATTAAGAAGACATTGCGAAAGAATGGAAAGCAAGCGCCAAAAAAAAAAAAAAAATATTGGCAAGAATTCTGGACATAATTTAGGCTCCATTTGAATCTTGGAAAGCGGGAGGGGAAGTGTGGGAAAATCCTAAAAAATGCTTACAAATTGGATTCCCATCTTAAGCATGTTTAAGCTTTTCCATTTCGTTTCCTTCATGCATTATGGCAATCCAAACTGAAGCTTGGGAAAAAGAAAAGAATGTTACAAGGGAAAAGGCAATAGAACAAAAAGAAACAGGTGTCTTTATTAATTCAAGTCAACTCTAGGATTTTGAAGAATGTTCTGATATTTGTGATTCATTCATGAGTTGCCTGAATTATATGTTGCAAATTTCACCAACCTTAGATGAAAATCTAGAGCTTTGAAAATTTTGGAGATATTTGCCGAATGACTCATGTTGGTCACCTGCATATCCATCACAAAGTATAACTAATGCAAAGTTGTGACTAGCTGCATGAGAAAAAATAACAGACTTGAGTATCAGTCTTCTCTAGGCTTGTAAAGCCGTAAAGTCCTCTGTTTTTTTTTTTGCCCGAAGTTAGAGGTAGGAAAAGCATTTGGTTGCCCTTGTAAGAGGGACACATGTAATTACCATTTCCTAATATCAAGAACATCCAAACCAGAGACAAGCAAAAAATTTCACTCGTCATGCAATGTTAGTTTCGATTCCAGGCAGCTCCAATAAAATTTGCTTTTGTTTATCTGATTAAGAGGAGGTTCCTTCTCTGGACAGTGATAAAAAACAATCAAGACTGGGATTAAGGAACTCCCTAACATTAAATTTTTGTAAACATGAACCAAATCAATGCAAATGAAACCGAAGAGATGTTTCCAAAACTTAAAACCATCTCATGTCTTCTCCCAACCTATAAATGCCCCTCTTCTCGACCTTAAACCACATCCCAAAAATCCCTATCCAACCAACACAGAGAGATCAACCCCGGCCCTCAATTAATCAGCATGGCAAGGTTCAATAGCTTCTGCATCATCGTGGCCTTCTTCTTAGCCAGCGGGGCCTTCATGGTCTCACCTGGTCTCGCAAGAACCCAAGTCATCGAGCAATCCATTGTCCCTGCATCCAAAGAAAGTGATATATTTCCACCTGCACCTTCTATTGATGATTTCTCCGATGATGAAGGCGACATGGCACCAGAGGCTGCACCAGAATTGCGTGATTATTTGCACAACTGTGCAGCAAAGTTGACCGATGAATGCGGGGAAGAGATTTTCACTAGCATATTCAAGAGCGGGGCTTATTCCGACGAGTGTTGCCGCAAATTGGTGGTGATGGGAAAACCTTGCAACGACGCCATGGTGAGATTTATTGTCTCAATACCGGAGATGAAAGTGAATGCTTCTGAAATCCTGCCAAAGAGTGAGCAAGTCTGGCATAAATGTGTTTCAATTGCAGCAGCTCTGGCACCCAACCCTTCTCCTTCTTCTTAAAGAGATTGTATTAGCTTTGTGTTGCATTTGTGTTTCACATACCACAATCATACCAATATAAAATAATATCTTTACCCCCAATTTTTGTTTTTTTATTTATTTGGGAAATGATATCTCTGGAGTGTTTGCAACCATTTTGCACCTGCTTTAATATCACAATTTTCATCTCTAACGACACATGCTGCAAAGCATTGAGATGGCACCCACCGGCCACCACTGCCTCAAAATTCTTCTTGATGAAGTCATGAAGCCCCCTAGTGGTCCGTCCTCTCTACTGTAGAGAGAATGATGGAGCAACTTCAGGTCTAGCTAGCCTCTGATACAACTTTTAACCACCAAATGTTTTCCAATCTACTTGAAATCTGGTTTTGTAAAATCCACGACTATATTCAAAAATCCCTTTATTCCTACAGTTCCACACACTATTACAAAATTGAATTGTTCTCTTTCTTCTTCTTCCATTTTTTTTTTTTTTTTTTTTTGTACAATGGGAGGAGTTCAAACCCCTATTCTATTCTATTCCCTACCTTTTTCCCCACCCTCTTTTACTATTAGGTTAATCCCAATGACTTAATTGTTCTTAAATGAATGGTTAAACGGGTATTTGATACAGGTTACAGGTGGAAATTTGTTGCATTATTTCTAACACCAGTTACAATACACAGGTTACAGGTTACCAAATTGCTGTATTATGTAAATTATAGTGTGTTTGAATGTAATATAGGATTACCACTGGCAATAACCCCTTACTAAATCAATCATTTTATTTTCAAAGACAGAAAGTAATGAGTAGGGCTCTCAACTCAACCTGTCAAAGCCTCAATTTGAGTAATACAGTAATAAATAGCACTATGGGAATTCAGAAAAGGGGCAAAGTGTTCGTCTTAATGATCACTTACCCACATAAGGAAAAGAGTTACAGCACCAGTTAATTGTGTCTCCGTATTTATGAATACTATACATGACATCCTCACACCCTCTGGGTTATCTTCCACACAAACTTCCTGATGATCCTGAAAAGCTTGGAGCAGACAGCAAATGTGAAACTTCTACATCTTCCTGGATTTCCAAAGCCTAAAACGTCTAAAAAAGGTGGTTCTGTTGGAAAAACATCTCTCTGATCATTGTAACCTCTCAGCATTTCCACCACTTTCGCCATTGTGGGACGAGAACAGGGTGTAGCTTGTGTGCACAGTAATCCCACATGAACCACATGCAACATATCCTCCTCCATTGCACCCTCGTAGAAACTTCTATCTATTATTTTGTTGAACGTTTTAGCCTTATAATGACTCCATATCTGCATTCGGTAAAAGGGTACTTGCTGGTTAGCCTTGTAAATATAAGATGATACCATTGCCAATGAAAATACTAATACATTCTATTATTTCTTGGTAAAAACCAATACCTTATCTAGAAAAACTTGTCCAGGTTTGGTCCCAATGCCATTGTTGCACCTCTGCCCAGTCATGATTTCAAGTATTAGTACTCCAAAGCTATATACATCAGCTTTCTCTGTCAGATGCCCATGTACAACATACTCGGGAGCCATATAACCCCTGCACCACTTTCTTCTCTTAGTCTAGTGATCAAAATACAAATTTCAAACATTGACTAATCTAACAAGGGATATTAAGGTCACCACATGGAGATGACATCATTCTGTTTTTCCCCATACCACTTGAAGACTTGCTTCGACATTTTAGAATGGAGTCATTACCAAAAATCAAAAGAGTAATCGCAGAATGTGCTACTAAAAAATTTGAAACAACATTACTTTTTTAAATGATAAATATGATCTCATGCATGCAGCAAAATAAACGCACTTCAAACACTACGAACAACAACTAAATGATTCATGTCAACTGTTATGTAATATAAGATGGGATGAATTCAATTCCATGAAACATCTGATTGGAGCTTACGAGGTTAAATACTAAGACAAATCTAACTAGCCAGATCGGATAAATGACCAAAACTTAAATGAAAGTGATCCAAGTATTTGGCTGATAATATAAAAATAAAAATAAATTATCAAAATCACAAGTCTATATCTTTAGGAGACATAGTAAATATAAAGAAAACAGATGAATGGAGTGTGTATATCTTGAATTGGTTTATTGAGCTCTTACAGGGTTCCAGCTATTCCAGTGCTAAGATGAGTTTGGTCCTCTGTAAAATTTCTTGCAAGGCCAAAGTCAGTTATCTTGGGTTTAAATTCGTCATCTAAGAGAATATTACTTGCTTTTATATCTCTATGTATTATTCGGGTCTCAGATCCCTCGTGGAGGTAAGAGAGGCCTTCTGCCACCCCTTGAATGATATTGGCCCTCTTCTGCCAGTTTAAAAGCTTGGCTTGATTTTCATCTGTTTCAAAGAATCAGTACCAAATTAAGAAATAATACAATTGAAAATAAAAGTGAAAAATCATCAAACATATATAACACACAATTGATATGGTGTAGGATGGAACTGGGACTGTCACTATTAATGACTTAAGAGTTGGCTATAGAATAATATCTGGCACATCATTTCAAATGTTTAGAATACAGGTTTGGGCAAAACTTTTGTACCTAGGCATGTTACACCAACTGAATACACCTCTTTAAACCTTAAAAAAAGACCTCATAAAACTTCTAAAAAGCAAGAAGCACCTGCTTCTTTTAGGAATTCTTTCCTCATGGAAAGTGATAGGTTTATTGGGCTTAAACACAGTTCAGAAACCCCCAGAGAAAACAAAATTAGGAGAACATTATAAGCTTCTGCTAGAAATTTTCCCTTTTTTAAGTATCAGCAAGTTATCTACAGTTTCAGATTTACACCAAAACAAGGAATTGTCTGAAGGATTGTGATTTTGATGAAACGTACCAAATATGAAATGATCCAAGCTCTTGTTGAAGTAGTACTTATAAACAAGCAAGCTCTCCGGACCGTCGACACTGCAACCCAGCAACTTCACTAGATTTTTGTGCCGCACCTGGTTGATCAGATTAACTTCATTGGAAAACTGATCAACCCATTGTCTTGTATTTAGAAACAATAGCTTCACTGCAACTTCTCTTCCATCAGGAAGAATACCCTATAGCAGCATATGAGGAAAGTTAAAATTATTACTCCATATCATATTAACTCAAACTAACCCATTCCCAGGTGTTAGTGTAATCCTGCCTTGTAGACAGATCCATAACTGCCTTGCCCAAGCTTGTTTGATGAATCAAAATTGTTGGTAGCCCTTCTCAACTCCTGGTACCTATAATTTAGCTTTGAGTGATGAATGGAAGGTAATAATCCTGATCCATAAAAATTTGCAAAGAAATCATGAATAACACAGAATTCCTTGTTTGCAAGCAATGGTATTTCAAATTTTGAAATATGATTGGAATTCTTCATGAGAAGCTCACTTTTTGAAGATTTACTATATGAACTGCCTAACCATCCCTTGGCTTTCCAGAAACCAATACCTGTCAAGACTACGAACGCACCAAGAGCTGGTCCCAGTATGATCCATAAGCTCTTATGCGTCCCTGCACACAAGATTTCTGCCACCATAAGTAGGCTAAATGTAAAAGAAATCATTTAGAATAACAGACAGAGAACACAAATCATTACTGTATTATATGACTTTCTTTCAGAACCATGCCATAGTTACCACTTCTTGAACACAAAAAAAATAACTCTAGTTAAGATTTGAGAAATTCTAGTAGAATGAATATCCAAAATTGTGTCACTTGACTATGATCATACAATTATATATATATAAACAGAGAGAGTATATATATATATATATACTCTCTCTGTTTCCCTATTTAGTTTCTAGTTTCTTCTGGTTCTAAGATATTCAAGAACCCACCACCGGAAACAATCTAATTATTTAATTGAAGCAACTACCCTTTTAAACAAACTAAAAAGGGTTGTTACGCCATTCTTAAAACAATGCGCAATGAGAAGCTTTCAACGTCACCTGATGAATTTGTAGACGCCCAGTTTAAATTCCAGAAAAGCTCCGTTGAATATCTCATATAACAGCCAGCATTGAGAGACCGGCCTTCAACAGATGGAGAGCACGACATAATCGAAGAAGCCGCGGCTTGGAGGCAAGAGTTGCATGTATTCTCATCCAAGCTCTCCCAGCATTGAGCAAGAGCATATACTGTCAAATTGGAAATGGAATCTGATGCCACAGCAAACCCCTTATTCATTTTAGAGACTAAGCTCACACTCCCAATTACTTTTCTTAGCACTTCGCTAAATTTATCGGGTTGAGAGTCACTCTTATTAGAAGAACAGTTTTTGAAACTTTCTGAATCCAAACCTTGATTGAAGAATGGGAAATTCTCATAGCGCCCGAAACACCCATCAAGAAAAATCCTTCCTCCTATTTTGGGGAAACAATTTGGTATAACGCTCTGAATGTTAGAAAAGCAAAGCCTGCAGTCAGTTGAGCTAAGGTCTTTGTAGCACTGAGCCAGTCCAAACACAGCATACGGGCCTTCGCCAACAACAGTGGTTCCAAACCCAAATTGGTTGACCTTGGAGCTTTGATCAATCTGTGCAAGGACAGCGTTATCAGCAAGAATTTCAACGGAAGCAGCGTTAGACGAATTGCACGCAAGAGCAACAACCTCTGCTCTAGGGTCAGCCATTAAAAGTCTAACAAAGCTTGATGCCATCAAGATGAGAACCACCCCACTAATGAATCTTGAAAAACCCATGTTTTAATGACTACAAGGTTCAATTTTTTTTCTTGAGAAATCTGAAGAATACAATGATCTGAGAACACCCACAAAATGTTTATGTCACTGTTCCATCCAAAAAAAAAAAAAAAACCACTAGACTAAGAACCCAATTTCGAATTTTTACCATAAAAAGACAAACTTTTTTTCACAGATACCTCGAGAGAAATCCAATTTCAGAATGAGAAACTTCAATCTAGCAAAAACCCATATGAGTAAACCCGCATAAAAGCAAATCCCATGGGATAAAATTTATCCAAATGAACCAGAGGCGATAAAATTGAGAACTGTCAATACTCAATACACATACCACCCATCAACATATCCAGGTTGATATATAGACCAATGCGGCCTATTTCCCAGGATTAGTACAGTAAAAGGCATAGACTTTCCTCATAAGACCCAACATTTTCCTCATAAATTAATGGAATTTGGAGTCGTCACGTACATTGGGTCAAGAGAGACCCAACAGCATGAACTTTCGCCTGACCTTCTTCATGTGACTATGATGTGTGGAAAAAGAAGGAACGCGCATTCTTTAGAAATATAAACTCCTTTCTTTGGCCGGGGAGTCTGATAGGTAATTGAATTGTATACATTTGAAACAGATTACAATATAAAAAAATAAAAAATAAAAAAAGAAATACAAAAGAAAAATATTCTATGACCGGCCCGGCAGGTCGTCAAACTAGTTGACCGCACGATTTGCCGAGGTGGGCACCTACAGGTAACGGGTCATGTACTTATATATAAGCACTACCGACGGTCACGTTTCAGACCAGCGGTCAAAAGCCGTTAAGACATTTCTTTAAAATTTAAAAACATTGGTATTGTTGTAAAACCAAGAATTTAGAACAAGTTGTGAGGAGAATAAAATTTCTCATTCATCTTCTTTCTCTCCAAATACACATTTCTTCATTCTCTCCAAAAATATACATCACTCTTCTTTCTCCCCTTCCCTTTTTATCTTTGTTTGAATTAGGTCCACATGATGGGATTGCCTAACCCACTTATGAAGTGGTGTTCCCATTATCACAAAGTGGAGGAGGTGTGGACATCCACTCAATTGTCCACTCAATCTTTAATATTCATAACACTCCCCCTTGGATGTCCACCACACTAAGATAATGTGCCTCGTTAAAACCTTACTAGAAAAACCCAGTGGGAAAAAACTAGTGAAGGAAAAAGAGTACAACATTTTTGTAAATCTTAGAGTGGTGTTGGACGCACTAAAGAAACTGCCTCATTAAAACCTTGCCAGGAAAACCCAATGGGACAAAACCTAGGCGAAAGAAAAAGAGTACAGCGTGCATATGTCCAAAAATGAATACTCCCCCTGATAAGAAGATAAGTATCAACTTAACTGATCGCAAACCCGACGCATTCCAATGCCATATACCAATTTCTTGAATGTTGACGATGGTAAAGCCTTGGTGAATAAATCCGCAAGATTATCAGTGGAACGTATTTGCTTCACATCAATTTCATGCCTCTGCTGGAGTTTATGAGTGTAGAAGAACTTTGGTGAAATGTGTTTGGTTCTATCACCTTTGATGTACCCTCCTTGAATTTGTGCAATACATGCAGCATTATCTTCATAAATTGTTGTTGGCATACCTTTAATCAAAGGTAACCCACATGTATCTCGAATGTGATGGACTACAGATCTTAACCATACATATTCACGACTTGCTTCATGGAGTGCAAGTATCTCAGAGTGATTAGAAGATGTATCAATTAAAGTCTGCTTTGTAGATCGCCAAGAGATCGCTGTATTGCCACATGTAAATACATACCCTGTTTGTGAGCGAGCTTTGTGAGGATCAGAAAGGTATCCAGAATCTGCATATCCTTCTAAACAAGGACCATGGGCTAATTCCTTTGAGTAAAACAAACCCATATCTGTAGTTCCACGAAGGTAGCGTAAAATATGTTTAATACCATTCCAGTGTCGTCGAGTTGGAGCAGAACTGAATCTTGCTAATAAGTTGACTGAAAATGCTATATCAGGCCTAGTGCATTGTGCTAAATATAACAAAGCACCTATTGCACTAAGATATGGTACTTCAAGACCAAGTAGCATTTCATTATCTTCTTTGGGGCGAAATGGATCTTTCTTAATATCAAGAGATCGAACCACCATGGGAGAACTTAGTGGATGCGCTTTATCCATATTAAAACGTTTCAATACCTTTTCGGTATAAACTGATTGATGGATAAGAATTCCATTTGATTTATGCTCGATCTGCAGGCCGAGACAATATTTTGTTCTCCCTAAATCTTTCATCTCAAATTCTTTTTTCAAATATTCAGCAGCTTTCATGGGCTCTTCAGGAGTCCCAATTAAATTTATATCATCAACACAGTATAACACACAAAACCTCAACCATGTATTTACTTAAAACACTTATCTCGTAAGTTTATTCTATAAACCGATGTTTATTTCTTCAGTGTCATTCCACTTCTAGTGGTTTGGTATTTTATTTTTCCACACCAAATATATTCATTCCACTTCTGGTGGTTTGATATTTTATTGCTCCACTTCTAGTGGTTTGGTATTTCATTAATCCACTTCTAGTGGTTTGGTATTTTATTTTTCCACACCAAATATATTCATTCCACTTCTGATGGTTTGATATTTCATTGCTCCACTTCTAGTGGTTTAGTATTTCATTAATCCACTTCTAGTGGTTTGGTATTTTATTACTCCACTTCTAGTGGTTTAGTATTCCACTTCTAGTGGTTTGGTATTTCATTAATCCACTTCTAGTGGTTTGGTATTTTATTTTTCCACACCAAATATATTCATTCCACTTCTGGTGGTTTGATATTTTATTGCTCCACTTCTAGTGGTTTAGTATTTCATTAATCCACTTTCTGGTGGTTTGGTATTCCATTATTCCACTTCTGGTGGTTTTTATCATAAAATGACATACTTTAAGCTGACACAGTGAAGTTATCAGTAAATTTGAGAGAAGTTGACTGACAACAGAGGTGACGTTGACAGTCAATTCGTAGTAAAACAAGAGCAGATTTTTGTGTGTTCTTCTATGCTAACTAAAGCAAAAGTTAAGGTGCACCCACAAATTTTCACCAAAATTTTACAAGCATTTAAAGAAGTTGCATAACACAGAATAGAGAAATATATTACTCAATTTAATTTGGTCATCATTGACCATCACTTTATTCAATTAAATTGAGACTTTATTCATTATTTCTAAAACTTCAAGTTTTGAAATTTGTCTCTTGCTTCAGGAAGAGAACAGATGAATAATAACTTTTTTTTTTTTATAGAAAACTTCTGGTTTTCAGATCTTTCTCTTACTTTAGGAAGAAAAGATGAATTGTTACCTTTTTTCCTTTTTAATTATAAAACTTCAGGTTTTATTTTAAATCTTCTCTTACTTCAGGAAGAGAATATATGAACAACAACTTTTCTTATAGAAAATTTTGGAAATTGAAATTTGTTTCTTCCTTCATGAAGATAACATGTAAATAATAACTTTTCATATAAAAAACTTCAAGTTTTCAAATCTTTCTCTTACTTCAAGAAGAGAAAATGAATCATCACTCCTTTTATTTATTTATAAAACTTCAAGTTTTATTTTTAAATCTTCTCTTGCTTCAGGAAGAGAAGATGGATTCATCCATTCAAGTATATAATTTAGAGTAAAAACCAATCCACAACCAAATTGGTTAAGAGCATACCAATTTACCACAATCAAATTGGTTTAGAACGTACCAACTTACCAACTTACCACAACCAAATTGGTTAAGAAAGAAGATGGTGGTAGTATGATATTGCTCCCAAATTCCTTGAGCAATTCGTGCTGATAACGTGTTGTAAAACCAAGAATTTAGAACAAGTTGTGAGGAGAATAAAATTTCTCATTCATCTTCTTTCTCTTCTTTCTCTCCAAATACACATTTGTTCATTCTCTCCAAAAATATACATCACTCTTCTTTCTCCCCTTCCCCTTTTATCTTTGTTTGAATTAGGTCCACATGATGGGATTACCTAACCCACTTATGAAGTGGTGTTCCCATTATCACAAAGTGGAGGAGGTGTGGACATCCACTCAATTGTCCACTCAATCTTTAATATTCATAACAGGTATCAAATTCACCTATTATCTATTATATATATATCTAAAACGGAGGAATGGTTACACTGTTAAAGGCCACGTGTCAACATAAAAATTTTTCCCTTTTTTTTTTTCAATTCACGTGCTGAAACAGTGAAATACAATGGAGAAACTTTTTTTGGAAAACTTATTGTTTAGTAACAGTTTTGCAACCTAATACCAAAAAAGGATATTAATCTATCAACTTGCTACAAATTGACTGTAAATTTCGGCCAAAATAACAACTAATTTCCATTGTTTCACATTAAGTTGGGAAGTAGTCACTAAAATGTAATTTTTCCAAAAGTTCCTTTTAGTGACTTCTGGGAAAAACTACTTTTTTAGTGATTACTTTCTAACTTAATACCAAACAAAAAATCTTGTCTGTCAAGTTGCAACAAATTAACTATATAGGTACTTCAAAAAGATTACTGACTTTATTTGTTTGGTATCAGTCGAAGAAGTGGTCACCAAAAGGTAAATTCTCCAATTTTTTTATTTTTTATTTTTTTTTGGTATTCACTGCTCTTTTTCACACGGTAAAAGTAAGTTGACGTTTAGTGTTCACTGCATATATTTATGTTTTTACATAGAAGAATTAGAAAATCCACATTGTACAATGTTCAACCCAAATTTGGTAAATTGTACTATATTTCTTCATTTTCTTTATGCTTATTCATTTCCACTGAACGTATAAAAATATAAATAGTTACAATTAAAAAAAGAGACAAATAGAGGAAAAGATTATTAAAAAAGAACACGCGATGTGTCGGAATCTTCAAATTCTCCCGATTCGTCTTCAACGCAAATAAAATTTAAAAAAAAAAAAAAAACTATTGTAATCAAAATTCTTCTCTGTGGTTAATTATATAAAGTTGAAAAGATTTATGTTTTCTCTTATTTTCTTCTCCTTTTGCCTTTTTCTCCTATTATTTTTTCTCAATCTAGACTTTTCTCTCATCTCTTTATATTCTAATCTCAAACAATTTTTTGATATTTTTCCCCTTATTTTTCTCTCTATGTAAAACCCACTTGAAACCCTTATGAAATGCCAAGATTCATTGTTTTCATGCATTCTACAATTTGTACCATTAGACTTCAAAACACCTTCAATGGCTATACTTACTTTGGTATATACCGATGTGTTAAAACCATGATCATGAGATGTGCTAGGCTTTAGAAAGTCTAAATCTTTTTCCACGAAATATCATAACGTATCAGTTCCTTCATTTTTTACAAACTTCCACCATTAAATTTTATTGTTTTTCAAAATAATTTATCTTTTTCGAGAGTATAATTAAATTGTGTGTGATACATTACGTTAACATCACACCAAAAATTATTTTGATTGAATTATTTAATTTATTTTTGTTTATATCTTTTAAATTTAATTAACATATTATATTAGAGAATAAGCATTATGTTAAAATTCTAATTTACTAATAATATTATTTTTTATAAATAAATCCGTGCGTCGCACGGGTTCCGAAACTAGTTATATATTAAAGTTTGGCCTGTGCCTTGACCTGATCCTAAAATAATTGGGCAGGGGCCTGGGACTAAATACTTAGCCCAGTGGGCTGGGCCAAGGCTTCAACATAGGGAACGGTTGTTACAACCCTTTTTTTATCAAACCCTCCATTTCGTTTTGGTTCTTAAGATTTTATGTAAAACATAAAAGGTTTTTACAAAAACTGGCCGTATTGTCTATTAAAAAACACTATTTTGAATAATTTTGTATAAGAAATTTTTTTCAAAATTTATCATTTAAAGTAGATTTTTTGGAAAAAAAATGAAATAAAGGATATAAATGATTAAAAAATCTACCTTAACGATAGATTTTGGAGAATTTTTTTTTTACAAAATTGTTCAAAATGATGTTTTCTAGTAGACGACGCGATCGATTTTCGTAAAAACCTTTTATATTTTGCATAAAACTTCAAAAGCCTAAAGGATGGGAAGTTGTGATCAAAAAGTGGGGTTGCAGCCGTTCCCTTCAAAATATTTTATAAAGCCCAACTCGATGAATAATGCCACCTTGAGGCAGCCCAGAGCCCCGGATTGGAGCAAAAAGGCGCAACCCGATGTCATTCGCAAATTGTATATTGTACTAAATTTGGGGGGTAAATGACTATCGATTTCCACTGGCGGCCCCCCCTTCTACCCTTTTGACCTATCAAAAAAAAAAAAAAAAAAAAGTATATACCGATGTCCTATAGGGTTGAATTGAAACCTTACCTTATAAAATACTCACCAACTTTAGATGAAAATCTCGTGCTTATAAAAATCTCGCTCAAGTCATGCAGTGTTAGTTTCAATTTCAAGCAACCTCAAAGAAAGTTTGATAGTTATACTTGAATATAGCTTAATTGAAAAGCTCTATAAATACCATGCAAGTGGGCCCTCAGAGGAGTGCAGTAACATAAACCATTGATTCCGAAATGAAAGCATGTCTATATGATGAAAACAACCATTTCACATTCAAAGACAGAGAGTAATGAGTACAGCTCTGAACTCAACTCATCAAAGCCTAAATCACAAGTATTTAATCACATCTTCCTCAACCCATCTGGGTCATCTTCCACAGAACAAACTTTCGGATGATCCTGAAAAGCTTGGACCAGATAGCAAACGCAAAACTTCCCCCTCTTGCTGGATTTCCACTGCTAGAATATCTAAAAATGGTGGTTCTGTTGGAAAAACATTTTCCCGCTCCCTGT
Source organism: Liquidambar formosana (assembly GCA_039720395.1). Taxonomy (NCBI): domain Eukaryota; kingdom Viridiplantae; phylum Streptophyta; class Magnoliopsida; order Saxifragales; family Altingiaceae; genus Liquidambar; species Liquidambar formosana. The sequence goes on from CM077828.1 coordinate 27,811,858, forward strand.
AATTTCTCAGCAATTCCACCACTTTTCCCATTGTGGGGCGATAACTGGCTGTACCTTGTGTGCACAGTAATCCCACATGAACCACATGCACGATCTCATCCTCCACTGCACCATCATAGAAACTCCTATCTATAATATCCTTGATAGTTTTAGCCTCATAATGACTCCATACCTGGTTTCAGAAAAAAATGGTACTAGCTGGTTAGTCCGGTAAAAATAAGATGTTCCCATCGCCAAGGAAAATACTAGTATATTCCAATATTTCCCCATTAAAACGAATACCTTAGCTAATAAAATTTGTCCAGGATTTGCTCCATGGCCATTGTTGCACCTCTGCCCAGTCACGATTTCAAGTATTAGTACTCCAAAGCTATATACGTCAGCTTTCTCAGTTAGATGCCCATGTACAACATACTCAGGAGCCATATAACCTCTGCACCACACTCTTCTTTTAGTCTAGTCATCGATTTTCAAACATTTAACAATCTACAAAGGGGAGTAAGATCACCACATGGAGATAAAATTGTTCCAATTATTTCCCATAACACTTGAAGACTTGCTTCAATTTTTAGAATGGAGTTATTACTGGGGAAAAAAAAGAAGAAAAGAAAGTCATTGCAGAACATGCCACTAATAAAATATGAAACATCATTCTTTTAAATGGGAAACATGATCTCATGCATGTAGCAAAACAAATAAACTCCAAACATCATGGACAATAAATAATAGACTCATTTCGACTGCTATGTAAGACAAGATGATATCAATTCATTTTCATGCCATATCCAAGCTGTGCTGATGAGATAAATTGCTAAGACAAATCTAACCAGCCTGATGGATTACAACCATGGCTTAAATTAATGAATATGATCTAAGCATTTGGCCAATAATATAAATGAAAAAAAATAGCATAATTGCAAATCTCTGTCTTTAGAAGACGTAATAAATATAAAAAGACAGATGACTGCAATGTGCATAGAAATCAAGAATTGAGTTATTAAGCTCTTACAGGGTTCCAGCTATTCCAGTGCTAAGATGAGTTTGGTCCTCGGTAAAAGATCTTGCAAGGCCAAAGTCAGTTATCTTGGGTTTAAATTTGTCATCTAAGAGAATATTGCTTGCTTTTATATCTCTATGGACTATCTGGATGTCAGACTCTGCATGGAGGTAAGCGAGGCCCTCTGCCACCCCTTGAATAATATCAATCCTTTTCTGCCAGTCTAAAAGCTTGGCCTGATTTTCATCTGCTTGAAAGAATCAGAACCATTAACATGTAATACAATTGAAAATGACAGTAGGAAATCATCAAATGTCAATAACATTAAATTAAATCTAGTGGTAGGTGCCAAGCAGAAAGTAGTCAAAGATAAAACTAGATATTTTTTGTTTCAGACCAGCTGTTAAAAGTAGTGGTCATCACAATTATTTATTTATTTATTTTTTTAAAGTAGCTTGTGTCTGATTCTTCCACTTGACATCATATGTTAAGTAATTTAGTAACATTATAAGAAGTTCGTTATCAAATCAGGGATCATCGATATGATATTGTATTATGATGTTACTGGACAGCATTGTTGTAAAAACAAATTATAACTTGTAAATCTTTATAACTCGTATTTTTCCATCCTCCTCACTCAATAGCCAAAAAAAGGTGTAGTACACGTACTACTATCGTAGATTTATATTAATATCACATCAAATGGTAACAAAACGGTTGAAAAATATTGGTGGGATACATAACGCAGCTAAGTGGGAAATACCACTCTTCTCAAAATTTTATTTTTCAATAGTTCAATCAACTCTCGCATAAGGTTGGATTGATTGTCGATATGAATACCAAAGTGTTTTTTTTTTTTTTTTTGGGTTTTTAATATCAATTTCTTAAAGGCAATAATTTTAAGGTTCTGCAATAAATATCATACTAGTTTAAGGGTGTTGCCAGCATATCATGGAAAGTTGAAATGGTTACATTGTGAATGCATTGTGAAAAAGAAGGAACAAAATGCTTGCATGGGTTACTCCAAATGAATACTTGGTTAAAAAAGATATAAATGCAGAAAGAAGGCACTATAAGTCAAGGAATTTACTTGGTTTCACACTTTCACCTCCACTAAAGAAAAGCGTTAAAGAACTTCAACAGAATGAATTCTAAATTGCAAACACAAACTATCACAAAGCAATGACACAGAGAGCACAACCCCAGAAGTACTCATAGAAAGCACTAGACCTGATTCCTGAAAGAGAAAATCCCTTGTTTCCAAAATAAAGTGCCGTCTAACAAGAGCCTTCAATTTCTCAAATAGTTGGAGAGTACACTAATCAAAAGCTTGTAGCAGATGGCGAATGCGAACCTTCACCCTCTTCTTGGATTTCCACTGCTAAAATATCTAAAAATGGTGGTTCTGTCGGAAAAACATCTTTCCCATCATCATAATTTCTCAGCAATTCCACCACTTTTGCCATTGTGGGGCGATAACTGGCTGTACCTTGTGTGCACAGTAATCCCACATGAACCACATGCAAGATCTCATCCTCCATTGCACCGTCATAGAAACTTCTATCTATTATATTCTTGATAGTTTTAGCCTCGTAATGCCTCCATACCTGATTCAGGAAAAAGGATACTAGTTGGTTAATCTTGTAAAAATAAGATGGTCCCATCGCTAAGGAAAATTCTAATATTTCCCCTTAAAAACGAATACCTTAGCTAAGAAAATCTGTCCAGGTTTTGCTCCAAGGCCATTGTTGCACCTCTGCCCAGTCACGATTTCAAGTATCAGCACTCCAAAGCTATATATGTCAGCTTTCTCTGTTAGATGCCCATGTACAACATACTCAGGAGCCATATATCCTCTGTACCACATTCTTCTTTTAGTCTAGTGATCGATAAATTTTCATACATTTAACAATCTAAAAGGGGGAGTAAGACCACCACAAGGAGATGAAATCGTTCTGTCTTTTTTTTTTTTTTTTTCATAACACTTGTAGACTTGCTTAAATTTTTAGAATGGAGTTATTACCCAAAAAAATGTCATTGCAGAACATGCTGCTAAAGAAAATATGAAACATCAAGCTTTTAAATGGTAAATATGATCTCATGCATGCAGCAAAATATATTCACTCCAAATTAAAATTGTGGACAATAAACTCATTTCAACTACTATGTAAGATAAGCTAGATGAGATGAATTCATTTTCACGTGATATCCAAGTGGTACTGACGAGATAAAATTGCTAAGACAAATGTAACCGACCAGATGGATTACAACGACCATGGCTTAAATGAATATAATCAAAGTATTTGGCCAATAATATAAAAGAAAAAAAAAAAAGAGCATAATTGCAATTCTGTATCTCTAGAAGACATAGCAAATATAAAAAGATAGACGACTACGATGTGCATAGAAATTGTCAATTGAGTTATTAAGCTCTTACAGGGTTCCAGCTATCCCAGTGCTAAGATGAGTTTGGTCCTCAGTAAAAGATCTTGCAAGGCCAAAGTCAGTTATCTTGGGTTTAAGTTTTTCATCTAAGAGAATATTGCTTGCTTTTATATCTCTATGGATTATTCGGATTTCAGACTCGGCGTGGAGGTAAGCGAGGCCCTCTGCCACCCCTTGAATAATATCAATCCTCTTCTGCCAGTCTAAAAGCTTGGCTTGATTTTCATCTGTTTCAAAGAATCAGTACCATTAACATAAAATACAATTGAAAATGACAGTAAGAAATAGTCAAATGTCTATAACACAAACGGTATGATATTATATCATTTCTAATATTTAATATGGAATAATAAAAAAAAATTATAAGGTTTCGTACGTTAGAAGTCATTCTTTTTTTATGTACCTTCCAAACACAAGTCATTTAAACACTCAAATTAACAACTAAACAGCGAATTGTCTAGAGGAAAATAATTTTCATGAAACATACCAAATATAAAATGTTCCAAGCTCTTGTTGAAGTAGTACTCATAAACAAGTAGGCTTTCTGGGCCATCGACACTGCAACCCAGCAACTTCACCAGATTTTTGTGCCGTACTTGGCTGATCAGATTAACTTCATTAAAGAACTGATCAACCCATTGTGTTGTATTTAGAAACAATCGCTTTACCGCAACCTCTCTTCCATCGGGAAGAACACCCTACAGCAGCATATTAGGACTGTCAAAGAACTATAATAGTCACTCAAACGGACCAATTCGCAGGTGTAATTATGTTTGATCCTACCTTGTAGACAGATCCATAACTGCCTTGCCCAAGCTTGTTTGATGAATCAAAATTGTTGGTAGCCTTTCTCAACTTCTTGTATCTAAAATTTAGCTTGGAGAGATAAGTGGAAATTGACAATCCTGATCCATATGAATCTGCAATAAGAAATGAAAAACATGGAATTCTTAGTTTGGAAGCAAAATTCATTTCAGATTTGGAAATTTGAGTGGAATTCCTTGTACTAAGCTCACCATTTGGAGATTGACCATGTGAAACAGCTAAGTATCCCTTTACTTTCCAGAAGCCAATCCCAGTCAAGACTAGGAACCCACCGAGAGATGAGCCCATTATGATCCATAAGATCTTATGTCTCCCTGCACACAAGATTTCTGTTATTAGAAGTGGGCTAAATGCAAAAGAACATCAATAAGAATATCAGAGAGCTAGCAAGAGAACATAAAATGTGTAGTGGAATTCCTTGTTAGATCATTGTTAAAACAATGTGGAACTAAAAAATTTCATGCAACATCACCAGGTGAATGTGTAGTGGTCTGGTTTAAATTCCAGAAAAGGGCCGTTGAGTATCTCATATAACAGCCAGCATGGAGAGACCGGCCTTCAACAGACGGAGAACACAACATGATCGAAGAAGTGGCAGCTTGGAGGCAAGAATTGCATGTCTTCTCATCCAAGCTCTCCCAACATTGAGCAAGAGCATATACTCTCAAATTGGAAATGGAATCTGATGCCACAGCAAACCCCTTAATCCTTTTAGAGGCTAAGCTCACACTCCCAATAACTTTTCTTAATACTTCAGTAAATTTATCATCTCGAGAGTTGCTCTTACTAGACGAACAGTTTTTGAAATTTAGTGAATCCAAACCTTGATTGAAGAATGGGAAGTTCTCGTAGCGCCCGAAACACCCATCAAGAAATATCCTTCCTCCACCTTTGGGGTAACACTTTGGAATAATGCTCTGAATTTTACCAAAGCAAAGCTGGCAGTCAGTAGAGCTAAGGTCTCCGTAGCACTCAGCTAGGTAAAACACAGCGTACGGGCCTTGGCCAACAACGGTTGTCCCAAACCCATTTTGGTTGACCTTAGAGCTTTGATCAAGCTGTGCAAGGGCACCGTTTTTAGCAAGACTTGCAACAGAAACAGTGCTTGACGAATTGCATGCAAAAGCAACAATATCTGCTCTAGGGTCTGCCATTAAAAGTCTAACAAAATTTGATGCCATCACGATGAGAACAACCCCACTAATAAATCTTGAAAACGCCATCTTTTAATCACTACAAGGTTTAATTTTTTTTTTTTCCTTGAGAAATCTGAAAAATACAAAGATTTGAGAACACCCACAAAATGTTTATGTCACTGTTCCATCCAAAATCACACTAAACTATGAACCCAATTTCAATTTTTTTGACTACGACAAAACCTTTTTTTTTTTTTTTTTTTCACAGATTCCTCAAGAGAAAAATAGAAATTTCAATCCCGCAAAAACCCATATGAGTAAACCCGTTTTTGTTTTTTTGTTTTGTTTTGTTTTTGGTTTTTTTTTTTTTCAAATAAGCAAAAAGGTAAAAGGGGGCAACTAGTTGTAGCGACTATACTTGGGCGTGACTATAATAGCTTCTTATTTGCTAAGAAACTAATGACATGAGAGGCTTAGATAGGCTCCAAAAGGGGGAATTACAGGCTCTCCTTCAAGTCGGTTAAGCCATAGTCTGATCTCAATCCCAGACAAATACACATCACACCACCACCCCTGAGACTTGAACCCTTTATAACTTGGCCTCTTACACCTTTACTACTAAATCCACCATAGACCACCACCCTTGATGGTCTATCATATGAGTAACCCCTCTTATAAGCAATCCTATGGCAGGAAAATTATCTAAATGAAGCAGGCCGGGGCACCAAAATTGAGAACTATCGATCAATACACTTACCACCCTTCTGAAACAACATACAGAATTCAGGTTATTATATAGACCAGGAATGCCTATTTTTCCAAGAGCCAGTTCAGTAACAGGCGTAGACTTTCTTCATGAGACCCACCATGTTGGTCAAAATTAAATGGAATTTGAACTTGTAACATCGAATGGAGACAAACCCAAGAGCATGAACTTTGGCCTGGTCTTCGCCATGCGATAATGATGTGCACGTGGAAGGTGTAGAAATAATTATTCATTAATTTGTTATTTACTTTTTTTTTTATAAAATTTTGGTCGGTTATAGAAATATGAATATCGTAAAATATGAAAGAAAAATTATACTAACCACTCCTGAGATGATCATCCTTATACACAAATTCTTTCCTCAAAGAAGATACAAATTTAGGAAACCACCTCATGAAATCCACCCTCTAATAGAAAGTGGGCCACCACATGACCCACCTTGCGGGTCATGTATCACTGTCCAACTCTCCAAGCACAAATAAATGAATAACATTGGTAAAAAAAAGAATAGTCAATTGCTGCAGCAGTTGGTGTTGTAAAAAAAGATGGTCAAATGCTGCAGCAGTTAGTGTTTTGAATATTGACTGAAAATAAAGTCCCAGCCGCCTCCAAGTTTGTCGGCTATGTCCAAGTCATGGGTTGAGGAGTGGAGTGAGTGGGGATTTAAAAGAAGGCTCTTCGAAGGACACGACTCTTCTACACAACCACTTCATCCAGACAAATACTAACTTGTAAATCCCCATAGTTTATTTTCACCTTTTTAACTCATGAACGGGTGTGGGTATAGCCAAAAAAAAAAGGTGTAAAAATAGACCTAAAAAATGGAAATATACACTTCTGTGTAGATGACACATTGGTGTGTTGATTTTGGAAAATACCGCTTACATCGAGTCTTTTGTACAAACTCGCATGGTATATAAATAGTGTTAGATGCTTTGTTATTTTTTCAACGAGTTAATATCATTTCATCATGTGGGTTAATGTAAGAAATTGGTGCACATAGCACAACTTATTAGATTTTATATCAATTGCCATATCAAGTGAAAATAATAATAATAATAATAATAATAATAATAATTTGATTTGAAAACCGGTGGGATACATAGTACAACTAAATGGAAAATGCTACTCTTCTCAAATTTTCCTTCTTCAAAAGTTTAATCAACTCTCGGATAAATTGGATTCATATAGATCTTAAAGCTTTGATGAATTATGAGTTGAGTTGAGAGCTTTACTCATTTCTTTCTGTATCTGAATATAATTATGGGAGTCGAAAAAAAAGGAAGAAAAGGGTCGTTTTAATGGTTTACCAACATGAGGAAAAGAGTTACACAAGTAGTGAGTTGTATCTCTGTATTTATGAATACTATACATGATATCCTCACCACCCCCCCCCCCCCCCCCCCCCCGGGGGGGTAGCGCAGCCGCCCCCCGGGTCATCATCCATAGAACAAATTTCCTGACGATCCTGAAAAACTTGGAGGAGATGGCAAATGTGAACCTTCACCCAGGATTTCCAACGCTGGAACATCCAAAAATGGTGGTTCTGTGGGAAAAACATCTATCTGATCCTTGTAACTTCTCAGCAGTTCCACCACTTTTGCCATTGTGGGGCGAAAGCAGGGTGCAGCTTGTGTGCAGAGTAATGCTACATGAACCACATGCAACATATCATCCTCCATTGCATCCTCGTAGAAACTTCTGTCTATTATTTTGCCGATTTTTTTAGCCTTATAATGACTCCATATCTGGATTCAGAAAAACAATACTAGTTGGTCAGCCTTGTAAAGACAAGATGTTTTTATCCCTTATGAAAATTCTAATATATTGTATTATTTCTCGGTAAAAATCAATACCTTTGCTAAGAAATTTTGTCCAGGTTTTGCTCCAAGGCCATTGTTGCACCTTTGCCCAGTCATGATTTCAAGTACTAATACTCCAAAGCTATATATGTCAGCTTTCTCTGTTAGATGCCCATGTACAAGATACTCGGGAGACATATAACCTCTGCACCATGTTCTTCTTTTAGTTGAGTTATCTATAAAACTATCTCAAACACATGGAGATGAAATCATTCTGCCTTTTTCCCCATAACACTTAAAGACTTGCTTCAAACTTTAGAAAGAGTAATTTCCAAATAAAAACTAGTCATTGCAGAATGTGTCACTAAAAAATTTCAAACAAACTAATTTTTAAAAATAAGTTGATCTCATACATGCAGCAAAATGAATGCACTTCAAACATTGTGGACAACATCTAATAGACTCATTTCAGCTGCTATATAAGATAAGATGGCCGGATGAATTCATTTCCATCTGGCATCCAATTTTCCCTGACGACATTGAGTTCTAAAACAAATCTAACTGGCCGGATGGGATTTACAACCACAACGTAAATAAAATCTGATCGAAGTATTTGGCAGAGAATATAAATCATAATTCAATATCTTTAGAAGACATTAAAAAAAGAAAGAAAAAAAGATGACTGAAATGTGTAGAGAAATCATTGAATTGAGTTATTAAGCTCTTACAAGGTTCCAGCTATGCCAGTGATAAGATGAGTTTGGTCCTCTGTAAAAGATCTTGCAAGGCCAAAGTCAGTTATCCTTCGGTTTAAATTTGTCGTCTAAGAGAATATTACTTGGTTTTATATCTCTATGGATTATTCGGATTTCAGACTCCTCATGGAGGTAACAAAGGCCCTCTGCCACCCCTTGAATGATATCAATCCTCTTTTGCCAGTCTAGAAGCTTGGCTTGATTTTCATCTGTTTCAAGAAATCAGAACCAAATTAAGAAATAGTACAATTGATACAATGTAGGACGGAACTAGGACTATCACTCTTAGTGAGTTAAAATGATATTTAGTATATCATTTGAAATGTTTATTATAGAGTAAAGGTTTAAGGCAAGAATTTTGAACTTACGCATGTGACATCAACTCAATACATCTCTTAAACCTCCAAAACTGAACTAATAAAAACTCCTAAAACGAAAGCAGCACCTGCTTCTTCAACGAATTCTTTTTCGTGGAAATTGATTGGTGTATTGAAATTAAACATGATTTGGAAACCTCTAGAGAAAAATAACTTAGATGAGCACTATAGAGTTACGATAGAAGCCATTCCTTTTGAAGTATCTTCCAAATGCAAAAGTTATTCCAAAAATCAAATTAACGACAAAAGAGGGAGTTCTCTGAAGGATAGTAATATTCATGAAATGTACCAAAGATTAAATGATCCAAGCTCTTGTTGAAGTAGTATTCATAGACAAGCAAGCTCTCTGGGCCATCGACACTGCAACCCAACAACTTCACCAGATTTTTGTGCCGTACTTGGCTGATCAGATTAACTTCATTAAAAAACTGATCAGCCCATTGTCTTGTATTTAGTAACAATCGCTTTACTGCAACTTCTCTTCCATCGGGAAGAACACCCTACAGCAGCATATTAGGACTGTCAAAGAACTATAATGTTCACTCAAACCAACCAATTCTCAGGTGTAAGTTTGATACTACCTTGTAGACAGATCCATAACTGCCTTGCCCAAGCTTGTTCAATGAATCAAAATTGTTGGTAGCCCTTCTCAACTCCTTGTATCTAAAATTTATCTTGGAGAGATAAGTGGAAGTTGATAATCCTGATCCATATGAATCCACAAAAGAAATGAATAACATGGATTTCCTTGTTTGTGAGAAAATATATTTCAGATTTTGAAATGTGGGTGGAATTCCTTGTAAGCTCACCGTTTGAAGATTTACAATATGATCTGCCTAAGTATCCCTTTGCTTTCCAGAAGCCAATCAGAGTCAGGGCTAGGAACCCAACAAGCGCTGAACCTAGTATGATTGGTAAGCTCTTTTGTGTCCCTGCACACAAGATATTTTGTCATTATAAGAGGGCTAAATGTAAAACTATCAATTAGAGTAACACAGAGAGGACACAAGATATTTAATTACAATAACCATAATTTAAAAAAAAAAAAAAAAATTATAAAACAAACAAACGTTGTTAGATCATTCTCAAAACAAAAGTTTCCAACATCACCTGACGAATGTGTTGTGGTCTGGTTTAAATTCCAGAAAAGCTGTGTTGAGTATCTCATATAACAGCCAGCATGGAGAGACCGGCCTTCAACAGACGGAGAACACGACATGATCGAAGAAGTGGCAGCTTGAAGGCAAGAATTGCATGCCTTCTCATCCAAGTTCTCCCAACACTGAGCAAGAGCATATACGCTCAAATTGGAAATGGAATCGGATCCCACAGCAAACCCCTTACTCCTTTTCGATGCTAAGCTCACACTCCCAATAACTTTTCTTATAACTTCCTTAAACTTATCAGGTTGGTAGTTGTTCTTACTAGCGGAACAGTTTCTAAAATTTACTGAATCTATACCCTGATTGAAGAATGAGTAGTTCTCATAGCGAGCGAAACACCCATCAAGAAAAATCCTTCCTCCCATTTTGGGATAACACTTGGGACTAATGGACCGGATTTCAGAGTAACAAAGCTTGCAGTCTGTAAAGCTAAGGTCTTTGTAGCACTGAGCTACTCCAAACACAGCATTCGGGCCTTCGCCAGCAACAACAGCCCCAAACCCGTTTTGGCCAACCAGAGAGCTTTGTTTAAGTAGGGCAATAACAGAGTTTTTAGCAAGAATTGTAGCATTAACAGCTTTCCAGGAATTGCAGGCTAGAGCAACAACATTTGCCCTAGGGTCAGCCATTAAAGGCTTAACAAAGCTTGACGCCATCAAGATCAGAACAACCCCCCTGATGAATCCGAAAAACCCCATCTTTAAAACCCACCAAAATTTACATTTTCCTTGAGAAATCTGAAGAATACAAAAATCTGAGAACACCCAGAGAAAGTTATACGCTACTATGCCATCTAAAATCACACCAAATTGAAAACCGAATTTCAAAATTTCACTATAGAAAGACCAAATCTTTTCACAGATTTTTCAAGAGAAATCCAATTTGAGAAATGGAGAAACTTCAATCTAGCAAAAACCCATATGAGGAAACCCTCGTATATAAGCCAAACCATGCCAGCACAAAATTGATGACTATCATAAATACCCCACCGAATGAACTTTCGCATGATTTTCTTCTTGTGACTGCGATCTTTCGAAAAGAAGACGTGTGTTAAATATATATATATATATATATATATGTGTGTGTGTGTGTGTGTGTGTGTGACTCTTCTTTGGTGGGCGTCTCATTGCTACGACAGGAGTTAGGTTCCTAAGGGTGCGTTTGGTTTGAGGGAAGGGAATGGGATGAGGTATATATATATATATATATATAGAATGATGATCAGGTAAGCACGTGTTGATATAACTTATATCAAAACCTGCATTGGGAGTTGTACCTTGTGCATTAGTAAGATGTGAGGTGTATTGAATCAATGCAAGAGGTACAACCCCCAATGCATAGTGCTGATGGAACTTATATAAGCACGTGCTGATGAGATCACCTCTGTATATATATATATATATATATGTGTGACTCTTCTTTGGTGGGCATCTCATTGCTACGACTGGAGTTAGGTTCCTAAGAGTGCGTTTGGTTTGAGGGAAGGGAATGGGATGAGGTGAGATGGAAGTGGAAATAGAATGAGAATGGGAATCGCCATCCCATGTCTAATGTTTGGTAAAGGGGAAGCATTTCCAATGATATGAGTTAAATTATCTGTGCTATTGTTGTTTTAGTACATGTTACAGTATCAAATGTTATAATTTGGCACAATTTGCTCCAATAGTACAAATGACATAATGTGCTATTTTTTGCCACAACCTCCATTCCCTTTATTTTTTATAAACTACCAAACTACCATCTTCCAACCTCCATTGTTCCAACTACGAAATTATGATGCTAATTAGATTTGTCCGTGTGCGACTTTTTATATATACTAGATATAGCATACATGCATTGCATGTGAATATTTTTAAATAATATTAGTTATACAAAATAATAAGTACATAAAGATTTTATATTTTTTCATAAAAGATAAAGTTTAAAATTCAGAAGTACATTTTTTTTTTTTTAATAATCAAAATTGTCAACGAAAGATTAAAAACTCTTTAAAACGAATATATTTAAAGAGTTTATATTCACATATATTATCATGCAACTTGATAGTTGCTATAGGAAAAAGAATTTGAGTAAGAATCTAACTTTAATTTGTTAAGAGTTTGAGTTAAAACCTAACTTTCATTTGTTACCAAATGATAAGAATGTTTACTATGTGTTTCAATTAAATGAAGGGTAGATATGTATTTTTTTTTAAAATAAGGGTATATTGGTCGTTCAAAAGTTTTTTTGAGATTCAGCCTTTTATATATATATAAGATTTCAATATTATTTTTGAAAATATTGTATTTATTTACGGGCTGTTTGGTTACTAAAAAATTTTGGAATAAAAATATTATATATTTTCACAATTGCCGGTGTGTTTGGTTGTTGAGAAATGGTGTGAGAGCTGATATGACAAATATAACAATAACTCACCCTTGTGCTATATTTGGCACAAGGGTAAGCTATTACTATTTTTAGCATAGGTTTTTAGTACACCATTGGAGCAGTCTAATTTGTGCTAAATGCTACAATATAGCAATAGCACAGGTTATAGCTCATCGCTAGAGATGCTATAAGAGGTGAGAATGGAATGCAAAGTAATAGTTGGGACTCACTTTTAATGATTTCAATGGAATAATCATTCCTTTTTTATTTAAGAGGGAATAGACCCTTACAAAGGAATGGTCATTTTATTCCTTTGTGCTATTGAATATTCACTTTTAGGCTATGTTTGTTTGGTTGGAATGAAATGAGTGGGAATGGAGTCCGATTTCATGTTGAAAATAGTTTAGAATGGAATAAGATTGAAATAAGCATTGCGGAATGAATATCATTCTAATTCACTATTATTATTTGATTCTATTCCTATTTAATTATCTCATCCAAACACATTATTTGGAATGAATTGGAATGCCATTTCATTCCCTCCATTTCATTCCAATCAAATAAACATCACCTAGGCCTTCAAACCGAGTGCAATCGTTCCAAGCCTACAAAGCTGGACTTGGATTGGAAGTTTCAACTTTTGTTCCTGTCACGTTTTCAAAGAATTGGGGTCGTTTTGTTTGTTAACGGTTGAAATGTCTTTTGCAAGTTGGTCGGCTACACCTATCCTAAGTTTGCCCAATATTTTTCCAAATAGTCCAACTACAATGATGGTTGATCATTACGATCATTGTGAAAAAGCAACAGCGAATATTCACACACTCGGCCAGGCGTTAGGCATTGGGGTACTATTTATATTCGTCACAATTTTTTATACTCTTTCGAGGCTTTTCCCTTTTTTTTTTCTTTTTTTTTTTTGGTTTTTTTTTCAAAAGTATATGTTATTTTGAAAAGTCAAATCATAAAATCTTTAAGTTTCCTACACCATCTTTTGTTATTTCAATAATTACTTTCAACATAAAATCTAATAAAAAAAAAGAAAAGAAAAGAAAGAAAGAAATTTTTGAAAAGATGTAATTTATTAAATGATAAGTCAATACAACGATGGTATTTTCTTAAACTCTATATTTTATCAAACATGGCTTATATTTGTGGGATAAAGAGAATATGTAATTATTATGTACTCACTTAGTATTACGGGTCAATAAAAATAGAACAAAGTGAAATTATCAAACTATTTTTTGATCATAGTCACAACACGAGATAGTATCACAGTTACACCAAACACCTCCCATTGGCTCATGTCTATGCTCTTAGCCTTGGAAAAGGACTCGCATAGAAGGGTTTTCATGTCCAACTCGTCCAAATTTGACTATTCTATACAATTTCCACTTGGGTGAGGCTATTTTCATAGCCTTTTTGGCTACATCCACAGCCCCCCTAAAAAAATTTGATGATTTGCCTAATTTACCTCTATTATCCCCACTTTTCCTCTCTTCTTCCCCAGTTCCCCTCTCTCCTCTCTCTCTTTCTCTCTCTTTCTCTCTCTCTCTCTTCGACAATTGCTTTTGCCATTGCCAAGTCCTGAAACCAATTTCCTGATTTTACACAAGTGAAAAAATCATTACAAACTGGATTTCATATATATGAGCTTACGCCTCGACTAGTATCATAAAGTTCAAAACCTCCGCAAAAGTGAACAATGATGAAATCTGTATGGAAGTACACTGTAAAAGACAAATCTCATTAAATTTAAATTAGAAATAATTTATAATAATTTGAGTGACTTGGAGCATCATATATGAATTCATCCAAACTCGATCTCCTCATGTTGCGAGTATTCAATGTTGATAAGGGGAAGTGAATATATAGATCGAAGCCATAATTTTTGGGAAAGAAGATTCATCTACCTTGGCCTTGATTTGCCACACTTGTTCAAGTTCCATTCCTCCAAATATTCATACATGAAACCAATGACAAACAAAGTTCTTTGTGAGAAAGAAGCAAACCCAATGGGAAAAAAAGGTATGAACTTTGTCGCAAAAATTTGATGTTTTGAGTTGGAAAAGCCTCAATTTGTTAAAATTTGATGCTTCGAGTTGTGATATATAGTTAAATGTACAAATAGACACAATCTAGTTATTGTTTGAAATAACTAGTTAATGTTGTGGTTCAATTAGTACTATATAATTAAGACACATATAGATGAACTGAAATTATGCACTTGTTATGATAAAAAGTAGTTAATATATCTAGATTTTAAGTGAAACTAGTTGTGGTGATTTTTTAAGCTTATTGTGCACTTGTTGAGATAAGTGGAATTACGCACTTGTGGCTATGTGACATATATTCTTGTTGAGATAACTGATTTTTAATATCTTCCCGCAAACTTGTAATGTTTAAATCTCAATTTGTTAGAAATTGATGCTTTGAGCTATGATATCTAGTTAAATGAACATGTAAACACAATCTAGTTATTATTTGATACAACTAGTTAATGTCGCGGTTCCATTAGTGCTATATAGTTAAAGAGTAGCATGAAAATACCATTTGATTCAAATCTAGTTGCACTAGTTTTTTCCGTCATATATTGCTGCATGTCTAATTGAATTAATTAGTGTAATTTGAAAAATGAAAATGGATTTCATGTTTGCAAGCTTTGGTTAGGGTTCGCAAATGGGTTACCATTCAAGATTGCATTTTTTCCTTTGTATGAACGGATTCAGTTGATATATTTGGGTTTATAGCTAAACAAGTTCATCGGCTTGTAGTGGATTTGAACTACATAACCTAATACAAATATTGCGTTTATTTTGTGATTTTCTTCCCGCATTCTTGTAGGTTTAAACATCAATTTTTTCAAATTTGATGTTTTGAGTTGGAAAATCTAGTTAATAACCTTATAGGGTTTAAAAATAATGAGGGAGTGCATGTTTGCAAGATTGCTTTTCCAGCTCTATCCTTGTAGAGGGTTTCATTTTGATTTTGTAAAACAAGTTGCGTGGGGTTTTTTTGGTTCCTCTGTGACATATAAACTTGTTGAGATAACTAGTTTGTTGAACTCTTCATGCATTCTTGTAGTATTTAAACCTTAGTTGTTAAAATTTGATACTTTTAGTTGTAAAATCTAGCTAATAACCTCGTAGGGTTTAAATATCTTGTAGCGATTGCATGTCTAAAAGATTACATTTTTCCCAAAATTTTTGTGGAGGGATTGACTTCGATTTTGTAAAACTTTGATCCAAGAGATGCTATGTATTTTAATATACATAGAGATGCAATATAGTTCTTTATTATCTAGATTTAACAAGAAACAAGTTGCGTGGGGTTTTTTTTTTTTTTTTTGTTGCTATGTGACAAATATTCTTGTTAAGATAACTAGTTTTTTGATTCTTTTTTCCCGCATTCTTGTGGTGTTTAAACCTTAGTTTGTTAAATTTTGATGTTTCAATTTGTGATATTAGTTAAATTTACATATAGAGGCAATCTAGTTACTGTTGAGAAAACTAGTTAATGTTGTAGTTCCATTAGTACTATGTTGTTGAGACATGTATAGATGAACTGGGATTATGCACTTGTTGTGATAAAAACTAGTTTATATATTTGGATTTAAAGTGAAACTAATTGTAGTGATTTTTTAAGCTTGTTGCAAATGATAAAGCGTTGGGCAAATGGGGGAAAAGGTGACTAATAAAATAACAAAAGAGGATTGCGATGTTTTTCGTGTAGAGATTATACACACATTTTTGAATCATCGCAGATCATGGTCTGAAGTCATCGCAACTGGATATGGAAACTTCAAATGCAAAGAATAAGTGTTTGTCTCCACTATGGGTGCCCCATAAGCACATGTGCGTAGAAAATACAACTAAAGAAGCATTGGCTTGCACCTCAATGATGTCAGCTAGAAATAGAAGACATTAAGTGCTTTTTTCTTATCTCTTTTTTTTTTTTTTTTTTCCCCTAATGCTCGTGGAGGTTAGGGTTCAATTGTCTAGAATTTTGATTCTAAATATACTATTTTGCTAATATAGATGGTTAAGTCCTTGGATTTTTTTTATTCTTGTTCTATCTTCAAGTTGAGATATCTAGATTCAATGCTAAACTAAAACTTTAGGGTTTCATACAACAAGTTTTACAAGATTTATAAGTTGTTATTGTAACTTGATTTCGAAGTTTGAAAGAGCTTAACTAGTTTTCAAAAATCCTAGTCATTGTATAGAGGCAAACCAATCGCATCCACTTATGAATCCTTATCTGAAAAGGGTTCTATTTTGCTGTGTGAGAAAATATGTGGGCCATTTGGGATTCATCCTATACATAAATATTAATGTTTATAATGCCAATGTTTGTAGATCATAAGGTGGCCATTGACAAGATAATTTTAATAAAACATTGGACTTAACTTAATACGACCTGCTTGTCTTGCATAAATTGACTTGCTATGGCTACATAATTTAAAAATTAGCTAAGTGGGCGTCATAAATAATCTCGTGAGACCCGTCTAGAAAAATGACATAACATTAGATGCAACTTCGTTTAGGGAAAAAAAATAGACATTATTCATACAAAAGTGCAATACCAAAAGCATGGAGATAAAACAACAAAAGCATAGAAAGTCAACGATGAGCCTGTCCAATTTAAAATTATCATCATCTTAACAATAAAAAATCAATAAGGGGCTGATTCAAAAACATCATCTGCACCCTTCCCCCCTGCCTTTAGAGCCACCTCCACTCTTTCTACCCTTTTTACAATTTCCCTTATATGATCGCTTGAATGGTGAACGGACTTTTTTTTTTTTGGGTGGATTGGGTGGGAAAAAACCCACAAAAGAAAGAAAAAGTTACATCAATCTGGGGGTAGCAACCTTACTCAAATCATTACGCACAAAATCCAACACAACAGGGGGAGGAGAACTGAAGATAGACAGCCTATCAGGGAGGCTATGGCTGAAATTAGCAAGACAATCACTGCAGCATTACTCTCTCTATAGTTGTGCTCCACACAGCAATCCCACTCACGACGAATCAACCTTTTACAAGCAGCAACAAAAGGGCCATGGGGACTACAAGGATCAACAATCTTCCGCATTAAAAAAACCATAATTAAAGAATCCAGAGACATTTTAATTCTCTTGTAACCTTCAGCCCAGGCAATAGAAAGGCCATGATATAAAGCCCAGAGCTCAGCAGCAGTAACGGTACAAACCCCAATGTTAAGACCAAACCCCAGAAACCAACAACCAGAATCATTCCGAACCAGACCACCCCTAGAAGGTTCTCCCGGGTTTCCTCAAGAGCTCCCATCAGTGTTGAGCTTAACCCATCCATCAAGGGGAAACGACCAAGCAATAAACCTAATTTGCTTAGGAATTTTTACAGTCTCTAGACACAAACAAACTTCCCACTCTCTGGCTTTCTCCAAAATACAATCCAATGGATTAGAAGGCATCACAAAACTGATATCACACAGTCTTTTATTGCGCTAGGACCATAGCATCCAAGTACCAAAAACAAAGAACATTGGCCAAGGGGTGGGGTCAAAAGAGCCCTCCATATTGGAAATCAAATTAGAATCAATCCACTTTTTGAGATTAGAAGCGAAAAGAAACCTGATTGCCCTTAGTAGGGATAACCTTCCTCCACACATTTTGAGCCAAACAGCAATCTCTCAAAACATGAAGGGAGTCTTTAATATCTAAGCCACACAACTCACACAAACTACTCATAGTTAAATGCCTAGTCATCCTAACTTTATTGGTAAGAAGCTGATCATTCCTAGCCAGCCAGAGGAAGAATTTAATTCTAGGAGGGCAGTTACACTTCCACAAAGATTTCCAATGAATATCATCTTCCTCATTCACTTCTCTGTTAATTATTGAGTAAGCTGACTTCAAACTAAACTTACCATTAGAAGCAAATTTCCAACAAATAGAATGGCTTCTGAAACACCATCCTTAAAAGGATGAATAGCTTTAATACACTCCACAATATGAGATGGAAGTAAATGATCAAATTCAAACCAATACCAATTCCCATCTTCATCAGTATAATCTCCAATAGGTGGCTTCAAGGTTAACCTCTAGGGGTATGAGAAGCCAAAGACTCAAGAGTTGAATCACCCACCCAAATATCGCGCCAAAATCTGATCTTCTCCCTATTACCAACCAGTCAACCACCCACTTCACTTTTGCTGCCCTTTAAGAATGCCTTTCCAAGTACTTGAGGCTTGCTCAGGGACTTTACAATCTGTAAAGTAGGAGTTCTTAAGGTACTTCCCTTTCAGAATTGAAGACCACAAAGAGTTAGGTTCAACTAAAAGCTTCCATCCCATATGAGCCATGAAGGACATATTGACAGACTCCATAAATCTCAGACCTAAACCTCCAAGAACTTTAGGTTGACAAACTTTCTCCCAACCCACAAAGTGAATTTTTTTTCTGTTCTCAGTACTACCCCATAAAGACTTGCAATTAGCCTTATCAATCTCCTTATTAATATCCACTGGAATTTTTGCTGTTTGCATTGTATAAGTAGGGATAGAAGAAGTGACAGACTGAACAAGAATATTGCGACCAGCCATTGATAACTGATTAGCTTTCTAGCCCGCCAATCTAGATTGAACCTTCTCTAGAATATGGAAGTAAGTACTTTTAGAAACTCTACTATGGATCAGAGGAACACCCAAATACTTACCAAGATCTGAAGTCATAGAAATTTTACAGCAATCACTGATGTCTATAGTAATAACCCGAGAGAAATTAAGGGAGAAAAAGATTTTGGATTTAGAAAAATTCACCAACTGTCCCAAAATATCACAGAATTTATTCAAATAGCCCAAAATAACCTCAATTTGACTCTTAGAAGCTTCAGCAAAAAGAACTAAGTCATTTGCAAAGAATAGGTGAGAAATAGGGGGGCAATTCCTCCCAACTTTAACAGGTTTCCAATTATTCTTCTCCACCTCTCTCGCAATTAAATGAGAGAGTTTCTCCAAGCAAAGAACAAACAGATAAGGTGATACCTTCAATGGTGATTGAATTTGCTAGCAGCATACCTATCCATCATCTAATAAAAAACAAATCATTCTAACCCACATAAACAAATGAGTCTGTCCATAGACTACTCTCATTTTGAATGAACCACATAATACAATGAATATAAAATCAAGAGTTAGTTTCTCAACATCTAGTTAAATGCACTTCATTTGTGTTATAATTTCTATGTGCGGTTTATAACACAAAAACAATTCAACTAGATTTGAAAACAACGCGACTAGATTTGATTCAAGAACAGTGCACCTAGATTTGAATAAAAATGCAACTAGGTTTGAATAAATTAAAAAACAATCCTTAGTGATGCCGAAGACAAAATAAAATAAATAAAAATCATAAAACTGACCTCGACTAATTGAGTGATTGCGATCGTCTCAACAAAGGCCTTCGAAACTCTACAAACAAAACCATCGAAAAAATAGAGCAGCAATTCATGGCCATGGAGATGCAATGAAATTGGTAATAAACCCAAATTTGGAAGGGGATCAGAATATTCAATTGGGGGGGCGATTTGGGAGCGCTTAGAGGCTGGGAATAAATCCGTAAAATTTAGGAAACCATTGTGATTACCAAATTGAATAAGAATCTAAAAAGGGGGGTTGGCTTTTTGTATGGAAACAGACGTTGGCTTTGAAAAGCCTTCGTCTCACGGTTTCGGCCCTAAACTCGTCCTATTTAGCTTTTCCATAAACTTTTCAACGACGTTTTTTTTCTTGTTAAAAATGTGGAATGTATTTTGAGGGAAATCTTTTCATGGAAGACATAGTTAATGGGCAATTAATGATGTGGTCTACAGGCTCCCAAGTGATCAAATGTAGGAAAAATATAAGAAAGTTCACTTTCATTCCTTTTCATTTTCCCATCAACCAAACAAGACTCGTGTTGTGGAATGCCATTTTTAGTCGGTCTACTCTTTCCCTTTCCTTTCTTTCTTTCTTTTCTTTTTTTTTTTTTTTTTTTTTTGGTGAATTGGTAGGCATTAAAATTAAGCAATATAGTCAATTACATCACGAGGGTAGGAAATACCCTTAACATCGGCATCAAGCTAAGCAACCATCCAAATGGGAGGAACATCAAAAAGAGTACAATTAAACCCAAAAACAGCTCCCTTCTTTGCAATGATATCAGCACATTTGTTGGATTCACGATAGCTATGTTGAATATGGACTTTCTCGAATTGGTGTTAGAATTTTTATATAATGTGGGCTTACATTGATTGATTTTTTGAATTGTGAAAAACGGGTTAAATGTCTGACCCGTAATGATATACGGTATAACCCATTACATGATGTGATCAAGAAAGTAATTAGGTTCTAGTGCACCTTAGTCCGTGATGTGGGATTATAAAGTGTGGGCCTATTCCTTGTAAGTCAAGGAGTCCATGATGGGAAAGATTCCATAAAGTTTTTTTATAAATAGGTCAAGTCCCTCTACACTCCATAAGTTGAAAACCATTGTAACTTGTCCCATTGGTGGCTATATAAAAAAAAGAGGAGCAAGTAGACGAAGACTCAGGCCTGGTTCTGAGCCTAGGCGAGCAAGGCTTGGGGCCTCAGATTTTGGGTTAAAAAAAGGAGCCCCCTATTTTGCTTATCCATTATACTAGATGTATCTCAGCCCAAGTCCCAAGAATCAGCCCAAGAAAGAAGCTTCTCTTGTTTAAAAAAAGGACCCATTTTACCCATTAATAAGCCCAATTCTAACCAAAAGAAAAAGTAAAAAACCAAAAATAAAAATAAAAATTGACCCGTATCCCCATCTTAGATCTCAGATTTGAGATCTAAGACCACAATACTACATCTACAATCCACTTAGTCACAATCCCTTCCACTTCCATAGTTCGACTCCACCCTTTGTCCCTCCAGCTTCCTTTCCTACTCTCTCAGTCGCTCTTTGAGTCTCTCTCGATTTCTTCTCAACAGCACAACGCCTCAGTTCTTACTCCTCAAGTCGTCCCATTTTAGAGGGAAGAGGGCCCCATTTTAGGAGTTTGTCTAGGGCCCCAAATAACTCAAAATCGGCCCTGAGAAGATCGGCGCCTAATCGTGTGTTTCTTTTGTAGAGATTTATTAATTGGATTCAATGGCTTCCATAGGTACGCGCATATTATTTATTATTATTAGTTATCTACAATCACAAATTATGACACTCAAGGGATAAGCATCCAAAATCTGATGGTAAATTAGCACAACAGCTGCACTATCATCTATTTCCAATTGTAATTTCGTGACGGTACAAGTTATGGCAGTTTCCAACCCATCACGTAACCAAGGAAGTAGTCAGTCTCTGGTCCCCCAATTGCCATTTCTTTGTTTCCGGGAAGGCTGCCCAGCATGACTTGACAAGAGAAATTGAGCAAAGTTGTCTCATCCACTGCCCCAAGTGGTGCCGTCAATGGTATTATTTCTCGAACAATGAACCAACATCAAGTTTGTCTGGTCTTTTTTTTTTTTTTTTTTTAATCTATAATTGACTAGAGCTCACCATATTGTTTGGCCCTCATGCAAAATTCAAGGCGAAATGGAGAGGAGACTGGAGAGACACAGGAAGACTTCAAATCGTATGGTCACTGATTCCCTAGCTGGGACCCATCTAGTTGGTGGGTCCTCCACATTTGTCATAACATATGCCAGGCATATATTTACTAGTGGAGCCCTCCCTGGTTTGTGAAGAAAATGAAATTGAAAAAATGAAAAAGGAAAAATTATAGGGGTATCACATTGGTTTGATTCAACGAATCCATTGAAATACAAGTAAGGCCACCTTGACTCCATGTCTCTATATGAGTTAACCATCTAAGTTGAGCTTAGTTGCAAGATGCTTGCAACAAGGTAAGGGGCAGGCAATAGCTCCCTACCTTCAAAGTTGGGGGCTCTCTCTGTTGGTGAAACTGGCCAGACGCCCAGAAGGAACGCAGACCATGCTGTATTAAACAAAGTGTTGGCATTTAAGACCCTGGGTGGATCATTGGCATGATAGACCCAGCAACAAGGGCCTTACTGAAGGGCCCGGCTATTACCACCCACCATATTGATCCCTAGCCCACAACCCCCCCTCTCCCCTCTAAAAAAAAAACTGATTATCAACCCTCCAATTTGTCATACACACTCAATTAAAGTATGAAAATATACCTAACCAAATAAAAGATTATTAGGCAAATTAATTAGTAAACCCTCCTCACCCCCCGTTCGGTCTTAGGAAACCGAATAATATTTATATTGTCAGTTGTTTAAAACTGAACATTTATATATTCAGCAGTCGCAAAGAACTTAACATATTTGTAATATTTGGTTATATAAAATCGAACTGTATGTATTAGTAGCTTCATAATTCAAAAGGACATGTTTGGTCATGTTAAACCGAACATATGTATATTGTTTGACTTTATAATACTGAACATTACTATATTATTCGAATAACCAGTGGCGAACATGCGTGAATCTGTATTGAAAAAAAGAATGATTTTGCTTACTTTCAACTCAAAATCCATATCTCACTGCTGCCAATATCATCCCAAATTACTCTTTCCTTGTCCATTGCTCATAAAAAATGTAAAAGCCACTATAAATGGGAGCCTTTATGGATTGTTGCTTAGGAGTGGTTGTGAGAGAGTGAGGGATGAGGTCATGAAGATGATACATTAGCTTGTGATAGAATGATGGAAGTGAGGGATAGAGTATATTATGTTAGGTTTGGGTCGGGGTAGGAATAAAAATGCATTTAAGTTTTCAATACTAATGTCCTTTTTGATAATTTTGCCTAATAGTATTTCTAATAAAATAAAATGGGAGGGCTGTTGATCAAAATGGGGGGTTGCAATAGCCATTCCCCCTTACTGAAATCCCATAGCCCATCCTCAAAAGCCATAGCAAACACTCCCAGGAAGAACCCCTCTGTGACAAAACTCTATACAAAGTGTAACTAGCCAAGAAACCAATTAAGAAGACATTGTGAAAGAATGGAAAGCAAGCGCCAACAAAAAAATTTGGCAAGAATTCTGGACATAATTTAGGCTCCATTTGATCTTGGAAAGCGGGAGGGGAAGTGTGGGAAAATCCTAAAAAATGCTAACGAATTGGATTCCCATCTCAAGCATGTTTAAGCTTTTCCATTTCGTTTTCCTTCATGCATTATGGCAATCCAAACTGAAGCTTGGGAAAAAGAAAAGAATGTTATAAGGGAAAAGGTAATGGAACAAAAAGAAACAGGTGCCAAATAACTCATGTGACCACCCGCATATCCATCACAAAGTATAACTAATGCAAATTTGTGACTGCTGCATGAGAAAAAATAACAGACTTGAGTATCAGTCTTCTCTAGGCTTGTAAAGCCGTAAAGTCCTCTTTTTTTTTTTTTTGCCTGAAGTTAGAAGTAGAAAAGCATTTGGCTGCCCTTGTAAGAGGGACACATGTAATTACCATTTCCTAATATCAAGAACATCCAAACCAGAGATAAGCAAAAAATTTCACTCGTCATGCAATGTTAGATTCGATTCCAGGCAGCTCCAAGAAAATTGCTTTTGTTGATCTAAGAATAGCTTAATTAAGAAGCTTTAGAATTACCGTGGCAATAACCCCTTACTAAATCAACCATTTTATTTTCAAAGACGGAAAGTAATGAGCAGGGCTCTCAACTCAACCTGTCAAAGCCTCAATTTGAGTAATACTGTAATAAATAGCACTATGGGAATTGAGAAAAGGGGCAAAGTGCTGTCTTAATGATCACTTACCAACATAAGGAAAAGAGTTACAACACCAATTAATTTTGTCTCTGTATTTATGAATACTATACATGACATCCTCACACCCTCTGGGTTATCTTCCAAACAAACTTCCTGATGATCCCGAAAAGCTTGGAGCAGACAGCAAATGTGAAACTTCTACATCTTCCTGGATTTCCAAAGCTAAAACGTCTAAAAAAGGTGGTTCTGTTGGAAAAACATCTCTCTGATCATTGTAACCTCTCAGCATTTCCACCACTTTTGCCATTGTGGGACGAGAACAGGGTGCAGCTTGTGTGCACAGTAATCCCACATGAACCACATGCAACATATCCTCCTCCATTGCACCCTCATAAAAACTTCTATATATTATTTTGTTGAACGTTTTAGCCTTATAATGACTCCATGCCTGCATTCGGTAAAAGGGTACTCGCTGGTTAGCCTTGTAAATATAAGATGATACCATTGCCAATGAAAATACTAATACATTCTATTATTTCCTGGTAAAAACCAATACCTAATCTAGAAAAACTTGTCCAGGTTTGGTCCCAATGCCATTATTGCACCTCTGCCCAGTCATGATTTCAAGTATTAGTACTCCAAAGCTATATACATCAGCTTTTTATGTCAGATGCCCATGTACAACATACTCGGGAGCCATATAACCCCTGCACCACTTTCTTCTCTTAGTCTAGTGATCAAAATACAAATTTCAAACATTGACTAATCTAAAAAGGGATATTAAGGTCACCACATGGAGATGACATCATTCTGTTTTTCCCCATACCACTTGAAGACTTGCTTCGACATTTTAGAATGGAGTCATTACCAAAAATCAAAAGAGTAATTGCAGAATGTGCTACTAAAAAATTTGAAACAGCATTAGTTTTTTAAATGATAAATATGATCTCATGCATGCAGCAAAATAAATGCACTTCAAACACTATGAACAACAACTAAACGATTCATGTCAACTGTTATGTAATATAAGATGGGATGAATTCAATATTATGAAACATCTGATTGAAGCTCACGAGATTAAATACTGATCCAAGTATTTGGCTGATAATATAAAAATAAAAATAAATTAGCAAAATCACAAGTCTATATCTTTAGGAGACATAGTAAATATAAAGAAAATAGATGAATGGAGTGTGTGTATCTTGAATTGGTTTATTGAGCTCTTACAGGGTTCCAGCTATTCCAGTGCTAAGATGAGTTTGGTCCTCTGTAAAATTTCTTGCAAGGCCAAAGTCAGTTATCTTGGGTTTAAATTCGTCATCTAAGAGAATATTACTTGCTTTTATATCTCTATGTATTATTCGCGTTTCAGATCCCTCGTGGAGGTAGGAGAGGCCTTCTGCCACCCCTTGAATGATATTGGCCCTCTTCTGCCAGTTTAAAAGCTTGGCTTGATTTTCATCTGTTTCAAAGAATCAGTACCAAATTAAGAAATAATACAATTGAAAATAAAAGTGAAAAATCATCAAACATCAATAACACACAATTGATATGATGTAGGATGGAAGTGGGACTGTCACTATTAATGACTTAAGAGTTGGTTATAGAATAATATCTGGCACATCATTTCAAATGTTTAGA
The DNA here is from genome assembly GCA_039720395.1 of Liquidambar formosana. NCBI lineage: Eukaryota > Viridiplantae > Streptophyta > Magnoliopsida > Saxifragales > Altingiaceae > Liquidambar > Liquidambar formosana. The sequence continues at coordinate 27,837,870 of CM077828.1, forward strand.
ATAAAGGTTTGGGCAAAACTTTTGTACCTAGGCATGTGACACCAACTGAATACACCTCTTTAAACCTTAAAAAAAGACCTCATGAAACTTCTAAAAAGCAAGATGCACCTGCTTCTTTTAGGAATTCTTTCCTCATGGAAAGTGATAGGTTTATTGGGCTTAAACACGGTTCAGAAACCTCCAGAGAAAACTAAATTAGGAGAACATTATAAGCTTCTGCTAGAAGTCTTCCTTTTTTTAAGTATCATCCAAATGCAAGTTATCAAAGTTTCAGGTTAACACCAAAACAAGGAATTGTCTGAAGGATTGTGATTTTGATGAAACGTACCAAACATGAAATGATCCAAGCTCTTGTTGAAGTAGTACTTATAAACAAGCAAGCTCTCCGGACCGTCAACACTGCAACCCAGCAACTTCACTAGATTTTTGTGCCGCACCTGGTTGATCAGATTAACTTCATTGGAAAACTGATCAACCCATTGTCTTGTATTTAGAAACAATCGCTTCACTGCAACTTCTCTTCCATCTGGAAGAATACCCTATAGCAGCATATGAGGAAAGTTAAAATTATTACTCCATATCATATTAACTCAAACTAACCCATTCCCAGGTGTTACTGTAATCCTGCCTTGTAGACGGATCCATAACTGCCTTGCCCAAGCTTGTTTGATAAATCAAAATTGTTGGTAGCCCTTCTCAACTCCTGGTACCTATAATTTAGCTTTGAGTGAAGAATGGAACCTAATAATCCTGATCCATAAAAATTTGCAATGAAATCATGAATAACACAGATTTCCTTGTTTGCAAGCAATGGTATTTCAAATTTTGAAATATGATTGGAATTCTTCATGAGAAGCTCACTTTTTGAAGATTTACTATATGAACTGCCTAACCATCCCTTTGCTTTCCAGAAACCAATACCTGTCAAGACTAGGAACGCACCAAGAGCTGATCCCAGTATGATCCATAAGCTCTTATGCGTCCCTGCACACAAGATTTCTGCCACCATAAGTAGGCTAAATGTAAAAGAAATCATTTAGAATAACAGAGAGAGAACACAAATCATTACTGTATTATATGACTTTCTTTCAGAACCATGCCATAGTTACCACTTCGTGAACACAAATAAAATAACTCTAGTTAAGATCTGAGAAATTCTAGCAGAATGAATATCCAAAATTGTGTCACTTGGCTATGATCATACAATTATGTATATATATATGTGTGTGTATATATATATATATATATATAGATCTATATACTCTCTCTTTTTCCCTATTTAGTTTCTTCTGGTTCTAAGATATTCAAGAACCCACCACCAGAAACAATCTAATTATTTAATTGAAGCAACTACCCTTTTAAACAAACTAAAAAGGGTTGTTAGGCCATTCTTAAAACAATGCGGAATGAGAAGCTTTCAACGTCACCTGATGAATTTTTAGACGCCTGGTTTAAATTCCAGAAAAGCTCCGTTGAATATCTCATATAACAGCCAGCATTGAGAGACCGGCCTTCAACAGATGGAGAGCACGACATAATCGAAGAAGCGGCGGCTTGGAGGCAAGAGTTGCAGGTATTCTCATCCAAGCTCTCCCAGCATTGAGCAAGAGCACATACTGTCAAATTGGAAATGGAATCTGATGCCACAGCAAACCCCGTATTCATTTTAGAGGCTAAGCTCACACTCCCAATAACTTTTCTTAGCACTTGGCTAAATTTATCGGGTTGAGAGTCACTCTTATTAGAAGAAAAGTTTTTGAAACTTTCTGAATCCAAACCTTGATTGAAGAATGGGAAATTCTCATAGCGCCCGAAACACCCATCAAGAAAAATCCTTCCTCCTATTTTGGGGAAACAATTTGGAATAACGCTCTGAACGTTAGAAAAGCAACGCTTGCACCCAGTTGAGCTAAGGTCTTTGTAGCACTGAGCTAGTCCAAACACAGCATACAGGCCTTGTTGTATTTTAAGTATAAAATAAGTATTTCAAAAATCAAAAGTTTTCATAAAAGAGTTTTGTACTTGAGTGTGATGACATCTTGTCACACATTGGAAAAGTAAATGAGTTTTTGTGGGCTTATATAGTACTCCACTTATTGTATACAGTATCATGTGAGGAGATGTAGAGAGACCCTACGTGCGCATGAGATGGAGCCCAATTGAGTGACCCGTTTTTATACTAGGATTATTCTAATTAAATCAGCTGACAGTTTCAATTTTATTTGAATTTAATTATTTTTTGACTATTGGAATTTAATTATTTTTTGACTGTTGGAAATTTATTTTCGTATTTATATTTTTTTTACTATTAGGAATTTATTTTATGGGCTGTTACTGGTTTCTAAAGCCTATATATACCAGCCCTCTCATTCAACAGAGATACACAACAAAAAGACAAATCGTCTCTTCTCTTCTTCTCTCTGTTTTCTTTCTGTAATTTTATTTTTGAGAGTCAAGAGTATTCTGAGTTCTTCATTTCACTCCTATACTTGCGAGTGTACGCTTGTAGGAGCCCGGTTTTTGAATCTTGGAGGGTAGAACACTGTGACCTACTGCACTGAGTTAAAAACTCAGAGGGGCAGAACTACTCTTAAGGACAGTGCCTTGTACACGCCTCAACCGATACTGTTTGTATTTTTCAAATTCTTGTACTAGCTATTTCATTTTATACAATAGCATCTCCATTATTTTCCAACAGGCCTTCACCAACATCAGTGGTTCCAAACCCAAATTGGTTGACCTTGGAGCTTTGATCAATCTGTGCAAGGACAGCGTTATCAGCAAGAATTTCAACGGAAGCGCGTTCGATGAATTGCACGCAAGAGCAACAACCTCTGCTCTAGGGTCAGCCATTAAAAGTCTAACAAAGTTTGATGCCATCAAGATGAGAACCACCCCACTAATGAATCTTGAAAAACCCATGTTTTAATCACTACAAGGTTCAATTTTTTTCTTGAGAAATCTGGAGAATACAATGATCTGAGAACACCCACAAAATGTTTATGTCACTGTTCCATCCAAAAAAAAAAAACCACTAGACTAAGAACCCAATTTCGAATTTTTACCATAAAAAGACAAACTTTTTTTCACTGATACCTCGAGAGAAATCCATTTCCAGAATGAGAAACTTCAATCTAGCAAAAACCCATATGAGCAAACCCGCATAAAAGCAAATCCCATGGAAAAAAATTTATCCAAATGGATCAGAGGCGACAAAATTGAGAACTGTCAATACACATACCACCCATCAACATATCCAGGTTGATATATAGACCAAGGCGGCCTATTTCCCAGGATTAGCACAGTAAAGAAGCATAGACTTTCCTCATAAGACCCAACATTTTCCTCATAGATTAATGGAATTTGGATTCGTCACGTACATCGAATCAAGACAGAGCCAACAGCAAGAACTTTCGCCTGACCTTCTTCACGTGACTATGATGTGTGGAAAAAGAAGGAACGCACTTAGAAATATGAACTCCTTTCTTTGGCCGGGGAGTCTGATAGGTAATTTAATTGTATACATTTGAAACAGATCACATTATAAAAAAAAAAAAAAATACATAAAGAAATACAGAAGAAAAATATTCAGTGACCAGCCCGGCAGGTGGTCAAACTAGTTGACCGCACGATTTGCCGAGGTGGGCACATACGGGTAACGGGTCATGTACTCATATATAAGCACTATCGAGGGTCTCATTTCAGAACAGCGGTCAAAAGCTGTCAAGTCATTTCTTTGCAATTTAAAAATGTTGGTATCAAATTCATTATGTATTAAGGGTCTTCAAAAAGACCCGGGTCCGACGTTCGGCCCGTGCCTGGACCTGATCCTAAAATAATTGGGCAGGGGCCTGGGACTAAATACTTAGCCCAGTGGGCTGGGCCCAGGCTTCAAAATAGGGAACGGCTATTACAACCCCACTTTTTTATCAAACCCTCCATTTCATTTTGGTTCTTAAGATTTTATGTAAAATATAAAAGATTTTTACAAAAATCAGCCTTGCTATATATTAAAAAACATCATTTTGAACAACTTTGCAGGAGAAATTTTTTTCAAAATCTATCACTTAAGTGACTTTTTGGTAAAAAATGAAATAAATGCTATAAATGACTAAAAAGTCTGTCCTAAGGATAGAATTTGTAAAAACATTTTTTAGCAAAATTATTCAAAATAATGTTTTCTAGTAGACAACACAACTGATTTTCGTAAAAACCTTTTATATTTTGTATAAAACCTTAAAAGCCTAAAGGATGGGAGGTTGTGATAAAAAGTGGGGTTGCAGCTGTTCCCTTCAAAATATTTTATAAAGCCTAACTCGATGAATAATGCCACCTTAAGGCAGCCCAGAGCCCCGGATTGGAGCAAAAAGGCGCAGCCCGATGTCATTCGCAAATTGTATATTGTACTAAATTTGGGGGGGTAAATGACTACCGATTTCCACTGGCGGCCCCCCCCCCTTCTACCCTTTTTTTTTTTTCTTTTTGCCAAGCAATGAGGTGTCCGAACTGTCAGAGTCCGACTAATCCCCGCTCCCCACGCGGGGCCACCACCCCATGAGGTCGTTTAACATCTAGGCTATAAGTCCTGACTGGTGGTTGGCCAAGAGAGATTGACTGATTTCGAACTCAGGATGTCTGAGTTTACGGCTCACCCTTTTGCTGCCAGACTAACTCTCGTTGGTTCCCCCTCCTACCCTTTTGACCTATCAAAAGAAAAGGAAAAAAAATAAAAATAAATAAAATAGTATATACCGATGTCCTATAGGGTTGAATTGAAACCTTACCTTATAAAATACTCACCAACTTTAGATGAAAATCTCGTGCTTATAAAAATCTCGCTCAAGTCATGCAGTGTCAGTTTCAATTTCAAGCAACCTCAAAGAAAGGTTGGTAGTTATACTTGAATATAGCTTAATTGAAAAGCTCTATAAATACCATTGATTCCGAAATGAAAGCATGTCTATATGATGAAAACAACCATTTCACATTCAAATACAGAGAGTAATGAGTACAGCTCTGAACTCTCATCAAAGTCTAAATCTAAAGAATAATAAATATCGCTATGGGAGTTGAAAAAGCCTACCAACACGAGGAAAAGGGTTGCACAAGTATTTAATCACATCTTCCTCAACCCCTCTGGGTCATCTTCCACAGAACAAACTTTCGGATGATCATGAAAAGCTTGGACCAGATAGTGAATGCGAAACTTCACCCTCTTGCTGGATTTCCACTGCTAGAATATCTAAAAATGGTGGTTCTGTTGGAAAAACATCTTCCTGCTCCCTGTAATTTCTCAGCAATTCCACCACTTTTCCCATTGTGGGGCGATAACTGGCTGTACCTTGTGTGCACAGTAATCCCACATGAGCCACATGCACGATCTCATCCTCCACTGCACCATCATAGAAACTTCTGTCTGTAATATTCTTGATAGTTTTAGCCTCATAATGACTCCATATCTGGTTTCAGAAAAAAATGGTACTAGCTGGTTAGTCCGGTAAAAATAAGATGTTCCCATTGCTAAGGAAATACTAGTATATTCCAATATTTCCCCATTAAAACGAATACCTTAGCTAATAAAATTTGTCCACGTTTTGCTCCAAGGCCATTGTTGCACCTCTGCCCAGCCACGATTTCAAGTATTAGTACTCCAAAGCTATATACGTCAGCTTTTTCCGTTAGATGCCCATGTACAACATACTCAGGAGCCATATAACCTCTGCACCACACTCTTCTTTTAGTCTAGTCATCGATTTTCAAACATTTAACAATCTACAAAGGGGAGTAAGATCACCACATGGAGATAAAATTGTTCCAATTTTTTCCCATAACACTTGAAGACTTGCTTCAATTTTTAGAATGGAGTCATTACCGGGGGAAAAGAAAACAGAAAGTCATTGCAGAACATGCCACTAATAAAATATGAAACATCATTCTTTTAACTGGTAAACATGATCTTATGCATGCAGCAAAATAAATACACTTCAAACATTGTGGACAATAAATACACTTCAAACATTGTGGACAATAAATAATAGACTCATTTCAACTGCTATGTAAGACAAGATGATATGACTTCATTTTCATGCCATATCCAAGCTGTGCTGATGAGATAAATTGCTAAGACAAATCTAACTGGCCAGATGGATTACATCCATGGCTTAAATAAATGAATATGATCTAAGCATTTGGCCAATAATATAAACGAAAAAAATAGCATATTTGCAAATCTCTGTCTTTAGAAGACATAATAAATATAAAAAGACAGATGACTACAATGTGCATAGAAATCAAGAATTGAGTTATTAAGCTCTTACAAGGTTCCAGCTATTCCAGTGCTAAGATGAGTTTGGTCCTCTGTAAAAGACCTTGCAAGGCCAAAGTCAGTTATCTTGGGTTCAAATTTGTCATCTAAGAGAATATTACTTGCTTTTATATCTCTATGGATTATTCGGATTTCAGACTCCTCGTGGAGGTAACAAAGGCCCTCTGCCACCCCTTGAATGATATCAATCCTCTTTTGCCAGTCTAGAAGCTTGGCTTGATTTTCATCTGTTTCAATAAATCAGTACCAAATTGAGAAATATTACAATTGATATAATGTAGGACAGAACTGGGACTGTCACTATCAGTGAGTTAAAATAATATCTAGTATATGATTTGAAATGTTTATTATAAAGTAAATGTGTAAGGCAAGAATTCTGAACTTGGGCATGTGACATCGACTCAATACATCTCTTAAACCTCCAAAACTGACCTTATAAAACTCCTAAAACGAAAGCAGCACCTGCTTCTTCTAGGAATTCTTTCTCATGGAAATTGATAGGTTTTTTGAATTTAAATGATTTAGAAACCTCTAGAGAAAAATAACTTAGATGAGCATTATAAGGTTCTGATACAAGCCATTCTTTTGGAAGTATCTTCCAAATGCAAAAGTTATTCCAAAAATCAAATTAACAACAAAAGAGGGAGTTGTCTGAAGGATAGTAATTTTGAAGTGTACCGAAGATAAAATGATCCAAGCTCTTGTTGAAGTAGTATTTATAGACTAGCAAGCTCTCTGGGCCATCGACACTGCAACCCAGCAACTTCACCAGGTTTTTGTGCCGTACTTGGCTGATCAGATTAACTTCATTAAAGAACTGATCAACCCATTGTCTTGTATTTAGAAACAATCGCTTTACTGCAACTTCTCTTCCATTGGGAAGAACACCCTACAGCAGCATATTAGGACTGTCAAAGAACTATAATGTTCACTCAAACCAACCAATTCTCAGGTGTAAGTTTGATACTACCTTGTAGACAGATCCATAACTGCCTTGCCCAAGCTTGTTCAATGAATCAAAATTGTTGGTAGCCCTTCTCAACTCCTTGTATCTAAAATTTAGCTTGGAGAGATAAGTGGAAATTGATAATCCTGATCCATATGAATCTGCAAAAGAAATGAATAACAAGGAATTCCTTGTTTGTGAGAAAATCTATTTCAGATTGGGATATGTGAGTGGAATTCCTTGTACTAGCCTCACCGTTTGAAGATTTACAATATGATCTGCCCAAGTAACCCTTTGCTTTCCAGAAGCCAATCAGAGTCAGGGCTAGGAACCCAACAAGAGCTGAACCTAGTATGATCGGTAAGCTCTTGTGTGTCCCTGCACACAATATATTTTGTCATTATAAGAGGGCTAAATGTAAAACCATCAAATAGAGTAACACAGAGAACACAAGATATTTAATTACGGTAACAATAATTTAAAAAAAGGAAAAAAAAAAAAAAGGTTGTTAGATCATTCTTAAAACAATGAGGAACGAAAAGTTTTCAACTTCACCTGACGAACGTGTTGTGGTCTGGTTTAAATTCCAGAAAAGCTGTGTTGAGTATCTCATGTAACAGCCAGCATGGAGAGACCGGCCTTCAACAGATGGAGAACACGACATGATCCAAGAAGTGGCAGCTTGGAGGCAAGAATCGCATGCCTTCTCATCCAAGGTCCCCCAACACTGAGCAAGAGCATATACTCTCAAATTGGAAATGGAATCGGATCCCACAGCAAACCCCTTACTCCTTTTCGATGCTAAGCTCACACTCCCAATAACTTTTCTTATAACTTCCTTAAACTTATCAGGTTGGTAGTTCTTATTCAAGGAACAGTTTTTAAAATTTACTGAATCTATACCCTGATTGAAGAATGAGTAGTTCTCACCGCGAGCGAAACACCCATCAAGAAAAATCCTTCCTCCCGGTTTGGGATAACACTTGGAAATTGTGTTCTGGATTTCAGAGAAACAAAGCTTGCAGTCTGTAAAGCTAAGGTCTTTGTAGCATTGAGCTAGTCCAAACATAGCATTCGGGCCTTCGCCAGCAACAACAGCCCCAAACCCGTTTTGGTGAACTAGAGAGCTTAGTTTAAATAGTGCAATAACAGCGTTTTTAGCAACAATTGTAGCATTAACTGCTTTCCAGGAATTGCAGGCAAGAACAACAACATTTGCCCTAGGGTCAGCCATTAAAGGCCTAACAAAGCTCGACGCCATCAAGCTCAGAACAACCCCCCTGATGAATCCTGAAAAACCCATGTTTAAAACCCGCCAAAATTTACTTTTTTTCTTGTGAAATCTGAAGAAATACAAAAATCTGAGAACACCCACAAAAATTTATATGCTACTATGCCATCTAAAATCACGCCAAATTGAAAACCGAATTTCAAAATTTCACTATAAAAAAACCAATTTTTTTCACAGATATTTCCAAAAGAAATCCAATTTGAGAAATGGAGAAACTTCAATCTAGCAAAAACCCATATCAGGAAACCCTCATATAGAAGCCAAACCATGCCAGCACAAAATTGTGAACTATCAATACCCCTCTGGGAATGGATAGGTTCCTTAGTTCCAAGCCTTCAAAGCTGGACTTGGAAGTTAGTGATTTTGGCTGCTGTCATGTTTTCAAAGAATTGAGGTCGTTTTGTTTGTTAGCGGTTGAAATGTCTTTTGCAAGTTGGTTGGCTAAACCTATCCCAAGTGTACCCAAAATTTTTCCAAACAGTCCAGTTGCAAGTTGAGGTCGTTTTGTTTGTTGGCTGTTGAAATGTCTTTTGCAAGTTGATTGTCTTTTAAAATGATGCTTGATCATTGCGGAAAGCAATAATGAATATTCAGACACACGGACATGCGGTAGGCATGTGGGTATCATATATATTCACGAGGCACTTGTTTTTCGTGAAAAACTTATATGTAATTGTGATACCCTAACATTGCATCACAAGCCAATGAAAGTTGAGCAAAGTGAAATTATTAAATCACTTTTGGGGAAATTACAAATTAGTCTGGCTATGGACAAATATTTATAGTTAGTAGTCATTCTTAGTTAAGTTAGTAGTCATTTACTAAGAAGTTTGTAGTCATTTGTATTGAATTGTAATTGTTTACCCGTAGTGGACCAATATATATTTCTTCTATTACCTTTTGGTAGAATAATATCATTTTACTTTACTCCACTTTCATTGACTTGTAATACCACGTGACCTTTTCCCATTATAGAAACCACAACTACACAATTAAACAACTAATTGGCAGATTAGAAAGATAATGGGTGTGCTTCTATTCACATAGAACTGCTATTTTTTTTTTTTTTTGGGACAATCGATAGAAGCAACCCTAAACCCCCAATATCAACAAATGAATATCAATGCTCCTCCTTAAGCTTGACAATCAATTCAATTGATAGAAGCAAACCTAAACCCCCCATATCAACAAGTGAATTCCTTCCTATCTTTTCCAATGGGGGTGGGAACTTCAATAAGAAAAGAGGGAACAAGGCAAAGCTTCAACTTCCCCTGTGACACAATGTTACCAGGCATGAGGATGGGACGAGACTTTAACACAGGCCAAAACTGAAGCTTGAAGTAAGAGGAGCAAGTAGAGGAAGATCGGCCTCCTAACATATTTTTTTGTAGAGAGTTGTTAGCGTGTTATTATGGCTTCCGTAGGTATGCGCTTGTTCTAATTGTTATTATTATTATTTTGTGTTCTAGTTTTCTAGTATGGTTTTAATATTATTTTATCAAGTGGTATCAGAACCACCATGCTAGGGCTAAAACCAATGATTGAATATCTATGCTTTTCGTATTGTGTTTATATCTGAGATACACATATTCGTATGCCTAAAGAGTATTTATAAATAAATAAATAAAATTGCTGCAACAGAGTAAGGGTTTTTTTTTTCTTCCCGAACCCTTACTCCTGCCACCGTTTGTTTTTTCGGCCACTGGTCGGCGAAACCGTGTAAAGGATTTTATTCCCCACCATATTATTATCATAACTACGTGATGAAAGTTTGCATATTTATTTGTTATGATGGATATATATATATATATATATATATATATGGGAGAGTTCCGTTGACATCTGGTGTAAGAATTGAATTCTTACATCCTTTTATAACCATTGATCCTTTTAAATCCAACGGTTCCTTATTTTTAGATATTTTATTTTGATTATTGATATGAGATGGGTCATATAGATCTGGGTCGGGTTATGAGATAAAAACCAAAATGCCATCTCTATCTGGTACTCCTCGTCATCGACGAACACTCACTGTTGCTACTGCTGCTAGTATTCCCTTTCAAACGTCTCTTCTTCCTTCACCCATTTATTTTTCTATTTTTTAGGGTCATAAAGCTAGCCAAGTAGCTATTTCATCTAAATTACAGATTTGAGACTTATGCGTTCTTCTCTTCCCATTTATCCTTTTCTTTTACATTTTCTTTTTGTTTTGTTTTGTTTTTTTTTTGTTTTGTGTCTTTTGCCTTTGGGTCATGTACCTAATAAAAAAGTCAAATCTGGGGTTTTTAAGTCTTCTTCTTTATCTTTTACTTATATAAGTGTTTAAAGCTAACATATATATCCTAGATATTAAGAAGAACAGGAAGAAGGAAAAAACAATGAGAATAATTTTTTGACAAATTAAGGAAAGAAAAATGGCAAATAAAAAGAAAAAAAACAAAACAACTATGTTTACACGGAAAGAGTAATATCTGAGATTTAAGATTTGACTTTTGATTAAATGGGTATATGAACCAAGAGGGAGGAAAAAAGTGAGAGAGAAGAATAAATGGATAAAGAGGAAAAACACCCAAAAATCTGACAATGAATCATCCCAAAAAATTAAAGAAGAATTAATGGGTTTCAAAAAAAAGAAAAAAAAAAAGAAGAAGAATCAAAAGCGGCAGCAAGAACGGTAAGTGCAATGTTGGTGGCCATGAGAACGAGGTCCTCAACGGAGAGAAGGAAAAAGGAGAAGAGAAGGAGGAAGGAAGTAGCACCATCAGGTAGGAGCAACGATACGTGATTTCTATGTCGTCGACAGCAAAATGAGGAAGAATGGAAGAGAAAATTTTGTAGAATGGGTTTTGGATATTTCTCCTAACCCGCAGCTGTAAACCGAATAAAAAGTCTGATAAAAGCCATTGGATTAAAGAGGATCAATGGTTGTAAAAGGCTGTAAGAGTTGAACTCTTACACCACATGTCAACGGAACCCTCCCCTATATATATATTATTATTTTTTTTTTTTAACTTCATAAACGGATTTTATTCGGTGAAAAACGATATGTAGAAGAAAATCTGTTTCATGGCAAAGGTTCATACAACCATGCTGATAGGATGAATTGATTGTGGGTAATGATGCTATGGTAGTAGACTAATGATTTTTGTTTAATAAGTTTTTGGTCCAAACCGTTGAACATGGATAGTGGGTTTAATGGATAAGTTTTTAATTAGATTTTTTTTTTACCCCTTATGTGGTAAATTGATGGCCGAAATTCACTCCAGACATGTTTTAAATCATTGATTTCCTTTAAACTGATTTCATCCTAAAGGTAGAAGAACCACCCAATTACTTGACCCAAACACCCACTCCACTCACAGGATCGGCTAGAGGAAGGTGATGATCCTCAATGGGAATAAAAATCCCTGTTCTGGCTTTTCCTTTTGGTTTTGTTTTAAACAATTGAAAAATTGTTGGAGCACTTTTAAAGAACTATTATATACTTATTGTTACATTTTTATTTATTTATTTACTCATTATTATTTTGTGGAATTATATACTCTCCCTAGATAGCATAAATAAATAAATAAAAATGTGGAATTATTCTTAAATCACATATAAAGAAATTTTAACATGCAAATAAAGAAACTTGTGATTGAGTTTTCGAATGGACATAAAGACTATCCCAGTTTGGGGAATGTCGTTCGCCAAAGTGGGTGGTAGCTGCCAAAGTGGCACATTCGTTGAGGTTGACATAATTCCTTATTTAAAGTATTACAGGATAGGATTGCATTTTTGGGTTGTTATATACAATCACTTGTCCAAAGGGGGTTATTGTGTGTGTCAATTCAAAGATGGCATGGGGTGACTGATAGGAATGCATGGATTTAGATGGTACTTTTTGCCTAAAGGTGATGGACTTTTCAAAAACTTGTGTAGTTTTTTGTTAATCAGCCTCATGATAAAGAATTTAGAGAGCACCTATTAGCATACTGTATTCTTTGCCCAAAGGGGAGTTTATGATGATGCACCTAGAGCTCTCGCCGTGTAAGACTTATAAAGGTTTATTCAAGCTTATTTACGGATATATCTAATCAATTGTCCATGTTAGTTAGATATAGAGGTTAATAATCTATTATTTAAATTGCATGTATGTTGTTTGGATGATATTTAATTTTTTGTATATGAATTGTTTCTACAATTTTCAATTCCTCTACTCTTACTAGTCAAATGTCTGCAATTGAAACTCTGACTGGAAATAACTATGGGAGATAGAAACGGGATGTTGAGATTGCACTTGGTTTAATGGACCTAGAAAAAGCTCTTGACCTAGAGCCTACCCCTGGACTCATCTCAGCCATTCATCCAAAGCCTCTTCCATGTGTCACGAATCTTGTGGTAACTGCATGCTGTAGTAACCAAATTGCAACAAATCTGAATCCAGTTGCCTGATGTTATAAGTTAGTGCAGTTTCCAACCCATCATTATCATCCATTTCCACTTGTAGTTTCTTGATGTTACAAGTTAGTGCAGTTTCCAACCCATCACGTAACCAAGGCACTAGTCAGTCTCTGGTCCCCTAAATGCCATTTCTTAATTGTTTCCAGGAATGCTGCCCCGCAAGACTTAACAAGAGAAATTGAGCAAAGTTGTCTCATCCACTGCCCCAAGTGGTTTCGTCAATGGTATTATTTCTCAAACAATGAACCAACATCAAGTTTGTTTGGTCTTTTGTTTTGTTTTGTTTTTTGTTTTTTTGTTTTTTGTTTTTTAAATTTTAAAAATCTATAATTGACTAGAGTTCATCCATATTGTCTGGTCCTTATGCAAAATTTAAGGTAAAAAAGATGGGAGACTAGAGAGACAATTTTGCTCAATTTCAAATAATTGGGATTTTATCTAAATTTCAAAAAACGTTCCTCATATATTCTCCTTCATTTCAAGGATTCCCAAAAAGGAATCATTCGACCAAGCTTCATCAAACCTTTCGCACCTGAAAACCTCTCTCGTTCGATTTCACCGACGTTACTCACCGATGTTAGGAACCAATGTGACCTAAATAGTTCTCATCTTCTCGCCCATTTTAACGATTCCCAAAAAGAATCAAATGGCTCTATTTTTCACCAGTGTAGAAAATCAGATAAGGGTTCTTCATCAGCGATATTTTGATCGAATGGCTTTGCGATAGGAGGTTATTTACCGTCCTGGTTCTTGAAAATTTCACATTTATCTTGAAAATTTAGTCAGATAACTTGGCATTTATCTTGAAGACAAACATGTTCCAACTCCTACAAATTATCTTGAAAATTTTACCAACTGAACTACGCCTATTTTGCATATCCATCCATGCTAATTCGTCAAGTTTTATATTCGTATAGCGTGCAATCAATATAACATGAATATTTTGTTCCAACTTCTGCAAATTATCTTAAAATTTTACAAACGGTATCCATACCACTTCATCAAGTTTTTATCTTCTTATAGTGTGCAGTCAAGATAACATGAATAATTATTTAAACTTCTGCATTTATCTTGAAAATTTTTATCTTCTTCAAGTGCATGAAGAAGATAAAAATTTTTATCTTCAGTTTCATTATCTTGGTACAATACATAATCAAGATAATGAAACTGAAATAAAAGTTTCAAAAAAAAAAAAAAAAAAAAAACGCATACTTCTTGTTCACTTGACAAACCCATGTCCACACCGAACTCCCCATAACTATCGTTCTCATTTCATCCTTCCACATTACCCACAAACGGACTATTATCCATTACCTATAACACAAAAAGATACAGAGTGATTAAAGACAAATATGTTTCAACTTCTGCAAATTATCTTGAAAAATTTACCAACTGAACTGCGCCTATTTTGCATATCCATCCATGCCAATTCGTCAAGTTTTATATTCGTATAGGTGCAATCAATATAACATGAATATTTTGTTCTAGTTTCTACAAATTATCTTAAAAATTTTACAAACGGTATCCATGCCACTTCATCAAGTTTTTATTTTCTTATAGTGTGCAATCAAGATAACATGAACAATTGTTTAAATTTTTGCATTTATCTTAAAAAATTTTATCTTCTTCAAGAGCATGAATAATTGTAAAATCATGTTTTTATCTTCTTCTGCATTTATCTTGAAAATAAACATAGAAACGGTGTTAAAAATAAAAAATAAAAAACCTTGACAAAGGCAACAGCTACGCTGGGGATATCGGAAGACTTCTGAATTCTAAAGATGATGCAACAATAGAACCGCAAAATCTCCCTATGTCGAAGTAGATCGAAGGAAGGCAGAGATATTCCTATATCAAAAAAGGAAAATCCAAAAACAAATAGTTACCTATTTGAGATGAATGTAATCCCGAAAATAAAGGGAGCATTAATAGAAGGAACATGAGAACAATATCACTACTATTGGGGATGTAATCCCTTGAATATAGGAATTCAGATATGGAATGAATTTTGAATGGGAGTCAAATATAACGTTGAGAGACTATCGTTAGTCGGCATATGGTTTTCGTCTTGCTAATTGGTCCTCCTTATCATTTTCCTATATATATATATATATATAAAAGTATCAACTTTTTAGTATGTGTTTTTTCATATTCGTTTAATTTTCAAGAAAGTTATAAAAAAAATATAAGCATAAACTTTTCAACGACCTTTTTTTCTTGTTAAAAATGCAGAATGTATTTTGTGAGAAATCTTTTCATGGAAGACATAGTAAATGGGCAACTAATGATGAGGTCTACAGGCTCCCAGTGATCAAATGCAAGAAAAATATACGAAAGTTCACTTTCATTTCTTTTCATTTTCCCATCAACCAAACAAGACCCGTGTTGTGGAATATATGCCATTTTTAGTTAGTCTACTCTTGCCCTTTCCTTTCTTTTTTTTTTGGGTAAATTGGTAGGTATTAAAATTAACCAATACAGTCAATTACATCACGAGGGTAGGAAATACCCTTAACATCGGCATTAAGCTGAGCAGCCATCCAAATGGGAGGAGCATCAAAAAGAGTACAATTAAACCCAAAAAAAGCTCCTTCTTTGCAATGAAATCAGCACATTTGTTGGAATCACGATAGCTATGTTGAATATGGACTTCCTAGAATTGGTTCATTAGGTACCTGTAATCACAAATTATGGCACTCAAGGAATGAGCATCCAAAATCTAGTAGTACTAGTAGCACAATAGCTGCACTGTCATCCATTTTCATTTGTAGTTTTCTGATTTTACAAGTTAGTGCAATTTTCAACCCATCACTATCATCTATTTGTATTTGTAGTTTCCTGATATGACAAGTTAATGCAATTACCAACCCATCATGTATCCTCTAATTCAGTCCTCACCAAGTGTGAGATGCGCGCCTGCCACCGCCCAAAAGGGGTTGCATGGCTAATATATAGGGACTCGTAGATTTAAACAAAGAGAGGGGGAAAAAAATTCATGGGAGTACAAATATCAGCCTAGCCATGGAGCTACATAATTATGGACAACTTTTTAGCTCCCATACAAATATCCCTTAATAACTTGTGTGAGACGTGTCATACCCAAACAATCAGTGATCTCTACGAAAAAAATTTGAGAGATCATTTTTTTAAAAATAAATTAGATTATATTTTGGGGGAATGGGTGAGGAGGGGGTGAGTTTAAGAAGGAGAATAAAGAGATGAGAAAGACTTACAGTTTATTCAATTAAATTTTTTAAAAGTTTATTTATGGGATCATGAATCAAAAATCATTATATTAACATTTATTACAACTAGTTTACATATTTATGAGATGAAGTTTATTGATAATCCATAATTGATTGATTGGGCAAAGGTAATCTTTTCTCCTTCTCATTCTAGTACGTACCACCTAATACTACTTATCTTAACTCTAGATTATTATAACGTGGTATGGTGGTTTGAACTCTAAATCTCTTATACAACGTGGTATTTTAAAAGTTATCAGAGAAGTGAAGGTTATTAAAGCAACTTTGCATTAAATAATCTTGATTTTTATATCTTTCAAAAATTTTAAAATAATGCAGGATGGGATCTATCACACCCAAAATGACACAAACCTTTTCGTTAACAATGGGGCAAGGACTTGGTGATGACAACCATAGTTGGTCCGATCTATTGTAGAAAAATGGTATCCAAGTTGGACAAAGCAAAGGGTGATAGGCTTGTACATATAGACCAAAGGATAATGCTGGATGGGATCTATCACACCAAAAGTGACACAGACTTTTTCGTTAACAATGGGGCAAGGACTTGGTGATGACAACCATAGTTGGTCCAGTCTATTGTAGAAAAATGGTAACCGAGTTGGACAAAGCAAAGGGTGACAGGCTTGTAAATATAAACCAAAGGATAATGCAGGATGGGATCTGTCACACCCAAAGTGACATAGAGTTTTTCGTTAACAATGGGGCAAGGACTTGGTGATGACAACCATAGTTGGTCCGGTCTATTGTAGAAAAATGGTAACCAAGTTGGACATAGCAAAGGGTGATAGGCTAGTACATATAGACCAAAGGATAATGCAGGATGGGATCTATCACACCCAAAGTGACACAGACTTTTTCGTTAACAATGGGGCAAGGACTTGATGATGACAACCATAGTTGGTCCTGTCTATTGTAGAAAAATAGTAACCAAGTTGGACAAAGCAAAGGGTGACAAGCTTGTACATATAGACCAAAGGAAAGCCCTATATGATCACCATCCTTCTTAATGCTATTGGACCCATTAATAGCCCTTAATGATATGTCATGTAGACTACATGAAAGCATATGATGACCAGTTTGATCGAGCACCTCTTATATAGTCACCCCAGTCCACACGTATTTTTTTAAAAGAGATTTTAACTCTATGACTCACTGCGAATTTTTCTTCAATAGATTGGGACAATTGCTTTATGGAATTTGTCTCGCGGCTAAAAGTCGATCTTGCTTTTGATAGCCCTAATAGCTTTGCGTAATTCCATTTATTCTTATGGAATTTGTCACTTTTTTTTTTTTTTTTTTTTTTTTTTTGGGGGTGAAAGTAACTTTAACTTTGTATAGGATGTTGGATCATAAATCACCAAACTGTAATAGTTCAATTCCCACTATTGACTAACATAAAATAAAAATAAAAATAAAAAAACCACCCAAAACAAACAAACAAACAAACAAAACATAACAAACAAACAAACTGAACATTATTGAATATTTAAGCATGCGAAAGGAAAAAAAATTTTGTTTTGCCTGGATGGTTTTTTAATGAATAGTGAATTTTTATTATATGTTGTCGCACACTCAATGGATATACGTGCTGGTCTTGATGTGGCCATTTGAGACATTTTGATCCATTTTTAAGTTACAATTTTCGGTAATTTTGTAGTCTAAGACACCTAATCTCTTTCTTCACATTGTCTAATAGACAAACCAAGTTTTAGCTTCCTATAATAGTATAGATGGTATAGACCTCTAGATAGATATATACATATTTTTAAAATTTAAAATTTTATGATTCCTTAAATTAATAGTCTTTCACTCTTTTTGCTATGGGCATTGGGGGTGGTTTGGAAGAGGAGTGGTAAGAATTGAAACCAAGACCTCTTGCTTGGCAAGAGGCTCTACGATTACTCGGTCTACCTCTTAGCAAAAGGATCATTGCCCAGTATATATATGTGGGACAAAGAATTAGTCGAGTGTATAAGTAACTCAAAATCTTCTGAGATGATTAAAAAAAAAAAAAAAACAAACAAACTCAGAAAGAGTCTGAACTCATCTCTCTATTTTCTATCACGCTTTCACCATCACATTGACAGCATTTTTTAAAATTGGGTCTTTTCTGGTTTTGATTGGTTTTGGTTTTCTCCTATTACGTAGCAGTAACTCATAGGTTGTTGAATACATATAACAAAATGGAAAAAAAAATGACAATCTAAATTTAAAATAAAAGCAATTTAATGATAGGATTGAACATTGTCAAGTAAAAAAAGGCAATAAACATTGTAACAAATTGAAACATATTAACATATGTCAATCCATGCAAGTAATAGGAAATTTATATACTGAAGTTTAATATATATTTGGTTTTGGTTAGCATGTTGAAAAACCAAACCAAATCGAAAAAACCAAAGTATACAATATATTTTATATATATATATATATATATATATATATATAGATAGTATAACATTATTAAATATACTTCAATTTTTTTGGTTTTTCAGTTTGGTTTGGTTTATTATATATATAGGAGAGGGATCCATTTACACTCGGTATGAAATTTTTTACTCTTACACCCCTTAATAACTTTTTGTAGGATCAATATTTTTCAAAACCAACCGTTGCATTTGATATTGCTTTCATGGAAATCATGCACGCCAAATTTCTCATTGATTAGATATTAAGAACTATTTCATCGATAAAGCAGCCTAAATTATAGTTTTATTTTTTTTTAAAAAAAGAAAGTGAATTTAGAGCATCTCCAATGGGCTAGCTATCCAACCCTTCTTAGCTATTTTTATCTAGTCAAAGCACTTTTTTCCTTCTCCAAAGGGTTTGCTATATGGCTAGCTATTTTAACTTTCTTCATTTCGGTTAGCTACATTTAGCTAGCGAACATTCACTAGCTAAACTATTTTTAGTTAAAAAGGTGACACTTGTCCTCTCTTCATGTATCATTTCCGTTTTATCTCTCAACCAAATGATTAAAAAAGAAAGATTATTAATAAATTTTTGAAATAGCTCAAAAATAACTAGTACCTTTGGAGTACTCACTTGGATAGCTAGCTAGCTATTTTAAAAAATATCATTTTGCTAGCTAAAGTAGCAAAAAAATAGCTAGTACCCTTGGAGATGCTCTTATGGATGAGATGCTTACGAGTATCCAATCAGTGTGAAATTTGGTGTGCATAATCAATTCTACAAGGCTACAAATAGCAAACTGGAGGACGCTATAGTCTCATCTTTCAGCCAACGCTGTTTCTTGATGTGGTTGAAAATAAAAATGGACTGGCACTATCTTTCAACTGCAACTTTCTTAAAAAAATTCAAGTAATTTGGCATGGAATGGAAACGGGGAGTGTCGACTTCTGGTTTAGTTGGTAGGGGACCGTATTGATAGACACTTCACCAATAGGCTTTCAATGGCAATGGAAATCTTTCTCTAGTAATCAAATGGACTGGAATTTTCAAAAGGAAAATATTTTTTTTTTAGTTCGTTCGAAAATCTACATGAGAAAAAATCTACAAGGACGAAGGAAAAGTCCTCTTATTTTGTTTTTGTTCTCTTTCTAGGAAACTTTATCTTCAACGAAACTTATACCAATTAACTCAGAATCAACCTTCCATATATTATTGGAGGAGACTCTTGACCTGATGTCTACCTAGCGAAAAACTAAGGAAAATTTTACTCTTGCCAAATATCATATAGGTGATTCATGCCAAAAATTAAGTTGATCTGTGATTAAGAAAATTTTCCTCCATAAATGTCCAAAGTGAACAATTGTCATTGACTAAAAAATGTAAATTTCAGATAGAATAGCAAAAAGCTTCAGATTAACTTGATTTTTGATATGTATCACCAATAACATGGAAAAATGAGCAGCTCCTATTCCCTGCCAAATTGTAGAGATTACACTATATAAAATTCAGGCTATAAAATGGGCAGCTCCTATTTCATGCTTATGCGAAACATCCTATGACATTGCATTATTCGAGGAGACTCCGACTAGAAATGTTTCAAAATAAATTTGGGGAAATTAACTTTTAGCGACCACTTCCCAAGCTTAACTCCAAAACAGAGGAAGTTGGTAGTCAAATTGTACCAACTTCCTGTGTTTGTTCACAATGTGAGAAATAAGGACTTCCATAAATATAAATATTGGATCGAAATAGATGAGGGAATTGCAATCACTTTAAACTTTTCTTATTATTATTATTATTATTATTATTATTATTTTTGGTTAGGGGGGAGTGTTTAAAAGTCACTTTAAACTTTGTTTAGGATGTGGGATCATAAATCATAAACTGTCATAATCATAGCATTATTTATAGTATCTCCATATTGGTATTATTTTAAATTTATTGGGGAAGCCATGGTTATTTCTACTTTATATTGAAAAGAGAGATGAATATCGTGTCAGCCATCAAAGGCATCCTATAATTTCCATGGTGTAATTTTTTGTTTTTGTTTTTTAATTTAAGTAATAATGCACAAAAGAACCCATCCAACCTAAGAAAGCAAAAGACATCATTGTGCTGACCACTAGTCACGACCAAGGATTTTGTAATGATTTGAAAAAAAAAAAAAAAATTCATTATCATGTTGGTTTGATTCGAATCGTCCATATTTTTATGCATAGATTGGATCAAACGAGCACGGTCACTAAATTAATATCCCACTAGACACTAAGGTTAGTGCTTCCTGTCCGTGGAAAAAAGTATGAATTGATTTTAACTAGATTGGAAAAACCAAGCATCACGGCTGATCAATTTGGACCACAGGAAAGTGAATAACATCTTGATTGGGCCCCTCTAATTAAGCCATGGCCATACATTTTTCTCTCTAATATGTTTTGGACTTTTGGGAGGTTGTCACTTGTCACCTTGCTTTATTTACGGAGGCATTGACTTGGTGTCATCCAATGAAAAAATTTATGAACAACAATGCCAACAGAGTAAATTGTTTTGAACTAGCATAAATTTGAGTATAAATTTCAGCATTTTTGCAAAATTTATGAACTAGAATAATTTTTAATACAAGAATTACAACAATGCCATTTCTAGCTTTTGCTTGTTACAACAATGCCAACAGGGTAAGTGCCTGTTTGGGATAGGGGTGTTCGTGGTTCGGTTTGGTTCGGTTTTAGGGTAGATCTTAAACCAAACCATTATACTTCGGTTTTTGTTTTCTCAAACCAAAACCAAACCATACTATAAAAAAAACCAAACCAAACCAAACCATAAAATTTCGGTTTGGTTCGGTTCGGTTTCGGTTTTATCCTATCAAATAGCAAGAAATAATTAAAATAGAAAAATAATAAGCCAAACTCTAAATAAAAACATTTTTAATAAAATCATTACATTAGCAACTAAAAAAAACATTAAACATTGTATCAAAACAGAAAAGTATTGACTTACGTCAATCCAAGTTCAAATCTTCAATCTAATACGTGCCAATATCTCACACAACAATAATAGATAGTTTAATACATGCCAATCTAATAAAGAAAAAACATTATGAAAATTTACAATCTATTACCTATTATGCCCTTATTAGAATAAAAATTCACAAAGTAAGTTTAATATGTAATATATAAAATTATATACATTCATACTATATTTTTTCGGTTTTTTCGGTTTTTCGGTTTGGTTTGGTTTTTTAAACATGAAAACCAAAACCAAACCAATTTAATTCGGTTTTCTAAAATTAGAACCAAAACCAAACCTAAGGACAAAAAAACCAAACCAAACCAAACCGACCGGTTTGGTTTGGTTTGGTTTTCGGTTTGAACCTAAACCATGAACACCCCTAGTTTGGGATAGCTTCAGAGTAGAATCAGAAGTAGAATCAAAAGCTGAATCAGAATCAGGGGGAAGGCAGCTTAAGTAAATTGGTCTCAAAATCTCTTTTGGGCTTATAATCACTTTTCTCACTTTTTATCTAAACACTCTTAAAAGTGATTATGAGCCATCAAAAGAGATTTTAGGTCTCCCAGAATCTCATCCAAACAGGCACTAAGTTGTTTTGAAATTCTTAATACCGAAACTGTCACAGCATAGTGGTAATCTCGTCTATTGGGGTGGAGTCTGTAGTTCAATTCCCGCGGTTGACCAAATGGAAAAAATGGAATATTATTGAATATTTAAGTATGTGAATGGAAAAAAATCGACATAAATATATATGAGTACATAACTTACATCAGCTTCTCCTCTTAACATTTTGTGGTCATTGGGTGCAATCATGTACTCACTAGTCCTAATTTAGGTTTTTTTTTTTTTTTTTTTTTAATATTCATAAAAAAATATATTTAGTTTTTAATATGTCCAACTTAATTTTTAGTAATACTATTGATGATAATATATGACAGCCAACGTGGTATTTCATAAATTTCTAAAAGTTATCCTCTTATAGCAATTATAGTGATAACTCTAAGGCA